>JAGFMF010011983.1:2880703-2952585 GCA_019455555.1 Galemys pyrenaicus
GAAGCTTTTTATCTTGATGTAGTCCCATCTATTTATCTTCTCTCTCATTTTTATTGCTTTGGGGACTGCCACCTCGAAGGCACTGTTGAGGTGTATGTCCTTCAGACCGAATTTATTACCCAGGCTACAAAGGGTTAAGTCAATTGCCTTCAAAACCCTACATTCCTAGGGGAAGGAAGAGGAAGTCCCTTCTAAAACATTTTTAAAATAAAAGGAAAAAACAACTGTTCACAAATATGTCCCTTGAACTCAGAAGGTCGTCACCCTTTTCTATGGGGGTGCAGGCAGGACCCTGACCCGCACGGGCCCCAAATCCCTCTCAGGGCTTCTCAGACCAATCCCAATTCCTACACTTTTTGTGGCTTAGTGAGAAGAAAGTTTTAAGATAAACCCATTTATTTATGGCATAAACCCCATTTTATTTATTATGGCCTCCTGCCCTGTCCCTGAGTCTCTCTGGTATCCACCCCCCTTTACAACTAGAAGTGAGTCAGAACAAGCTGCCAGAAAGTAATGGCTCCATTGAGGACATTCTTTTCCCCAGTGGACCAGTGGGGTCCTCTCAGTATTCCCACTTTGTACATGACTTCCCCTTCCTCAGCTTCCGATGCTGGCAACGATCAAGCAAGCTCCTCAGTTGCTCAGGCCCACCACACATCTCGCTGATGGGGATGTGAACTGCAGGAGACTCACGGCTACTTCTCAAGTGCTGAAGTCTTGACTTGACTCAAGCACGAGATGGTTCAAGGTTATGCCTACACGAATGCCACACTCACTCGTGGTTCTCATAAAGCCCTTTGAGTGGAATGAACTCTTTGCTGTGGTCAGTGGGATTCTGCTTTACCTTCCAGCCTCATGCCCTTGCCCTGTCCTCACTTCATCCCATCCATGCCTCTGATCCTCAGTGGCCCCTCAAATATGCCAAGTTCTTTCCTACTCAAGACCTTTGCTCTTGCAGCTCCTTCCCCAGATCTTGGTTGTTTTTTCTCCTGCTTCAGGGTTCAGTTCAAAAACTAAATTTTTCTTGACATCTGTGCTTCCCCCATGGTCACGGCAACACTGTTGTCAATAACCAAGAGTTGAGAACAACCCAAGTGCCCATCCATAGATGAGTAAATAAAGAAAATGTGGGATATAGCCACAGGTCAATAGCACTCAGCTCTAGAAGGGAGTGAATCCTACCACTTACAACAACAGGCATGGCAATTGAGGGTATCAGGCTTAGTGAAATAAGTCAGAGAGAGAAAGGAAAACACCAAGTGATTTCACTCATATGTGGTGGATAAAGAAAAAAATAAAACAAAAACAAACTTTTATACTACAAGGACAAAGTAGTGGTTAGCCACAGAGAAGGGGGAAATGGGAGGGTTCATTGTATGGAAAAGATGGGAACTTGAATTCTTGGGATGAATACTATGTGAATTGGGATGAATACAGATGTGAATTTATAATGTTGTAAAGCAATATTACTCCAATAAAATATAAAATAAATGTTTAAAAAAGATTTATTTATTTATGCACACAAGAGCTAGGGTACAGGCCAGAGTTGTGGGGGTGAGAGGATTCACCAGAGACAGAGCAGGGAGCAGAACAGGCAGATCGACTGAAACACACTGCTGAGGGGAGCAGCAGGAGAGGCCAGGAGAGGTGTGCTGTGCCATGTGGGTCCCTCCCTGGCCGGGGGGTTGAACTTGCTGCTGTGTCACGGATGCTTCACAGTGCGGCGCTCAATCCGCTGCGCCACCAGAGAGGCCCAAAATATAAAATAAAAATTTAACAAATCACATTGCTCCTCCCCACCCCCATATAATGCTTTCTTAGAAAGAGAGTTTTCCCAAGGTTGTCTCCTCAAAAGCACTAGTCAGGGCTATCCTGGTGGCACAAGGGGTTGGGTGCCACACTGCGGGGCTTCCACAGCCATTGCAGTGCGAGTTGGATCCCCCGCCAGTGAGGGGACCCACAAGGCACAGCAGACCTCTCCTGCCTCGCCCGCTGCTTCTAATCAGCAGTGGATTTCAGTCGATCCCTATTCTGCTCCCCACTCTGTCTCTGGTGAATCTTCTTACCCCCGTGCCTCTGGCCTGTACCCCAGCTCTTGTATGCATAAATAAATAAAATATTAAAAAAAATATCACTAATCGACTCAAACACACCTTTGGTTGATACCATCAGTCCTCCACGCAGAGGACCTGTGGCTATCTGTCCTTTCTGTCTCCCCTACATGCACTGGCATTTGGCATGAAGTAGAAGAGAAGGCACATGTGACAACCCACACGTGCCTGAAATGATTTTTTCTTTATTACATTCCAGCACATGGATCAAGCAGTTATGGGGTGCTTATGGAAAGGCTGGGCTGCTATGGTGATATGCTTCTCAAAGCCTTAGGGATTTCAGGTTTCTCTGAAAACACTTTGTTTTTTTTTGATATAAGATGAACAGGAGAGAGAAGGTAAAAAGTATAGACAAAAAGGATCTTTGCTGTAACCCAGAAGGATGGGAAATTTATATTGATGCTTAAGTGCTAAACTCAATCAAAGCAGGGGGGATTTGGCCAGTCTTGTTTTTTCCTATGGTCATTTACATGTCGTTATTGAGGATGCAAAAATGTCACAAGAGTAACATCTACTGTGACATAAGGTTAGGAGAGACCCTGGGTCTTGTCACCAAGATCAAATAAAGACTATAAGAATGACTGATTCGGTACTGATTCGGAAGGACTTTAAGAGAGGTTTAGGGAGTTGTGGGGCTGGACTTATCCTGTTCTAGACTTATGGGGAGTGGGGTTTGAAGGTGTGTGCTTATCTAAAAATTCATTGAATTGTCTACTTCAGATCTGTGGACTTTACTGGATGTGAGAAAACCTAAAAAGACGAAATCTGGGGGAAATAAAGTTTTCACTTCTTCCCTGCCTCCTGACATACCCCTGTTCTCAAACACGGTGGGTGCATTTCCTGGCACAGGAATGAATGAGTTCGCTCCCTTGCTTGTACACTGCATTTTCCATTAGAATGTGAGCCCCACGAGGACAGAGCCTCCGTCTGTCCTGTATCCTGACGTATGTTCCAGCATAAAGCACAGCACCTGTCACACAGTGAACACACAGAAAACGAACGACTGCATCAGTGGAAGGATGAGTATGAAAATTTAGGTTTAATGATAGAGCAAAAGGAGGCAGAGGAGGCTGGCCCTGATCTAGAAGTTCCCGACTCCTGGTCCCAAGAAATAGTTGGGTGGTCTTGTTCTGTGAGCACTGGGCCAGGAGCCTGTTCCTTCCTGGGCACCCCTTGCTGTCATGTGTCTACACTTCGTTGGGGTCATCCCGGTCAGCATAGATGAGGAAGCCTGTGAAGAGGCTGTCAGTCCAGTAAGGGTCATAAAAGAGCCCATTCTGCTCCGAATAGAAGATCTGCAGCCAGACCTCGTCCCCTTGCTTGAGGGCCAGGATGGTGGAGCCCGAGGCCACGTCATGGTTACCCGTGTTGGCATCGAAAGTCCGGATGCGGTACTGGCCATTGTGCACCAGGCCAATGGCCAGATGCTTGTTGGCCAGCGTGATGTCATAGGTGAAGTAGTAGATCCCCGGCACGCCACACACAAACTTGCCACTGGATGCATTGTAATGGCCGCCCTCGTTCATCAGGATCTTGTCAAACTTGATGGGCAGCCGCTCTCGGGGGTAGCTCTTGGTCACTGCCACGGAGAAGGCTGACTTGGCATGGCCACTGCCGCAGCTGCAGGGGCCTGGGAGGCCTGGATCCCCCTTCTTGCCCTTGGGCCCCTTCTTGCCTGGTGTGCCGTGCTGTCCTGGGGCACCACTGACTCCCTTGGGACCACGAGGGCCAGCCCGCCCAATGGCCCCAGCTTTGCCCTTTGGTCCTGGCTTCCCACGGTTACCTGTCCGGCCAGGTGGACCTGGAAGACAGAGCAGCTGGTGTTACAGAGGCTTCGTTTCCATCCTCAGAGCTCCTGCCTTTGGATCATGCAGAGAATAAGAAGGCTCTGGAGTTGCGTGGAAATAGCACATAACCTGATGAAATCTGAGTCTTTCTTCCAGTTTTATCTGGAAAATGGGAAGGGAGTTCAGAGGTCCTCCCTTCCACAGGGCACATGCCCAGGACCCCTGCAGTAGATGCCTGAAACTGCAGATAAATATCAAATTCTGTACTTGCTGTGTCTTTTCCTATCATACATAGCCATGATAAAGTCCAATTTATAAAGTTAGACAGTGTAAGAGATTAACAACAGCAGCAAAGAATCAAACAGAACAATTACAGCATGATACGGCCATAAAATTAATATGGATGTGGTCTCTCTCAAAATATTATTACATCCAATGTTTTCAGACCATGGTTGGCCAGATAACTGAAAGCATGGCAAAGAAGCCCTTATAAAGAAGGGGAGTGGGGAATTCCTATATTTGCCTTCCAGAACCACTGTGGATGAGGGTTAACAATCTCTAGTTCCAACTCACACATGTCCCTCTCCCTGCCTTCTAAGGAAGTGTCTGGTTTGTTGGTCAGACCAATCCTTCCACAGGCTGTGCTAGGAGTGGGCTGAGAAGAGAACACTTATCTTGGTACAATCACTGCCCAGAATCCAACATCCCTGCCCACATGGGCAAGGGTTCTGGTGCAGCATTGCTGACAAAAGCAAAACTAGTAACAACTCAATGCCCAAGCAAAGGGAAATTATTAGAAAATGATACTCCCTCCACATCAAGCAATTCTATGCAGGAGTTAGAAGAATGATGCAGATTTCCAGGCATGACAGGAAAGCCTCTCTAACAAATTCTGTTAAGAGGAGAAAGTAGGTGGCAGAAGTGTCTTTGTTCAAAGGAAACCACAATGACCTCTATTTCTGTACCCACTTTAAGCACAAAAATGAGTTGGCACCCATAGTAAGCTTTTGCTTGGTCTAGCTGGCATCTCCTCAGAACAATTCCCTAGTCATGTCTTCCTGCAGAATGTATCTTGATTTTTAATGCCCGTTTTTCATAAAGTGTACATTTCTCTTTATACAACATTTTGGGACAATGATAATATAGGAAACATTTATGTTCCAGTCCTCTAAACTCAATATGACTTTAAACAAAATGTACATGGTCAATATTTGAGTCACATCCAAACAAAATGATGCAATTGCTAAAAAGGAAGAATTGGGGGAAATGTTTGGAAAACATGTCAGCTGTCACTTGAGAAGTCTGCTTCTGAAGTTCATGTTGCTACAGAATATTCTAGCATCACCGCGCACACAATTGTTTGGTAACCATCAGATGAACTGGGAGATCAGTAAGTAAAGTTTTAGGCATTTTACATCCTAACTAGGTATTTTGCTTCTTACATGTATATATGAGACACTTTACTGTGTTTTAGATTAACATGGAATGCATTTAAATTTTTCTTATTTTAAGTAATTGGGAAATAAATTTCCAAATAGCATTTTCTCACTGAACTAATTTTCAGGAACAGATTGCTTATCCTACGTACTTGGCAATGCATGCTATTATTATACATACATGTAAATATGTAGAAAAAGGCCAGAAGAGTAGATATCTCACCAGTTAGCACTGCTTGCTGACCTCTCTCTGGAGGATGAAAGTAGGGTAGTAATTTAAAGGGACTCTTGTTTTATTTGTATTGTTTTAATGTAGTCCAATGAAAATGTATTTGCATGTTCCTCATGTGATCAAAAGTAAAAGGAAGGGGGAATAAAATGAAGAAAGACCACAAATTGGTTCCTTAAAGAAATGAACAGAAGTGATAAAGTGAAGAGAGGGAAAGACAGAGTCATTTGGGATTGGAGTTTTGAGGGGGGACAAACAGGAATTTCTACCAGGGTTATGGGATGTGTTTCCTTCTTGGAAAAAGTTCAGGAAAAGTAAACTTTACTTCTCAAAACCTTTCCGGAGATGGATATGAATGTGCATGATGGGGGGTGGGGTGGCTGGGTTACGTGTGGCGGGTGGCAGGATTCTGCATCTGTCCACAATGCCTTCCCGAGTGTGTTGGTTTAATTCTTAACAAAGACTCACTAACACAGCAGGACACAAGGCCCAGAGCAGCCTCACATACGTGCTCCCAGCTCTGGACCAAGGGGGAAAGTCAAACACAGTTCCCCTCCTTTAGCTGAACCTCACCCCAGGACCCAGGACATGAAGGTTAGGAGAGAGCTCGCCACTTGGAGCACAAGCTGGTGTCACTCCACAGCCCTGCAGGGCTCCCAGTGCCTGACACTGTGAGACCATGTCACAGCTGTGACCGTTACTGTTACCGTCTTTCCTCTAGGAAGGAGGTCCTTTTGGAGGAATTAATTTGGGGTGGTAGGAAAAGCCTGGACTTGGTGTCTACTCCCCACCTGTCACATGTATGAGCTCAGCGAGTCAGTTAAGGGGTGAGTGCTGTTCACTGTGTGTCTCTTCGGATCCACAGTTTATTTTACTTTATTTTGGCTACCCCGTATGAGGTGGGTGCTGCTATTAACCTCGTTTTAGAGATGGGGTAATGAAATGTGGAGAAAGGTTAAATAATTTGCTAAATCTGGAATCCCCGTTTGTTTCCAGAGTTCAAGTTCTTGGAGAGATTTCCATTGACTTTTCCTCTGCCTGTTTCCTCACGTGTAACATGGGACACTAAGGGTAGTAAGATAATAGTAATAGCCTGGGGATAAGAAGTAGCAGCAAACCTCTTTCAAGGCACCAGACTGACACTCTGATAAGAACCTACTGCAAGTGCTTTGTCAGTGTTAAAATGCTGGACCAAAAAAGCTGTGCTCTCCCTACTGCTTGGCTACTGCGGTGAGAGTTGAGAGACATGAGGAATGTCAGAGCTGCAGGGACTGGTCTAGAGGATCAATCCAATCTGTCTCTGCTTGCCTGGAGGCAGGGAACTGTCCTACTTGGTTGCATGTGGTCCCAGTGAGTCTGTCACTCACAGTACCAAATGCTTTCACCAGCCATTCGTATACCATGGGAGTTTGTCGGGGGGAGGTGGCTAGGGAGCCCATAACCCAGTCCTGGCAAGTGGTGGTGTTACCTCTACATGTGATCAAGGAGGAAGGACATTCTGAAATTTGCTCTATGGATCAGGCTATAGGAAGGCTTGCTAACACAAAGCCACTAGGGATAAAAATATGGCATTAGCATAGCGATAGACGAATAGAGCCAATTGGTGGAATGTAATAGAAGGCCCAGAAATAAATCCAAATGTATGGGGGAAATTAACATATGACAAAAGTGGCATTTCAAATCAGTGTAGAAAAGGTGGCTATTTAAGAAATGATTGACCATTTAATAAATGATTTAATAATTTTATGAAACTTACTGACTTAATAAATATGACATTATTTAATAAATTATTTAATACATTTAAAAAAAAAAGAGGAAGGCTTGCATACTACTCCAGATCACTCTAGAACCTTGACAACAATAGTTGAGCTCCTGGAAACAGCTGTTCCTAAAGGCTGACTCTTGGGCTTTTCAGTTGCAAAAGCCAATAAATTCTATTTAGGGCAGTAAGATGGTTTGTGTCACTTGTAACCAATAGAATTGTGAATGGTATTTCAGGAGACCTGCCCAAAGTCACCTGGGTAATCACTGAAGATGTTTGGGCAGAAACACAAGATTTCATGTCCACTGGTCCTTCCAGTAGAACACACTGCTCTTGTGTGTCAACCAAGACACATCCAGATGGGAACAGGAAGGGTAGGTACCAGGCCACTTACCTTCCTCTCCGCTGTCCCCCCGGTCTCCATCCTGGCCATCCTGACCGTCTTTACCAGGAAAGCCCATTCTTCCCACCATTCCTGAGGGTCCTGTGACTCCTGGGGGTCCGGGTGGACCCTGGGGGCCAGGCAGGCTGCAGACAAGTTGAGGGGAGCCCTTCTGTAAGTCCCTGCGGGTGAAGGCACCCACTAGTGGGTCAGCTGCACAAGGGAGGGCACAGGCCAGGAGCACCCAAGGGATCATGGTGGCCACCTGGGGGAGAAAAGAGCACTGTGAGGGATGAGGGCAGCAATGAGCTGACCCCAGGTCAGTCACATAGGCATCCAGAGGAGGAGACAGCTGGAGAGAGGTCATTCTCTCTCTGTTCCCTTTGTTCTCTCCTATATCACGTGCAAGTCACTGGACAGGGCCATTGTATCCGGAACACTTATTTAGAGGAGTTGGGTCATGGTCTGAAAGTGTGCTTTAGAGGGCTTTTGGGGGTGAGGCCGTTTTCACTGCAGCACTGTCCTCTTTAGTGCTGGAATGGAGGCAGGATTTATAGCTCAATGACAGCCACCCAGATGGGAAGGAGAGAAACAACACAAAGGTTTACCCAAATATGTAGCTTAAGTGGTAACAGGGTAGAAATAATTCCCACAGTTAGGAGTGATGTGCAACTCCCTGGGAAGCTGGGGTGTACAGCTCCAGGTAAGATGCAGTGAGGGTTCAGTTCTAGTAAAGGGGCCACAAACTTTTTTTTTTAAAGATTTATTTATACACACAAGAGCTAGGGTACAGGCCAAAGACCAGGGAGGTGAGAGGACTCACCAGAGACAGAGTGGGGAGCAGAACAGGCAGATTGACTGAAAGATGCTGCTGAGGGGAGCAGCGGGCAAGGCAGGAGAGGTCTGCTGCGCCATGTGGGTCCCCTCCCTGGCCAGAGGTAGGGATCGAACTCGTGCTGCAGTGGTATGATTTGCTTCGTAGTGCATTGCTTAACCCACTGCGTCACCAGGGAGGCCCAAGGGGCCACAAACTTGAGTAACACTAGAGGTCACATGGCAAATCCTCCACTAGGCATGTCCTGTGCGCCAGGCAGGGCTAAGAGTGGTCCACACTCAGCTTCATCCTGCACAGCCTTACACATCCTCAGAGTAGGTACAGAGGTTGGGGGGGGCCAGAAACAGGGCTCAGAGAAAGTCAGATGGCCAGAGGGTGGCAGGCTGGGGATCTGAACCAGCCCTGCACATCCTGAGCTTGTGCCCATTTGCCACAAGTGAGTCTCTTTATTTTAAAAGTTTATCGAAAAATTTCCATCTTTAAGTTTATCTTTATTTTAAAAATTTATCGAAATAATACACTCACATTACTTACAAGTACAGTTGATCCTTGAACAACACAGAAGTTAGGGATGCAGGACATCTCTTGGTGGCACAAGGGGTTGAGCACCACAAATGGGACTTCCATAGCCACTGCAGCCCAGTTCGATCCTCGGCCAGGGAGGGCACAGCAGACCTCTCCTGCCTTGCCCGCTGCTCCCCTCAGCAGTGTACTTCAGTAGATCTGCGTGTTCTGCTCTCCGCTCTATCTCTGGTGGATCCTCTCACCCCCTGCACCTCTGCCTGTACCCCAGCTCTTGTATGCATAATTAATAAATAAAAAAATCTTAAAAAAAAAGTTAGGGATGCAGACCCAGCACAATGGACAGTCCGGTAGACTTAGCCCATGCTATATAAATGTAGTTCCAGCATCTGGGGATTCACCCAACCTTTGGATTGGTTGGTATGATGGGTTGAATCTGTGACTACAGAGTTCAAGGATGGAAAAAAAATTAAAGATTTCCATCTTTAAGTGAACCCATGCAGTTCAAATGGGTGTCATTCAAGGGTCCACTTTAAAAATGACAGAAAACTCACCTGCTGCCCCACAAATCCTAACTTTCCACCTCCTTCCCCTACCCCTCCCAAATTATTCAGCTGTAGATACCAGAAGGGTATCTACTGCCATTAAAAGATAAACTAGGGGACTCTCAGGTGGCACTGGGGTCAAAGTCAGCGTTATCAAGCTACCGTCAGCCACTGTGCCACAAGTTCAATCCCTGACCAGGGAGCAGACCCACATGACTCAGCAGACCTCTCCTGCCTCTCCTGCTGCTCCCCTCAGCAGTGTATTTTAGTAGATCTGCCTGTTCTGCTCCCCACTCTGTCTCTGGTGAATCCTTTCACCCCCACCCTGAACCTCTAGCCTACACCCTAGTTCTTGTAAGCATAAATTAAAAATAAATTTTTAAAAAAGGAAAAGATAAACTGGAAGGTCAAAATACAAAGAGAAAATTAAATATCAAGGGAGTAGTGTCTCAACATTTTTTCTTTGTAGCATTTTTTTCCTTGGAGGGGATGAGCCCTCTAGTATTAGTTAAATGATAAACTTGTATATATTTTACATTTAAAAATTTTTTGAATGTGGTAATCCAATACAGATCTGGCATTTTCTGAATGCTAAGAAGGTTTTATGTTATCCTGCTGCATAATAAGAATAGTAAGGGGCTAGAGAAGAAGTGTGCATTCCTTGCTCTGGGGCTCCAGAGGAGAAGCAGTGTCTAGAAATAATAATAATAAGCTAATACTATTTCTTTTTATCAGTTTTACCCACTACTTTTTAAATTCCTTTTATGAAAGACAAGGATTTAACCTCATCTGCCATCACTCCAAACCCATTTCCTTTCCTTCATGTAGTTAAACTACAATTTTTGACTGTATTGAAATTCATCCTTTGAATGCACACAATACCCTTTACTGCTGAGCACTGTTTTATGATTCTGTTTCTTTTTTTGTACATGTGTTTCTTTTTGGAGATGATAATTTTGTTTTTTCATTTCCTTAGTTCGCTATGTAATTGTTTTCTACATTATCAAGTACATCAGAAAATTAAACTGTCCCATTTATTTTCCTGAAGAAATAAGTCTTGGCACCCTCTATTGAAAAGAGAAGTTATAGATGGCCTGCACTGACTCCATTATGCATATGAGACGCCAACCAACCAAAATTTTAATTTAAGGAGAAAAAACAATTTACTGACTGGTGAGAAAAAATTTCCAGCTAGGCCTTCCTGGGAACTGTGCAAAGATAATTTCAATTCCTCCTCCTTTTCTTCCCTCCATAGTAACCAAAGCCACCTGTTACTAAAAGCCTGTGACCTTTTAAAAGAATATCACCTGTAGCCAATCTTACTTCATGGTGAATTCTAACTTTGTCCACCTACTCCCCTGCTTTTCCTTCCATTACGGCCTTAAAGATCCTAGTGGAAAGCAATTTGAGCTGATGAACTGTTTTGTTCTCCTTAATTTGTAATTCAGAGACCCCCAAATAAATGTTATTATTTCAATTTAGCCTCCTCATGTTTCTCTGTGGCCAGTAGTTGTTGCTAGGATTCTCATTTAGAAGGCCATTCTTTTAGCTTCTCTCCTGGATTATGGTTCCTGTTTATAAATCCTGTCTCTCTTTAAAAATATATTTTTTTAATCCCTCACTTGGAAGGCACATATTCTACAGTGATTTATTAGAAAAGAGGGCCAAGAAGGAATTTTTGAATTTTTGGAGACTGTGCAAGTCTCCATGTGTCCTTAAATCCAGTGACAGTGACAGCATGAGGACAGCAGTCACTAAAATGAGCCAGGCTGAGAGAGGATGGCCTCCCAGCCCCAGGCTGCAAAGACGCAGAAGCCGAGGTCCAGCACAGGCACCAGCCAACAGATGGGCTCAGTCATTGCAACCAGCAGCCTCTCTCCCAGAATGAAGTCGGAGGAGTGACTTCCTGCACAGGATGTACTCCCAGGTGTAACTAACTAGCTCTGTGACCTGAGGCAACTCCCTTCCCACTCTAGGGCTGTTTCCCCATGTGAACTACAAGGGGTTGCCCTAGATCTGTGGTTCACACACTCCAGCATGCATCCAGGTTGGAGGGCTTGCTTAAATCCAGATTACGGGGACCCACCCTGCCCCTGGGTTTAGGATTAAGCTGGTGTGTGTTAGGGCAGGACAAAGATTTGCATATTATTAACTGTCCTAGTGATGTTCCTGGAGGTCCAGGGGCCCAGTTTGAGAACCACAAGTTAGGTGGCCTCCAAGGTCCATGCGCCTGATGCTAGCCAAGCCTTTTAGGCTCTATTCTCCTCTCACGCCAGCAGTGATAACCATTCGGGATGGAGGCTGCAAAACCAGAATAGAGGGTGTGGCTTGGGGAGGCTGCAAAACCAGAATAGAGGGTGTGGCTTGGACCTGCAAGCAAAAAGGCTCGCATCCCAGCCCTTACAGTCAGAGGGCCAATGGGGACCCCGGATGCCCCCTCAAGAGGAGCAGCTTCCAATTGCTTCCAGGCCCACATTCAGAGGGGTTCACTCCCGGCCACAAGCCCTGGGAAACGTGTAAGAAACCTCCTGCTGTCTGTCCCCTTGTTGCTTCCACCTTTCCTTCCTTCAGCCTGGGACCATAGGGACTGAGAGAGGGAGCAGATGGCCCTGCCAGCTTTTCTGGGGGACAGCAAGAAGGCTCACCTTAAAGGAAGGTTGAGGAGGGGAGTGATGAATGGGGGAGAAGTTACCCAGAGAGAGACAAAATACAAAATAAAGTTGCAGTTTGCTGTATCTCTGGGGTCATGCTGTGCAGCGTGATGCAGTGGTGAACTTGGTGCACTTTTGGAAAACAGTGTCCTGCTTGCTGCCTGGGCACTGGGCACCTCCATTTCTGTCCCTTTTCTATTAGAGGAGAGTATAGGGAGAACTGGCTGGAGTTACTTGTGAGCTGCATGCAACAGGGCTGGGCCCCAGAAAAAAAAAAAAAGAATTCTCAAAGGGTTTTAAAAGGTTTGGGAAGTTGCAGTGTGTAAACATTTCAGACTAGGAGAGAGGGAGGAAGGAAGCACGCAGGTGGGAGGGAGCCTCCCAGGCAGAGCAGAGTCCTGCAGGCAGCCCACTGAAGGCAGCCAGAAAGTTGTGGGAGAGGCGGGAGAGAGGGGGAGGTCTTCAGTACCATTTACCACTCTCATGTCTTCTGACCTCGGCTCTCAGCCTGGCAGAGGGAAGAGGGTCTGTCTGGCACAAGCTTCTTTGGACAATAGGGAGCTGGGCTCAGTGACAGTTGGCCCAGGGCAGGCCCAGTCCCTGGACAGAGAAACAGGGCTCTGGAACAGGCCGGAGGAAAGGATTTCTCAGAGCTGGAGTCTGAGGTTGGCTGCTGCAGAGAGACTCAGCAGCTGGAGCCAGGGACTGTTTTGGAAATAAAGGCGGAGAGATTAGATTCTAGTTCCAAAGCTAGGGGAGGGAGAGGAGTGTCTCCTTGCCTCCAGGGCACCTCCAAGAAAAACAAGGTTCCAACAGCCTTTCTCTCATGTCCCACCCCAGACCTTTGCCCCAGCCTGCTCTCCATCCGTTCTTAATGAAAAAACCACGAGTGGGGAAGGAAGCGGGGTGCAGGAAGTGGGGAGAGCAAGGTCCCCAAGGAATCAGGGTCTTTTCACAAATTTAGAATTACAAACCTGTAAGAAACCCCTCCTTTGCCCACCACCACACAGTTTGATCAACTCTGGTTAGAGACAGAGAAACTAAGGCACAGGCAAGTGGACTTTATTGGATACCTACAATAGCCCAGGCACTGTGTGAAGTTCTTTGCATGAATTAGTTATCTGAAGTCTACAATAAACTCCACAAACTGTTATCTTTCTTCTCCTATTTTTCAGAGAAGGAAACAAGGAAGTGAAATTTTTAGCTAAAGTTACCCAAGCAGGGATCAAGGGAAAGTGTTTTTGGGGTTTTCAAACTGCACCTACAGGCATCTAGGCCCCTTCCCTTGCTATATCTAGTACCGTTTTCCCCTGTATTATAGAAGAGGAAGGGAATGCTTGGCGAGGCTAATTTGCTGGTGTTTACAGTTAGTGCGTCAAAGAATTTATATCTGAACTTGGAATTGACTAACCCTATTGCCCAAATGCTTTCCATTTAGTGAGCACTCCGTAGATATCTTTCCTCCTAAATATCCTAAATTATAGGGCCTCCCTGGTGGAGTATCGGGGGTATGAAACAGAGTTCAATCCCCTGGCCAGGGAGGGGACCCACATGGCACAGCAGATCTCTCCAGTTTCGCCTGTTGCTCTCCTCAGCAGTGGATTTCAGTTGGATCTGCCTGTTCTGCTCCCCATTTTGTCCCTGGTGAATCCTCTCACCTCCCGTAACTCTGGCCTGCACCCCAGTTCTTGTATGCATAAATAAATCTTTTAAAATAAGTAAATATCCAAATTTATAGATGAGACATTGAAGCATATGCCAAAGCCACACACACAGCAACAGAGATTTCCTTGCTATCTTGTATTTTAGACACACACACACACACACACACATACAAGATGACTTTGAACATGTAAATGTGATGCTGTTCCTCCCTCAGGATACTTGAGGGCATCCTTCCAGACACCCATACTTGGCTTAGCCAAGATGATGGGGTCCAGGTCCTGGTTTCTGAATTCCGCCAACAAGCTCTTTTGGAATGTTAATGGGGTACGGGGTTGAACCAAAAGACCAGGGTGCAAGAAACACAGTCCCAGCACAGTCAGCTCATTCCCTACTTGCACTGGACAAGAGTCTCTGTCCCGTACCTCCCTCCCTTCCCTGCACTACCCCAGCTGAAGCTAGAGGGATCCATTAAAAGCTTCACTCAGCCACATCACTTCCTGGGGAAGGGGAGGGACTTACTCCATTTACAGCTGGCTGAAAATAGCAATCAGCAGAAACCCTTGGGGATGCAAAGGACCCTTAAATGACCTATGGGCCTCCACCCAAATCCAGCTCCTCACCCCTCTCCCTAGTCCCTTCTCCCAGCAACCCACTTGCCCTCAGGCTAGTCTACAATCCCCCTTCTACTTCCTAGGGGCCCAACCTGGGGGTGCTGCTCCTCATCCTTGTGTTTTGGTGAGGATGTCACTTCTCTAAGGCTTCCTGACCTGCTCTCAGACTGGGCTCCTGGTCCCCCATCCGGGTTTGCACTTTTCTGGCCAGATCACCGTATTTGCCTACTTACCCGCTTTCTGGGCTCTTGATCTCTTCCCAGTGTCTCCCATTCACATGGAAGGCCCATGGGAGGAGGGACCCTGCTTCCGGCCTGCTATATCCCAGGGCTTCCAACTTCCTGACACACAGTGGGTATTCAAGAGTGCTATCATGCAGTCTTCCTGCTGAAGAGGAAACATGTTAGTTGGTTCCACCCCCAAAACAGAATCATGAGGATCTAAACTTGAGGTTTTTCAGTCTGGTTTGAATTTGTTTGGTCCCTGGACTTCTGGTCTCTTGATTAAGTAGCTAATGTTTCATAAACACACGTACTCTAGAGAAATGAGAAGAACTAAAGTGACCCCACCTGAAGGCAGTAATAGGGGAACACTTGCCCCCCAACCCCTTACCACCTCTGGCCCTCCACATATGCCCACCCGGCTTATTCCCAAGGACCCTCCACCCAGACAGTGAAGGGAGAAGGGCTGGAAGCAGGGATGTCCTTCTCTTGCCAACTCTCCCAGCATGTGGTTCCCCGGTGGGAGCTCCAGGCCTCGAGCCTGCCTGTAAGCGTGTCTAGGCCTCGAGCCTGCCTGTAAGCTTGAGTTCTGATCGCCCTCCCCTTGCAGACCAGAAGACAGAGATGATGCACAAATGCTTTGATCTGGCATGACAACACTGACACTCTTCAGAGCTTGTAGTCAGCATTTGGCACCTCAAGTATCTGGAGACAACACTGCCCCTATGCCTCCTCCCCCTGAAGTCCTCCCTGGCCTGCCTCATCAGCTCAGGTTTCGTAGTCTTCAAAGACTATCCCCCATCAACGGATCTAGAGGGGAGGCCTGCATCGCTGGATGATGGCTGCACAGATGAAGGTGGTCCCCGTAACACTGTGCCACGCAGCCCAGGTGTGTCTCGGGTTCCAGCACCCAGTCTGTGCAGTTGCACTGGGTGATCTTTGCAGGAGCAGACTACCAAACAAGGCACCTCTTAGAACACGTCCCCTAGGACCCGGGATGCATGACTTTGAGGGCACAACTATCTGCCTTCCCCCCAGGATTTGTTCAGACCCTTGGCCCATGTGGTGCCAGCAAGGCACAAAGCAGGTTCTCAATGATCTAAGCAGACAGTTCAAGGAGGAGTTCTGGAGCCCTCAGTGGCTTTTTCAGGCTTTTATTGCTCTTTATATCAGAGGTGACCAGGTACATGGCAGGCAGGAGGCTGGGGGCCCAGGAGGTTGGCAGGCCTCCTAGCCCTGGTGAATCCCACTGTCTCTGGGCTCTCTGGTCTCTGCTTTCTCTGCTGGCATCCCCATGACGCTGCCCTCATGCACCGTGCATCTCAGCCCAGGTGCGCATGCCCATACTTTCCTTGAGGTGCCTGCCATTAGGCATGCGTGCAGGACCACAGGTGTCCTTCGTTGACATCAATGGTGGGAGGGTGGAAAAGCCTGGTCATTTTCACTGACCCTACAGCCCAGCATGGGATTATCTATTTGTTTCTGGATCGGTCGCCGTGTCTCAGCCCCCCATCCTCAGGATGAGGTCCTGCCGGTGCCTCATCGGTTACATCACCATTACTAGACCATAGCCCAGCCTCAATTCTCATTCCAAACCCTTCGATGCCCATGCAAAGCTGCTGAAGGGCTGTGAAAAACACAGTCCCGCATCATAAAGTGGCAGTGGCCTCAACAGGATTTCAGGAGAGGTGAGGACAGAGCTGCCCCAGCCGCTGAGGACGTCCCCTGAGCTGGGGCACTGGGTCGGGAAGACATGGGGGTCCCGCTCCTAGTTCTGTCACCCCCTGGCTCATGATTGTGGGAGTCAGCGCCTCTTATCTGGGCCCTTGTTTCCTCACCTGCACAGCGGAGATCTTAAGCTGTCTCACCCTGGCTGGGTGAGTTCTGAGAATCAAACAAGATAGTGGGGCTGTTGAAAACTTAACATGAGACCGTGTTGTTTCCGGCTCTAATTGCTACCAGCTGCACAGAGGGAACAGCAGACAGGCCTGACCTCCCACTCGGAGGCCCCCATCCCACCCCCGGGGTTTCTAGAGAGGGTCCTAATCCTGGGTTGGGGTGAGGTCCAGTGTTTGGAGTTAAATGGAAAGGGCTGACGGCTTGCTCGCAGATGAAGCCCGCTGAAAATTCGCTTTGATGGGAGTGAGAATTCTATAATGAGAACCACCCCACGCCTCCCCTGAATTCCAGGAAGCAAATTGGAAACAGCCCTCTCCAGTTTCTCTGAAAAGCTGGGGGAGACTTTAGGGGTGGGAGGACCAGAAGCAGCTCCTGACGTGGTGCCCACTGTACAGTTCCCTCCCCTGGGATATCCAGATCCGCTGCCACGTGGAGACACTCAGCATCCAGAGTCTAAAGACGGGATCCCAAGTCATGGGGCCCACTTGTCCAGAGGCCCCAGAAAATATGTTCTTTGCTCCCTCTCTTGCTCCTCCTGTTTTGGGCTCAGTCTGGATGAAGAGGTCCAAGGATAAACCATGACCTGCCAGGAGCCAGGATCTTACGGGGTCTCTGTCAGCAACCGCCCCCCCACCAAAGCACATGGAAAGTCAGCCTGGTGGCTACTGTACCAAAACCAGAGTTAGATCTGATGTACTCGTATCTTCACCTCAAACCCTGCCCCACCAACCATGTGGCATGTGATAGGGTGGGCCTGGAGCCCATCCCCTGGGACCTGGCCTGTGGATTATTGGATGGACCTCAGCAGTCCTGTTGCAGTGAGGGAGGAGGCAGGTTCTGTGGTGGCAGAAGCCAAAGCCAGCAAGCTTGGACCTTCCCCAGTCATTTTCTGGTGTGGAGACTGAGGCCTGCAAGGAGAGAATGCAGCTATTGCCATGGCAGGGGGTAGGGGAGGTAGGGGGATGGGGGTAGAGACCTGCTTCTCTAGGGCAGACCTGAAAGTGGCACGCAGGAAAAGGTTTTGACGCAGACTATGCCTTCCTGAAAGGTCTCATTGCCACATCAACAAGGTAGAAGGAAGCAGTGAAGTTCATTTTAATAATGTATTATTTAGTCAAACATATTTCACGTATCATCTTTCAACATGGAATCAATGTAAAACTTATTAATGCGAGACACTTCACATTCTTTAATTCACACTCAGTCTTTGAAACCCCACACAGGAGCTATGGGACCTTTTATAGTAAAAGGTCCTCCTCCTGTCTGCCTCAGCCTCGTCCTCTCCAGAACAGGGACAAAAATTATAGCACTGACCTTAGAAGGTTGTTACTGGAATAAGCCTAGGCATGGGGTAAGAGGTATATAAGCGCTAGTTATTATTATTTTAATATTTCTTGTCTATATGAAAATGAAACAAGACAGTGGTTATTAGAAGCTAAAATTGCTACAAAGGTGAAGATCTTGTTTAAAGCTAATTGTCACCGACTACAGCTGAACTTGTTAAAAGCAAAAAAACTCCCACAAAAGCAATCCTGATCACCCTCCTGTGAGTCCTGTGGGATTTCAGGAGGAGGCCAGGTATTTGTCTAACAAATTCCCCTTTGTCACCTAAGTTGGGTTGAGCTGTATTTCTGTCTGGCATGACCATGTGTGAGCCCAGGGAGGCGTGGCTTCGGCTCTTGACCTGCTGTTCTGTCTCTAGGGAAGGATGGGGTGTCTGCTTCCGAGCCACCTGGTGTGCTCATGCTCCCTAACACAAAGCCAGGTGACTCAGTGGGCTAGCACTCACCTCCTCGGTGGCAGAAGGCCAAGGGGGAAGTCATGCGTGCATGCGCCTGGCACCAGGGCCCAGTAAGTGCTGCTGCTTATTCTTACTGCCTTGGAGGCCAGGCATGGGGATCTGGAGAGGAAAGATGTGGCTGCTGCTCTCACAGTGCACACAGGTTGCCCTGGAACACCCGTGCAACCGGGGAGAAGGTCACCCCTTCTCCTTTCCTTTTGCAACAGACTTTCTCTAGGAGCGACTGGGACTGAGCAGAAGGCAGAGGCAGGAAATTAGGGGATTAGCTATTCTTTTGGAGAGCCATCAAAAGACACGCTTGAAGATGCAGGAATTGAAGGAGAACAAATTTTGAGCTCTAAAGGGCTGGAAAGGAAAGACTAAGTGTCCTTGACTTCCCTGGGCTTGTGGGTTCCCATGGAATCACTCTGGTCAGGCCCTGAGAGACATCCAGGGTAAGTCTGAAGATCTGCCCCAGGACTGGCTTTCAGGAAGCACAGAGCTGCTCTGGAGGCTAAAAATCATTTATTTTCATATATTTCATATATTCATCATACATTTGATCTCTGTTATTGAACATTTCTGAGCCTCAGTTTCCTTGTCTGTAAAAGTGGGAGAGAGAAGAATGCAATTATTCCCTTATTTCAATTATTTGAATTTGACATGGCATGATATAAACATATTTATCATTTCAGTTTCTGTGTGAAATCTGAAATAACTCAGTGTCCCAATTAAAAGTTGATTAAGAATCTTACGAGGCAGAGGGAATTTTAAGTTGTAAGCTGTGTTTACTGTACATGATTGTACTAGTTTAACAGGTAAGAAGAAAGGCCTCCATTCTTTGGAGGGTTAGTTTTGTGTTTTTTAAAAGATTTATTTATTTATTTTTGCATCAAAGAATCGGGATGTAGGCCAGAGGTGTGGGGGATAAAAGGATTCAGCAGAGACAGAGTGGGCAGCAGAACAAGCACATTTACTGAAATATACTGCTAAGGGGAGCAACAGGCAAGACAGGAGAGGTCTTCTGTGTCATGTGGGTCACTTCTCTGGCCGGGATTGAACTTAGGACATAGCAGTGACAGTGCTGAGACTTAACCCCTAGGCTACCAGGGAGGTCCCCAGTGGGTGAATTTTGAATGACACTAAGTGTGAATGATTTGAGATCTTTGGGAATATCTCCCTGTGTAATCAGATGGCCCAGACCTCTGTTAGAGAGTAATTGGGGGTATTAAATGAGATGTGGGTATATATATGCATGTGAGTGTTTGTGTGTGCATATCATAAAAGTTAGTCGTTCATAGCAACGTGCAAGGACGGATTATGTCCACAAGAAAAGATACAGTATAGAATTCCTTTTCAAAATAACCAAAAAATATAAGTTGATTAACAGAAATCTGGTTTTATGCAGGAGTTCCTCTCCTGGAAGCCAATGAGGTTGGCACACCTTTGACTTGGAGAAAGGAGTGGGGGAACGTGAGAGTGTTTATAGGGATGTTGTTATGCCAGGATCAAAGCATGTGTAGGAAAGGAGGTTTAATTTGTGCATGAAGACTAGAGAAGAGAGAGCAACACAGGAAGACTAGAGAGACTTGCAGAGAAAAAAGTAACTCCAGTAGGGAACCTGCTGAATATTTGATGAAGCAGAGCAGCTTTCAACAGGTCCCCAGCCTGGTGAAAGGATTCTGCAAGTGCTGATGTGTGATGACCCCATTCTGAGAACCAGGTCTGTGTATGCAGGCATGGAAAGGTGGCCAATATTTGCTGCTAAGTGCAAAGCAGTTTCAGCATGCAATATCAAGTCTGATTTTTTTCTCTGAGCTAAAAAAAGAGAGAGACGCCTAAATACAGTGTGAAGCACCTATGTGTGTGGAAAATTTCTGAAGGACAACCACTTCTTGTTGGAGGGGTTGCCTTTTAAGAGGTCAAGGGGTGTGTGGAATTATCTTTTCCATGGTCCATCTTTTGATACTGTCTGAGTTTCCTTTTTTAAAAAAAAGATTTATTTATTTATGCATACAAGAACTGGGGTACAGGCCAGAGGCGTGGTGGGGGGGAGTGAGAGGATTCACCAGAGACAGAGTGGGGAACAGAACAGGCAGATGGACTGAAACACACTGCTGAGGGGAGCAGCTGGTGCTGCAGGAGCGGTCTGCTGTGCATGTGGGTCACCCCCCCCGGCAGGAAGCAGGGATCGAACTTGTGCTGCAGTGGCTGCAGATAGCTTCATAGTATGTTGCTTAACCCACTGCGCCACTAGGGAGGCCCTGTATCTGTTTCTTACCATGAACACTGTTGGTTTTATAGCACAGGGTGCAGAAGTTAACCCTAATATTTAAGGACTAGATGACAGGCAAGGTTGGCGTGCCTGCTGGGAATGGAGAGAAGTCAGACATTCAGGAGGAGACTAACTTTGCTGGGCACTTGTGTGCTGGAAGGAAGGGTAGAAGTGAGGTTCTGAAGATCATGCACATCTGAGGGGCTGGCAGCTCAAAGTGGGCAGGATGGACATGAACGCCAGATGGACGATGGTCAGAGGAGAGCCGAGTAGATGGGAGGCAGGAGCGGAGAAGAGGGCAGACAGACCAGGAGACGCTCATGGAGCATCCTCAGCCTCGGCTGAAGTCTTTGGACTTTGTTATTGCTGTTGCTGCTGGCTTGGCGGGGTCCCTGGGAGATGTCCATCTAATAAGGGGCCCGTGGCTCCAGATTTGAGAGTTTTGTGGTCAAAGAGCAGAGGAGGATGTGTAAGAAGAAAGAACTGGGCTGGGAGGCCAATAAGGACCTCCTGGGGGCCCCAATGGAATGCTGGGGGCAGACAAATTAGAACAAATTAAGGCAAAGCTTGGCGAGGAGTCATTTGGGAAGGAGGGAGAGTGAAGAGGGAAGCGCTGACTTGGGTGTCAATCTCAGCTTGCCTGTTTGCCTTTGGAGCTTAGTCTGCCAGTCTGTATAATGTATTTAAGGAAATGCTGGGGGGAGTAACTGAGAAGATGCACTCCCCGAATGTTAAGTTGGATTTACAGTCTGCACATTGGATTGACTTAGCACTTTTCAGATCACTTAGTAGCTGTGCAAACCTGAGCAAGTCGCTAAGGCCTCTGAACCCAGCTCCTCTTTTGCAGATGGGAACAACCTGATACCATGGAGATGAGGTTGCTAATGCGCAGGGCTGGCAGGGCCTGACATAGTGCAGGCGCTCATGAAACAGCGGGAAGATAAGCCGCTGAGCACACAGCCTGGCATACAGCAAGCACACCATACATGTGAATTCATGTTATAACCCACAAGGCAGAGATGGAGAACCAGGAATCTGGGGATGTTCACAGACCTGCCACCACCCCAGTAGGCCCAGCACGCTCCCCCCCCAAAAAAAAACATGCACTTCCCAGCCCTGCTCACCCCGCTGAGCACCCCCCACACTCACCGACTTTATGACTGGCCACATCCAGGGGGGTTCTGCAGCAACAGGCTCTGGACCTGCTGGGTTATCCACCTCCCAAGGCTGCAGCAGCTGGTTCCCGCCCTGGCCCGCCCCAGGCATACTTTTCCTATCCCGTCACAGCCCTGAGCCGTCCCCCTGTCACGTGGACCTGTGCTCTCTCTGCCATAGTTTTGGAAAAAAAACTTCCAGCGCTGGACCCATGGTGTGTCAACGCATGTTTCTGTGTGTCAGAGTATGCGCAGGTTTTTGTGCACTAAGCCGATTGCTAGCTAGGCGTTTGCACAGATGTGTGTGTGTGATTGTGTGTGACTCTGTGTGTGTGCGTTCCAGCGTCTTGAGAGGCGGCTGTTTATGTTTTGCTTGCACATAGCATTCATCTCACAGAGGCACTGAGGGTGCATGTGAGCAAGCCAACTTATTAACAGAGTCCGTCTATGTGTGTTGAGTGTGCACGGACTAGAGAGTGATTATGAGTTTTCTAGTGTGTGGTGTTGTGTGTGAATTCCTAAGGGCATGTGTCCAAACATGCATTGGGCTTGAGTACTCAGGGGCCTGGCACACATGCCCCGGACTGCAGCTTGGTGTATGATCGAGTGCACTTCAGCTGCTGGGTGTACACTACAGTGGCTGGATCGCTATGTATTGTGTGCCTGTTTAAATGTGTATGTCAGTGTGCATGACCACACCTCCGTGTGTATGTGTATGTGTACGTGTGTGATTGTAGCAGTGTGGACAGTTGTCCCTGTGTGCCAGTCTTCATCTCCCTTCTCCCCAGCATAGAGTCTTGCTGACCTCCTAAGCTTTCTGGCCCAGATCCAACCACCAGCAAGCCAGACACCAGCAAGCAGCCAGAGGAAAGAAAAACCACCTGAGGCCTGGCTTTTGTGTCTCCCTGTTCCTTCCACTACCCTCTTTCACAGGCTACCAGTAGTTCCTTCAACAGCCAGAGCATCTGCAGAACAGATGGTCACTGACTCGAGATTTTTAGTCAGACTCTCATGCTGGGTTCATTCCTTCATTTCTGAAAAGTCAGAAAAATAATAATTACATTATTATACTGTCTTTCCCCCAAAGTTGGGGCACTCACCCAGGAAAGTGTTAGTAAGCCTCTGAACTATGCAGAGGATGATTAATAACATTACATAAATAGTAGTTGAGGGGGTCTCCCTGGTGGCGCAAGGGGTTAAGCATCTACAGCCATTGCAGCATGAGTTTGATCCCTGGCCAGGGAGGTGACCCACGTGGCGTAGCAGACCTCTCCTGACTCGCCCGCAGCTCCCCTAGCAGTATGTTTCAGTAGATTTGCCTGTTCTGCTCCCCACTCTGTCTCTGGTGAATCTTTTCACCTCCCACACCTCTGGCCTATACCCCAGCTCTTATATGCATAAATAAATAAATCTTTTTTAAAAACAGTAGTTGAGTATGCATGTTCATGGACACAAGAAACATTCACTCAATAAACACCAACAATTTAATAAGGATCACTTCGGTGTCAGTCCCCAAGAGGTGCTGGAGAAACAGAGGTAGCCAGGTTGCCACGCTGCCTTCATGGAGCTTAGTGGGGGCAGAGCAAGAGGCTGTAAGTGAAGTGAGCGTTACAGAAGAAACTCTGAATGCCAAGCAGGTGTGCAGGGACAGACCCGGGAGTGCCGTTTCAGTTGAGCTGTGGGGGTGGTTGAGACATATCTGGGTGCCGGGAAGGTGGGGGATCCAACAGAATGAAAGATGCTATGTGGGGTTCAGTCCAGATGGATGGCTAGGAATATGTTCATGTCCACTCTAGGTACCTGCGTCTGGAAGGGGAAGGTGAGAAAATGCTGCTTGGAATGCCTTGAGCCCGTTTAGACGCTTGGCCTCAGGAGAATCTGCCTCCTATTCCAGGGAGGTAAGGATCTCCTCGTGGGACCCTCGGGGTTCCCCTGTGACAGAAGTTGAAATCACTGGTTGGTAAGGAAAGAGTTAAATAAGTACAGGAGCTGGCAGTGGTGCCATATTTGGTACCCAGCAGGCACTGAGTAAATGTTCACTGGGTGAGTGATTGGGTGGTGCTTTTCCAGCATTTGGAGTCTCCTGAAGCTGAGCCCAGTTCTATAGGTTGTGCTGTGCTAGAGAGGGACTCTCCACTTCCTCCAGCCTGCTCCTGGGTTTCATTCAGGCCACAAACATTTACCACCTGTTCTGAGTGTGTGGGCAAGGGGGACAATGAACGGGACACAATTACTGTAAGAAGCAAAATGTGATGGTGCGTAAGACAGATCTAAGTACGGTAAGCCAGGAGGTGGCGTCTGCCCTTGACTCAGTTCAGTTTACTCCGCATCCATTCATGTCTAGAATGTGCCGAAAAGACCAATGCCATTATGACACTGGTGGCCATAGTCTGCCATCTGGCCCCGTGCCATATGTGGGAGACAGGCTGGTTCCACACATCCAAACTTCTCCAGAGAGTCTTCCTATAGGACAAAGACCAGAAAGCTAAAATCTATTTTCCTTATTGCCAGTGTTCACATTCTACTCCAGGGTTAGCTAGTCCCGGGCCTGGTGCAGATCTGGAATCAGAATTCCAGAGGAGACGCAGCACCCAGGAGTCCTTTATGCTGGTGCCTGCCTAGCAGCCACAGCATGGCCTCGGTCCTGCACTGGTGCCATGTCCAGCTTCCACACGGCAGAGTAGTCGTTCCCTGGTGGCGTCAGTACTCGGGTGAATCTGGGAGTCATGTCTGGAGATCACAGCTTCTCTGTGATTCACTCAAGTCTTTATGGAATCCAGTCTGCCCAAAATAATGAGAAGCATTTGCATGTTCACTTGGACCTAAGTGATAAGTCATGATGTGGACTTGAGAGGAGGGGAGATGATGTAGGTCATCAGCAGAGACCTGTCTCTCCCCTCTCCCCCTCTCCCAATTCGAGCGACTCGATCCATTGATTAAACGTCAAACAGCTACAATGTGCGAGGCAGCCCGCTTAACGTTGGCGTCACAGCAGTGAACAAAGGATCAAGGTCTTGGCCTCTGTTTGTTTACGAGGAGCCATAAGCGATGTTAAGCCTGAAAAGTAGCAGAGAAGTCAACATTATGCTAAGGGTTAGGAAGAAAAGGAATAGGAAACTGGGAGAGAAGAAGAGGGCGGGGTGGGGGATCTGATTAGGTGGTCTGGGGAGCTCTCCTGCATAGGCGACGTTTGACCCTGAGTCCCAGAGGAATAAGAAGGGCCAGCTGCATGTGCAGGCACCAGGCACCGGGAGCTGGGCTCGAAATCGTTTAGCCTCACCGGGGTCTCTTCTCACTTGCTCTGTGAGGAGTCTCAGCATGAAGCCTAAACTCCTTAGCCTTTCTGTAGCCTCACTCACTGCAAGCCCCCGAGTGCATCTCGCCCTCCCTGCCCTGTCTCCCATTTGTCCTGTGTGGCGGTGTTTCTCAGTCTCGCCACCATTGACGTCTGGGCCGGAAGAGTCATTGTCGTGGGGACTGTTCTGCAGTCGTGGGGCTGTGGGATGTTTAGTGGCATCTCTGGCCTCTGCCCTCTGGATGACAGTTGCAGCCCCTGCAGGACAACGCAAATCATCCTGGACATTGCCAAATGTCCTGGGGTGATGTGTGTCTGCCAATAACCACTGGTTTATGCATTTGGCTCCCAGATGCACCTTCAGTTTTCTGTGTCTGTACCTTCACTCATGCATGCTTTGACCTCACACCCTCTCTTCTGTCTCTCCACAGAGCCTCGCCCATTGCTTCCAGCAGCCCAGCATCCCTCTGTGCACCGGAGTGTCCCGTGGGGTAACTCTCTTGGGTGGTTGGGCAAGGTTGTGCCCTGGGCTCTGGTGGTAGTGTCCTGCGGACCTGGTTCGTTTCCTTCTGTGCCCAGTTAAGAGTCAGTCTCTCCACGGGGGCTCTGCAAGGGGACACTGCTTTTCCTCTGAATTGTTAACTGTGAGGACGTGGCCCTGGGCTGCCTCGGCCATATTTCCTAACACTTGGAGAGAAGCCCTTGATGGCAGGAAGCAATGGCATCAAATCACAAACAGAAGCAGTTTCCAGAAGAACCAAGAGGTGGAAGGGTGTCAGGACTCCTTTATGGAGCTCCTTGCTCACACACTTGTGTTGAAACATTCCCTTTCTCTCTTTCTGTCTCTCTCAGTGAGTCTGAACTGTTTGCCAGGCACTGTGGAACGGCTCCTCAGTGGCAGCCTGCGGGGCTTCCTTCAAATCTCTCCTCTTTTGAAGACCTCTCAACACAGACCAGTCTGAAGAAAACGCTTCCTTTGACTTCCTACTGGGTGGTTTGCCAGGACCAGCAGGCAGTGCATCTCCCTTTCCAACTTTGAGTCACGTTGGCAGTTTGAGACTGTGGGAGTGGGCCTGTCAGCCTGGGAATCAGCATACGTTGAGGCCCTGTCCCCAGTCCAGCCTGCAGCTGGCACACCAGGGTGGAACCCCAATAGGGCTGGACACCTGCTTGGATATTAGTGTACTGACTTATGACGTGTCTGACTTTCTGAACAGGCAAGCTTGGGAGGACCAGGACCCTGACCTCAGCTGCCTCTGAACCTTCAGACTCTCAAGGGAGGGAGGAGCCTGAGAAAGAATCCTGTCCATGGTTTCAGGTCATACACAAGGACGCAGAGGTACGGAGACCTTCAGGGACTGGGTAGTTGGTTGCAGCACCAAGAAAAAGAAAGTCCACGCTTCTTCTGAGTTATGCTCATTATGAAAAGGCAGGTCTTACTGTCTGTCTTTTTTCTAGCCCTTTCCTTTATCCAGTTTTGGTACAAAGGGTGTTTAAAAAATGTCTGCTAAATTGCTTCAACCAGCTCAGGGCTGACTTTTGCATGTAGGGCTGTGAAATTCTCCAGCATGAGGTCATTCCAGACGGGGTCTCCTAAGTGTCAGCACTGGGGAAACAGCTGTTGATGGAGAGTGACTGTTGCCATGGCACAGGGAGATGGGGTGCCCGGTGAATGCTGGCTGGACACTTAGAATGAAACAAGAGGAAAGCTGAATTGCCAGGAAAACTTGCAGATTTACATGGTTACAAACTCAAAAGTACGTGATTTATTTTTTGACACAGCTCTTTTATTTCCATAATTTATCCTGGAAGTGTGCATGGGATTTTCTTTGTAATCTGATTTGAAGAAAGACCAGACTGGAAACAATCTGGCAATAGGCTATTAATTAAAGAAGTCATTTTTTTTTTTTTTTTTTAGATTTTTAAAGAGCAAGTTTATTAGGGAAAGGGGCAAAAGAACAAAGGACACTTGCATAGGCACAAGAGGGCAGGAAGAGCTGCCCCAAGAGGGACAGGCTTGCCGAGAGAGGCCTGCATGTTTGCAGGTGGGTGGCCTTGAGGAGAGCTGCCTTCACTGAGGGAGGTCAGTGCAGGGAAGCCCCAGCATGGTGAAGGTCATGGGCAGGTAGAAGGCTGCTGCCCTGCAGAGGAGAGAGCTGGTGAAGAGAAGCACCTGCATAGTCACAGGCTGGCAGAAAGACTGCTGCCAAAGTCAATTTTTAAAAAAAGGTGTTTTGTTTAATTAACTCAGTCACTTAATAATTGTGTAAAATAGCTACAGAATTTCAAAATCCAATTCACAGAACAAATGACAGTCAAATAAGTGCAGCTAATAATCCCTGCCCTCTACCTTTCTCCCTCCTTTCTACCTAAGTCTGCTAATCCTAAACGGCCTGTTCAGCCACTATTTTTGTTACCTACAGTTCTGCATTCCTGTATAAAGTCAGAACCGCCTGGTCCATCAGTTACAGGAGCCCAACCCTGCAAGGTGCCTTTCAAGTCAGTGAAGAGCAGAAAGCTTGATCACCCTGGGAAGGGAGTGCATCATGAGTTAGGAACAGGCATGACTGGCGGCCAGAGTAGTACATGACAAGGGACCCCAAAAGCTGATCAGTGGAACCCCCATGACTGGGGGGTCTAGGGCTTGATTTCAGTCTCAGTACTGAGTCATCAAGCAGATGAGAAGTGCTAGGGGGCAGACTCAGGACCCCTGATACTGTAGAAGACATAGCACAGTTTTTACTTTCACTCCTCCCTTTTCTCTGTCTGCCTTCCCCACGTGACTGCTGCTACACGGTTATTCTAAGAATAAAAAGGTCAGGATCGTGCTCTTTCAGCAGCATCCTGCGCTGGGTAGCCTGTTCCACGACTCCCGTTTGTCTGTGTGGTGTTGCCAATGTCACAGTTAATAATAAAACTTTTTTTCAATTATAAACAATTATGTATTAGTTTCATTTTCTCCTTGCGTAATACTACACGAATTCTGCCCACTTGTTCTAAATTTTTTGCCCCTGCCCCTTTCATGTGTCCCCCTGTGCCTTTTCCTCCCTTTCCCCTCTGAGTCCTCAGGATGCTTGTTGATGTCCAGTAGTTTTTTTTTTTTAATTTTTTCAAAGAAGAACTGGGTGTGGGCCAGAGGTGCGGGGGTGAAAGGAGTCACCAGAGACAGAGTGGGAGCAGAACAGGTGGATTTACTGAAATACACTTCCAGGGGGAGCACTGGGTGAGACAGAAGAGGTCTGCTGCACCAGAAATAGGTTAGCTCCCTGGCTGGGTATTGAACTCAGGCTGTAGCAGTGATAGCCCCAATGTCCACAGGTTTTTGAAAGTGTTCTATGTGGTCAAATTGTCTCATATGAATATCCAATATTTGTTTTTGTTGTTCTGGCTAAATAAGACATCCTACATGGAGGGAGAATTCTATGTACTGTTACAGAATTATCCCCAGATGTACTGTAGAGAAAAATGAGCAAACAGTGCATCGAGTTTGCTACCATTTAAGTCAGACAAAAGAAGAGGTACGAGAAGCCACACTGACATGAGTGGGTGGGAGCACGGTGACTCTAGAAGAGCCTACAAGAACAAGCAGTTGTCTCGAGAGAGGACACCGGGGATAGTGGTAATAAGAGACCTTTTTCTTGGTCTATCTTCTGAAACAATTTGATTTTTACAAGCCCAGGAATGTCTTACTTATTCAAGGGCGTGCCCCTCAATCAACTAAGAAGTTAGTCATAGATGGAATTGCACTTTTTGGACCTTCTCCCTTTGCTCTATTGGATGAGGTTGCTCTGGGGATGTGGCGGAGAATTTAGAGTTAATTTAGTAGCCTCCCTCTCCACTGACAATGATAAAAAACATTCAAAGGAGCAGTCTGCACTACTCTTCCCAATTGGGGTGAGTAAATACTCACCCCAACGATCCAGCTGGAGGGCCACACCGAGCAGCCGTGCAGCAGAAGTGACAGCGTGAATGGGGTTGGGAGGAGGGCTCAGTTCATGATGGTCTTAAGTTCCTTCTGCTAGACTATCATTAGCTGGACAGATGTTTCCACGGATGGAAAGAAAGGACCAGAGTGTTCTAGAGGCTTTTCTGGCTAAGGTTTCATGAAAGATAAAGCTTAGAGCCAGGAGTCTCCAGCATGGAGTTCACAGAGCTCAGCTCAACCCAGACTGGTGGGGTAGTGGAGGCACTTGCTCTTCCTGAGAAGAAGGCCTGTGCCACCAAGTATATTGACCTGGACAGTCAGCAGATGAATGAACAGTTTGGAGACCCAACACTGTCACCTGAACAACTGAAATAACCCATGTCCTCCCCACTTTTCCATCCAAAGAACCGAACCATCTCTGCCCTCATGTCTTGAAAATGTAAATGAGCACCGTTTTTTTTACAAAGCCCTCTCTGTCAAGTCTGGAAAACATGAGCACATCTCTATTTCCCCTGGGATTCACCTAGCATCAGACAGACCATACCCTCACCCAACTCACAAGCAAGAGAGCTATGGAGAAAGAGGGGTGCAGGGAAGCAGGGGTAATCTTCAACGTCTGCCCCAGACACTGCTGAAACTGCCCAGGCCATCCCAAGGAATCTTGCTCCCCACTTGCTTATGGACTGGTTCTGTCCAAAAATGTGAACTGGAAAAAAAAAAAAAAGGATGAGCATGCCCTCAGATTAAAAAACAAAACAAAAAAGCCTGGATGGAGCCAGCAAGAGTCCCAGGGCAAATTAAGTCAGACCGAAATAGACACCACTTAGAGTCTATGGACAGTGACACAGAAAAGACCCAACCAGTTTCTGAAATAACATGGAGGGGTTCAGCTGGAGAGACTTCGTTTGGAATCTGCTACAAAAGCTCTTGAGGTGTCTCCACTCAGTGTGTGGGTCAGAAAGGAGCAGACATTTGATTTGAGGTGCCCTGCTAAGACAGCCGAGAGGTTTCCTGTCTGTAGACAGCCTTGAAAAAGCCTCCTGTGAACTGATATAGAAGCCAAGGTTTTTGTGTGTTTGCCAGAATAAATCTGGGAGGCCCCGTGGGAAATAAAAGGTCTTAGCTGGGAAGAAAAGCAGAAATTCCAGACTGAAGAAATGTGGCATGATTAAACGGCATCAATGAGAGTTAGCTAGTGGTCAGAATTTTTTGGGGGGTCTGTTAGCTGCTGTGAAGCAGGAGGCTTGTTTCTCTAAATCTTGTATTTCGAAAGACTTCTACAGGTTTCTTTTAAATGGCATTTAGAAGACAGTGCTACAGGCCTAATCCACTTAGTTTATGATGGGAAAAATAAAAATCTAAAAGTTTAAAGTTTGCAAGGTTGTTTAATATGCCATCGCTTTTGAAGAAAAAAGATTCCGCACACACGCACATTTATGTATCATGTCCCTTTAAGGACACACAAGCTGGTTGCTGGGGTGCCTCTGGGGAGGGTGAGGACAACCTCCACTGTTCTGTTTCAGTTTACCACCCTGAATTACATATTAAAAATAACACATACTCTTAAAAAAGCTCAAAGGGAAAAACCGTATGCCATTATAAACAAGTAAGCAAATTTAGCATTATCAAGGATATGGCCATTGACTTTATATATTAAAACCCTGAATATCATCAAACTTTCAGATCTAACCTCTGGTTAGCAGAAAACATGTGGAACAGAGGAATTATTTAACCAACAGAGGAGAAACAATTCAGAATGGAATATGCTTTAAAATGTGAATGTGAAAAACCAAAAGGTGGTTGAGAAAATTAGGAATGAAAGATATTGGGGGAGGGAGGGTTTTTGAGGAACTTTGCATATACTGTGAATACTAAGCATTAGGGGATTATTGTTCACTTCCTTGGGTGTGCTGAATGGTTTCATGGTTTAAAGGACAATGTCCTTATTCTTAGGATATGAAGTTTGAAGTTTGACAGAGTGAAGAGGGGTGGTGTTGGGACCTCAATTTAAAATGGCTCAGGGGCCTCCCTGGTGGTGCAGCAGGTTGAGCGCCACACTGTGAAGCATCCACCGCACAGCAGTGTAAGTTCCATCCCCAGCCAGGGAGGGACCTACATGACGAAGCAGGCCTCTCCTGCCTCGCCGGCCTCTCCCCTCAGCAGTGTGTTTCAGTTGATCTGCCTGTTCTGTTCCCTGCTCTGTCTCTGGTGTGTCCTCTCACCTCTCATGACTCTGGCCTGTACCCCAGCTCTTGTATGCATAAATAAATCTTTTTAAAAAAATTAAAATGGCTCAGACCACACACACACACACACACACACACACGACTCTTAAACTGTGGTCGCCTACCTTCAAACTTGGTTTTCCCTTCAAACTTAACTTCCACAGACACAGTGTAAGGACTTCGCTACTTTTCTCCTTCGCCAGATGCCTTCTGTTCGTCTGCCAACAGGGGGCACTAGAAGGAAACCGGACGTCTGGAGGAATGGCGAGCCGCTTGCTTCTTTGATGACCTTGCTGAAGCTAAATTAACACAGAGGAGGCTCTCACCAATCAGGACAAGAGGAGGAACATTGTAGCTACTAGTTAGCCCCTTTCTCCAGTCATGTCAAGGATTGCCTCATTGGGCGCTTTTATCAGGCTGGAATTTATACAGCAGTTCATGTCCTCATTTAACTCTCACTGTCTTCCAGAAGTCTCATTTCCAAAAATCATCACATTAGGGAGTAGGGTGTCCCCATATGAATTTGGGGTTGACATAAATGTGCAGTCCTTAATAGAGTGTGGCATCAGACTGATATATATGGGACATACTAGTCTTGTCATGTATTCCATTCCCCCTGCTTGTCTGTTAGAAAGGCAGAATGATCTGAAAATTCTGTTACTTACAGCTGAGGTTCTGTCTTGCAGGATGGCGTAGGCACTTGGAATCAATAACCAATGAATATGAATAAGACAAAATGGATTAGGAATTGCTGGTGTCATGGGAATGGCTCCTTTGACTATTGCACCTAATAACTCACTGACTTTCAGCTCCCCACTGCAAACAACTGTGAGACCTGATGGTCTGGAAGTCTTGGTTCCCACGGGAGGAATGCTTTCAGCAGGGACTGTGACATATTGAATCAGAAGTTGTGACAACCATGGACCATGCTGGGCTTCTGCTGGGATGGTTATGAAAAGTTGGCATTTTAAAAATGGAGCCATTTTTAAAATGGAGTCATTCCAAAGAAAATGCATTACCCCTTGTCCCATGAACTGGGCCAAAATTAATTGTTTTAAGACATTATCGGGCAAACACTGATAAGTCATCACAGATGGATATGAGCTTTTTGCCAGAGAACAGAATCTGTAGCTCATTATATATAGCTAAAAATAGTTTTAAGTTTCCAATGAATCAGCTTTTTAAACTAAATTCCACTTTTCTTTTCTTGCCGTAGCCCCCATCCCCTGCTTTGTCCCTCCCTGAGGCATGTTTTTTATTTTCTACCTTTATCTCTGTCCCCTGAATTGCAATTCTTTGATCTCCAAGAATGTGCTTTGCCTTTTAGTTACCACTTACATTTTTAGGTTGGCAAGGCTAATGACTGGGGCCTGAGACTGGCCTGGTCAAGCAGGACATGCCCTGATAAAGGGTTGCCATGTAAGCACGAGTCTGAGTTGTGTCAGGGAGCCATGCAGCAGTTTGTCATGCTTGTTAAGAGTGCCCAGAGTGAGACGGATGATTCTGTATCTGGAGACATCTTCATTTCTCCACCCCCCCCCCCAAAATAAAGAAACAATTGAATTGTTTGGGTTTGTTTTCAGGCTGCAGAATAATCAATGGGATTGCTACTAAATTTGTGGAGTTAAGACTTCGTGTTCCACTCATTCTGGGAAGTGAAAGGACATCTTTATTTATACAAAGGGTAGTTATGCCTTAATATAACCGCAGAACAAAGTTTATCGTAAGGAAATTCAATTCTGGATCGAGGGCTATGAACAGACACTGAATAGGTGAAGGGGTAGAACACGCTGGTCATTGTGCTGTTGTCCTCCAGCTTCAAACACACCCTTTCTCTTTGTATAATCTGCCTTGTGATGCTCGGACTGGGCCCACAAATGTACATTTATCATCTACCTTTCTTAGAGGCTCTGCAAATAAGGGGTGGAAGAGACAGGGAGATCTTCCGATTTGCAGTATTGTGATTTAGAAGAACTGCTTGCTTGTATTTGGTCATTTAGATTACCAAAATGTTTCTCATCTATAGTAGTCTAGTCTTCACTCACAGTTCCTTCCTCACAGCTCCCCTAAACCTTGCAACTTCCTGAACGATAACAGCAGTGGGAACATATTTAGCTACACTTGGACTCTTAAGTTTCCTCTTCATTTTAGCAGGCACTGCAGTCCCGTTCATTTGATCAGGAGAAAATACACCTTTGTGGAATTTGAAAATGAGTTAAGGGCCTCCCTGGTGGTGCAGTGGGTTAAGCAATGCACTATGAAGAAAACTGCAGCCACTGCAGCACGAGTTCGATCCCTGCTGCCAGCCAGGGAGGGGACCCACATGGCGTAGCATGTGGAGCAGTGTTCCCCTCAGCAGTGTACTTCTGTTGATCTGCCTGTTCTGCTCCCTGCTCTATCTGTGGTGAATCCTCTCACCCCCCACACCTCTGGTCTGTACCCCAGTACTTGTATGCATAAATAAATAACTTCTTTTAAAAAAATGAAAACTCAGTCATTTCCTTTAAAATTTCCTTTGCATTTTTTTGTCTCAGAGCAGAAATGATGTGTGTCACCTAAGAGATCACAGGTGGATTTAATGGACTACCGCTAACAGAGGTCTGTGTGTCAGGCTTTCGTCCCAGTCCCACTATGGTACCCTCAGACTCCAGACTGCGCATGTGCACTGGCTGCCGTCCCACTTCTTTGCTCTCCTTAGATGTTTGTACACATTAAACTTTCTACAGACTCATCCAGGTTTACCCATAAACCTTTTTTTTTGACAATGCCCTTGATGTTAGACTATACTACAGAAAATTAGGGCTTGTATTTTCTAACTATATTTTTAAGTAAAAGTGTTAGGGGGAAAGACCCTCCTGAATGGATCACAGAAATAGGTTATGGACTTCGACCCCCATTCCAGAACTACAAATCCCATAAGGTCATTATCGAAGAAGGATCACTGGGACCTGAGGGTGGAGCTGAGCAGCCAGGCTGAGTATAAAAAGCAGACACGTGGACCTTGGGGCTCTCTTTTCCTGGGGAGTCAGCTCTCAGCGCGCTGTTGGGGTCCAGCTCCAAGGAACTGGTAGGACATTTACGGATCTGTATCCCTCTCTTCCCCTTGTGTTATTCACTACGCTATTTCCCTTCCCTTGTAAATAAACCCCTTTGTTGTGTGTGCCTGCAGTTGGGGCATCATAAGTGCCGTACGAGCGCGTGGGTGAGGACCCATTCAGGCAAACCCATTTTATATTAGGTTTGCCCTGTAACAGAAGGCCTGTTTTATATATATTAATAAAAGTATTTTGATGGGTAGTGCTAAAGTGGGCTTTGTGAAGAAACAGAAACTTCAGGCCTTCCCTGGTGGCTTCCATCACCACTATAGGACAAGTTTTGATTCCTGGCCAGGAAGTGACCCACATGGTGCAGCAAACCTCTCCTGCCTCGTCTACTGCTCCCCTCAGCAGTGTACTTCAGTAGAACTGTCTTCTGCTCCCCACTCTGCTTCTGGTGAATCCTCTCACCACTTGTGCCTCTAGCCTGTACTCCAGCTCTTGTATAAGTAAAATCTTAAAAAAAACAAAAACCAGAAACTTCAGATTTGCAGGACCCATGTGGCATTTAAATTTGGTAGGCAGATTCCATTCTCCTTGGTTTTCAAAAATTTTGTTATAAAAATGCTGTGATTTCTTACCTTGTAAGTAATTTTGTGGACAGTGTTGATTCTTTCCATATGGCAATTCCTTGGGGTGGTGGGAATCTCCACCAAGGGGCTATGATTAATGAAGGAGGAACAAAAACTAGTACAATAATAATAAAACATTGGAAGTAGGAGAGATGGGTATTTTGTAATCAATCCCATCCTCTAGAGGGGTCAGTCTATAATTTTCAACGTTGATAAATCAAAACTGACTTAGAGATGTGGGTGGAACCACAGAAGTTAAACAGGAATGATTTTTAAGCTGTTAATATGTAGAAATGTTAGTCTCCGTGTGTTGTACACAGTGTTTGTGGTTTTGGCTGACATGAAGCTGTACTCAGAGGTTTGCTTGTCTACTAATGACTTAAAAAAAGTGATCAAACCATGAAGTACTTTGTAATTTCTTTTATTATGCATTATATCATATCAAACACTGTATGGGTGGAAATTATATGTCATTTTTATGATGTGGTATTTCTACAAGAAGTCTCTCCTATAAACAACCACAGACATGAACTGTTTTCATGCTGTGGGGAGCTCCATGGTGTCACTTTTTAACTGTATGATGGTAGGTCAGTGTATGCACCTATGAAGTACTGGCTCTAACTGCAGAAAAGAAAAGGTAATTGGGCAGAAAATCAGTTTTTCATATAGGACTCATTTCTCCCCCAACCCTGACCACATTCTACTTTGACAAAACATTAAAGTTTTGATATAATGAATATTTATGCTATAAAGACAGTTTGCTAAGTTATCATCTTGGAAAAATTATTCATTTAAATTCCCTTGAGGAACTTTTTATTGGTCCTGAATTACTACAATGATTTCTGTCAATTCAGGTCCACCCAAATATTTTGAACTATCTTATAAGGTACACATAGTACAATTATGTGATATAAGTGAGAAAACTGGGATAAAGAAAAGTGTAGGAAAAATAAGATGAGGCTGGGGACCAAAGAACCCATGGAACTGTCTGGAAATCTGTGGTCTTCTCCCAGACCTGCAAAGTCAGGTTCTAAAGTAAACCTTTGAGATCTGCTCTGTAGCATCCTCGATGATGTAATTTAAAAGAAAACAAGGAGGGACTAATAGGATGTTAGCATATTTATTAATGTTCTGGTATTTACATGGGAGCTGAAGAATGGACATTGTGAGACTAACCCCAAGGAGTACATCTAAACATAAATCTTATATACACTAGAATCATCCTTCTCCCACTATAACATTTTATAATCTCTTCTGATTTCATTAATCTCCCTGTGACACCTCCTGGAAATGGGAGGCCTGGATCTGTCCTTGTGCTTTCACTCTTAGTATGAATCTGCATCCTATGGGAGTCTTCCCCTTCTCTCGGCTCCATTCCTATCCTAGAATATGCTAGCCTGCATATTCTAGCACTGGTGTGATTTTACATATTGTACTGACAGGTTAGACAGATACCTAGAATGAGAAGAGCCCTATGCATCCAGTAGGCTGTGGTACTTCACCTTTCTTGTTTATGTACTATTCTCAAAACATATTTTCACATGCCACATTGAAAGCTGTTTCTATAGTTTTAAAACACAGAATTCAGTATACCATAAATAGAAAAGGAAAGAGAAAGAACTATAGCTTAGTTTTACAATGGGATCGAGAATATATTAAACATTACACATTAATGAAGTCTGTCAGCTCACAGTGACTTCTGTTGTACCTGTAGCTTTTGTTCAATGATGTCTGAGAAACGAGGAACTTTTTTTGAAATAGCCACACGGATGTCATCACTCATATTAAAGCCACTTCTAGATTTTGTTTTAAAATGTAAAAGGGATGAAAATCCCAACTCACAAAGGTAAGTGGTTGCAAAAGGTATAAGGATTTCCAGAGCTGTCTTTGCCAGGCTTGGAAACACTGTGAATTGAGCACACCAGAAATCCTCTAGCTTCATTGTCTCAAATTCCATTAGGATTTGACCACTAGCTCGCAATTCAGCAAGATCGTTTTTCATTACATAACCATCGTCAACAAAATCCAGATTAAATAGATATGGATCCAGTATCCACTTACTTGCCTCATCAAGATCTCCCACGGAAAAATATCCGTGGAAGAAGCTGCTCAACTGCTGCAGATGCAGGGTTATTTCCGTCGCAACGCAGACTGCCTCGTGGTCTGAAACAATAATTTCTTCAAGAAAGGGAAAGTTGGTAAAATTTTTTTTCTCAATTCGTTTTAGCCAGAATGGAAGCTTCCTAACAAAAGCAGACAACTTCTCCCTGGCTGATACTGTGTTCATGCCAGTCCTTTGCATAGATGCACTGAGTTCATTGAGGTGCTTGAACAAATCTGCAAGGTATGCTAGGTGACATTTAAACTCTTTATTTTCAAAGCGATCAACTAAATTACTGCTTTGGTGGTGAAGAAACTGATTTATTTCTTCATACATTTCAAAAATATGAGTCAGTATTTGGCCTCGGGAAAGCCACCTCCTCTCAGTGTGGAAAAGGAGAACACTATACTCGATTCCAATTTCTTCAAAAAAGGCCTGAAACAGGCGATGATTGGGTGCCCGCCCTTTGATGAAATTGACCACCCTCACCACAGTAAACAGAGCATTCCTCAGTTTTGTAGGCAACGTCTTTGTGACTAGTTCATGAGGGTTCAATAAACAGTGTGTGATCACAATGTGAGGAACTTCTTTTTTCACATGAGCAACAAATTCTGAATTTTCTCCTAGCATAGATGAGGACCCGTCCGTGCACACAGAGCCACATACATCAAGTGCTATGTTATGTTTCACAAAGAAATCTCTTAAGAGCTGGAACACGTCTTCTCCTTTCACTGTTAACTGCAAGGGTTCACAGAACAGGAATTCTTCTATGATCTCTCTCTCTTTTATGTATCGCACAAATGCTATTAGCTGGCTGCAGTCATCCATGTCCGTGGTCTCAGCAAGCTGTATACCCACTTTAAGAGGGCTGGCTTTGATATCTTCTAGAACTTGCTGTAAGATATCCTGGCTCATTTCATCAATTCTGGAGTGGATCACATCATCTGATAAGGGCACCTGTTGAAGCTTCTTTTGTGCATCTGGTCCCAAAACTATTTGTGCTATTTCCAATGCACAAGGTTTCACTAATTTTTCAGCTATTGTGTGAGGATTCTTCTCTTTGGCACATAAATATGCAAACTGATATGATGCCTGTAATAAGGCATCCTCATGAGATGCAACTCCAAATGCTTTAAAGGTTTCATTCTGGTCAGACGGGGCTGGCATGTGCTTCAGGCAATTGAGGTCATGCCCACCCACGCCACCATGCTGTCTGTTAAAATGGTCTGACAGTTTTGATGGTCTGAGATCAGCATTTGAAAATACGGAGTTACACAACACGCATTGTGGACGCTGAGTTCCATCGACTTCCGTTGTACAGGTGAACCAGTAACGTACATAGTCATCATCCCATTTACGCTTCTTCGACATGGCACACAGAAATTCTCAGTTGTAGTCCAGTGATGCTGCAGAATTGTGGTTTGGGAGTAAAATATTACCCACACATTAGAAATCAGTGGTTAACATAATTAATGCCACATCATATATCATCCTGTCATGTGTGTACACACTAAGAAACAGCTTGCAACATGTCACAGTAAACTATATCCACCCAAGTGAAAGCTGGCAACTCCAAGTGAATACCCTAGAATAAATGACTGAACAGCAAGTTGTGAAAGAAGATGTGGGTTTATGCAATTTGTGAATACCATCAAAGTCCTTGTATATGGTTCAATTTGTTTTCAATGATGTATGTCCCAAACAAACCTGATGCATTTTTATATCCTCAGAAAGGGAATATCACTACTACCCCCTGCTTCCATCCTGCAGCAAGGATGTACACATACCCGTTATGCAACACCAGTGAGAAGGGAGGAATCCACTAACTAAGGGAGGATAGAATTTGACATGTTGGCTGGTGTCTTTACATAGAGGAGGGTTAGACAGAGCTATAAAACCACTGGATCCCTGAGTGGCTTTGATTCCAACTTAAGCCAAGAATTTTAAACAGGCTTGAGATTTTAAGTCACCCTTGACATAAAAACAGGATAAATTTGACTGGGAGCTTCTTTGTGGCTGATGTAGAGGGACTAACAGCCTATTTTTCTCACTAACCATTCAGAAAAGCTCAAGTTGCTCAGGAGTACAGTCACAACTATTCTTGCTACTGAGATGTCAGAAAAATTTCTCTCACAGGAGTATAGGCATTTCATGGTGATTTTTCATATAACTACCCCTTGGCAGGAGTCAAAAAAAAGAATGAAACAGAATGAAAATAAGCAGCATTCTTAAGATTTAGCTTAAGCCAAGGAAAGGATGTAGAAGGCAGTGATTCTCTAGTTTAGTTAATGGAGGAATCATCTAAGTCTTGAGCTAAAATGCAGATCCCTGTCCCCATTCCCAGAAATTCTGATTCCTTTACTTTGAAGTATGGGCTTGGAATCTATATTCTAATTAAGCATTTAGATGATTATTATTACTAACTGTAGTTAAGCATTGCTTAGCAATGGGGAGTAGTTCTGAGAGATGTGTATGAAATTTTGTTCATATAAAGTCATAGAGTATAACTACACAAATCTACATGACATAGCTCGGTACATACCAAGTTGTGTGATATAAATCTACTGGAGCTAGCACTCCAACAACAACCTGTTGTTGACCGAAACGCGCCAGCGAGCCACGCATGACCGCAGAACAAGTCTTTAACAAGGGATGCCTGTTTCGATCACTGGGAGCCCCTTTGAAAGCACACATGGTCCTCTACTACCTTAGAACTAATAAATCATCTCTAAGAGTGGGACAAAAATAATCTAGAATAAAGCTTTCCAGGTGATTCTGATGTATATCCTCATAAATAGCCAAATTTAGAGGAATGAAAACATACCCTTCAGGCTATTCCCTCCCTGACTTGCTCATACTCTTAGCTTGCCAAGTGAAGTCTAAATGCTTTGACAGGCATTTAAGCTTTCTGAGTTGACCTTCTCAAAACAAAGTCATACCTTTTCTCTTTATCTCCCTCATCAGCAAGCAATGTGCAAAGGTTTAATCCACACATAAGCTCTGATTTACCTATTTCCTAGATAAATACGACCCCCAAAGTTGCCAAAGTTCTGTGCCACGGAAGATGCCTGAAATGACAGGGACACATTTCACTTCAAATGCCACTTTGGCCATTCAAAAAAAATATATATCACAACCAGCCAAGAATATTTATTTAAAGCATTTACTTTCTAACAGCCCTGCAAGACTAGGTAATTGTAAAATGTATTTCAGTGAAATAAGTTGACCTGCCATATGAGCCTGTTTAAGACTGAAGATTTATGATGACCTGAAGTGACCTGAAGTTGAAAGAGCTGAGCATAAGCCTTCTGTCAAGTTAAGTGAGTATAGTGCCAATGGTGTTTTGAACCTCTACTAACTGCAAAAACAATTATGACACCAGCATAAAAATGCTTTCTGCTTTATGTATATTTTGGGCAATGAGGTGGAGGGGATGAAGGCAAGAGCTTTACTTCAGTCTCATTAGAAATTATTACAAGACTGGGGGCCTCCCTGGTGGTGCAGGGGTTAAAGACACAGCACTATTAAACTTTAGCCAGCAACTGAAGCAAGAGATCCCCAGCCTGCCAGGGAGCTGACCCACAGGGCACAGCAGACCTCGCCTGTCTCACTCCCCACAGCTCCCCTCAGTAGTGTATTTTAGTAGTTCTGCTCCTCACTCTCTCTGGTGATTCCTCTTCCCTCTCACCCTTTCCTGTACCTCTGGATTACACCCCAGGTCTTGTATGCATAAATAAATGTTTAAAAAAACCCAAATTATTACAGGACTGGTGAGAAAGTTATTTCCATACACCCTGACTGTGCTACTCAAGTATATTTTGAAGACTTATGTTTTTAACAAGTTTTTAGAAAAGTTTATTTATAGTATTTTTCTCTAGCCCCTTCAAAAAGGTGAATAGGTAGTAAGAATGTTCCTAAGATCCTCAAAGAAGAACTTACCGTCCAAGAGGCTTTCTTGTGTTTGAGAACCTCACAGCTTTCACTTGCTCCTTTGTGGTACTTAGCAATCACAACATCCTAAATAAAATATGGAAATATTAAAAAAGCAGTATCAATATTAAGAAATCAGTGTTCATTCAAACAGTTGTGACAATGGTATTCTCGTTGTGCTTTTTTAAAGTTTTCATTTGTAGGAGATACACTGTAACTATTTGCAAGTTAAATGATGTTGGAGATTTCCTTTGAAATGCTGTGCTTCAGTGCACACGCACGTGTACACATGTATGTATACACACACACACACACAGGCAGAGTGGGTTAGAGATAGGAAATAAGTAATAAGGTGGATCTTAAGCCAGTAGCTGTTGCAGATGGATGAGGACGGGTACACTGCAGGATACCATTCTTACTATTTTTATGTATGCTGGAACGTTCCATCATAAACCGTAAAATAAAAAGCATGACCTTAATAGATTCGCTTCGTTTTCAGAATGACGTGAGTTTTTGAAGAGCTAGCATTAGATGCATGCAGAATGGAAGCGCTAGCTCAAGAAAGTGGAATGTCTTTGAAAGTGGATGAAGCAGAGAGCAAATATGGAAAAGTATCGGCACTGAAAGCAAGAGTCAGTTAAAAGTGGCCATTCACCGAACCACAGCATGGGGGGAACGCGAAAACAAACCTTTCGGCCGTGACATCAGCAGAGAGCAGCTGTAAACCTGCACCAGACCCGACTCCAGGTTTCGTCCACCTGCGCCGCCCGCGGCTGGGGCGGGTCGCGGAGACGGACAGATTTCCCTGGCACCGCGGGAAGCCGGCACAGGGCGGAAGGGGCAGGATCGTGCAGCCGAGCGTGCGGGAAGCAGCCGGCTTTGTCACTCCGCGGGGACCGCTCCGGCCTCGCCTGCGGCGGCCGGACGCCCTGGACCTACCTTCGGGGGGCGGCGCGGGACGCGTGCTCCGCTCGCTCCCGGGCAGAGCAGGTCACGGCGAGGCTGCAGTTCCGCACCCCGCTCAGCCTGCTGCCCAGTGTGGCGCGTCGGTACCTCGGGTGGGGACCCGCGCAGCGCGAAGAGACGCGGTCGTCCGCCGCACCCGCCACCGCAACCGCGCCAGGTTTCCATCCGGGTCTCCCGGCGGCCTCCCGCCCCCTACCCCCTTCCATCCTGGCTGCGTCGGGCTTCCATCCGGGTTCCTCTGGCAGCTTCCCGCCGGGAGTCGGGCGAGGCGCTAGGCGCACGCAGCCGCATTAGCATGGCGCGGGTCCAAGCAGCTGGCAGCGGGCGCCTGCGCGCTGGCCCTCCTCAGGTATGGGCTCCACGGTGCGAACGGTCCTGTGGAGCTGGGAAGTTTACCCTGCCTGCCAGCAAGAGCGAAACGTGGAATCGCAGGCATGGAAGACTGACGTGTTAAAGTCCATACAGTTGAACTTTTTTAGCTTTTCAGACCATTGGAAATAAAAGCTCATTTTGCGCTGGGCCTTGAGATTCAAGATCATCAAGTTTCCATAGTGACCATTTTACCATGTGGAATAGATGAGGAAAAGGAAGCTCATTGTAGTCCCAATGAAACTTTCAGGCAGTCAGTTGTGTTGACTTAAATCAACTGAGGTAAGCAAAAGTGAGTTTATCTAAGAATCAAGACCTAATAATATTCAAGCAGGGGTACAGCTTCCAGATAGGTCTGGGGAAGCTATACCCATCTGACCCTCGCCAGATTAGCCCATTTGCTTACTTGAGAAGGGAGGATTCACAGTTACTCTTTGGAGGAGATAACATGAAAACCGTAATACATAGTTCCATCACCTAAAAGACAGCTATATTGTGATGAAAACAAAGCTCCTATTTTGAGTGAGGTTCTAGTTGTTTCCTTTTCTCCAACGTGAAACTGTAATAGGGCAAACTTTCAGATGTTACATTTCATGGAAGAGGAGCAGAGGTCCAAAGAGGTTATGTGACACACTTTTTTGAGTTAGGAGGATCCTGAAATTCCCTAATTCAAATTCATAAACGAACCCAGGTTCCTCCTTGCCAGTCCTATAAAACATTTTACTGACAAATATTTGTGATGTTTCAAAAGACTCACTGTTAAATATTCTCAATTATATCTTTATCAACAAAAGATACATAAAATACAAAAACAGACACCAACGTCAGACTTTCTGTTGAACCACCCTCTCTTATGAATATGGAAACAAGTTTTTTACATTCTTAAAAGTGGCTAAGAATTAGATCTATTTAAACTGCTGTTTTAGGGTCACACCAGTCTCACTCTGGATGCCATGTGTATCCCTAGGACTTGAGAGTTTGGTTCAGTTACTCCTGATCAGCACCATCACCAGGTATGCTAGTGATTCTTCCCAGCTCAGTAAAGTCAGAGTACTGCTCAGTCTCAGCAAGGTTTCTAACAGGCTTCTTCACTAACTCACTAACTTCACCATCCTTGCTGTATTATCTTAACAAAGTTCTTAGGAGAGAGGTCTAAGATACATGACAATCTCAGTTACTAACAGTCGTATTAGCTAGCTTTACAATTCTTTGAAGAAACTGTCAACTTCAGATTTTGCTTTTCGCAAATTTTAGAAACAAGTCTTGAAAGATTAGGACAGTACAAAATCCAAAATTCATGATTGTTAAGTAAAGGCAATCAATGATAACAACAAATAGTATTACAACTGATATCCTCTATCATAAAAGGTTTTCTGTGTTTAAAGGCTCATTTCAAAAAACCGTGGTACTACTTTGTCAACATTGACTCAAGGATGACAGGGTATTTTTCCATTCAAAGGCTAACACAATTCTGGATATAAGGTACAAGGGAAAAAATATCAAAATTTTATAAGAGTGAAAACCAGAATTAATAACAAAGCTGAACAGAGGGTAGAATTAGTCACATATGTTGTTAATTTTCCTTTTAGTAACTCAAAGCCCAAGACAGAATAATTTTTCTACCTTTAGGCCAGGAAGTCCTTAGAAAATAGAAACAAACAAAAGAAAATAGAAACAAATTATCAACTAACTACAATTATAGTTACTTATAAAAAAAATTCTGTTTTTAAAAAAGAGTAACTAGTCAGCCTTCAAGCTGTGGTAAACCTAGTAAAGGGCCATAAACATAGAGGAAATGAAATCTGAGACTTAAAATAGAGAAGATATTCTTCGCAGGTAGAGTTGAGTCATCTTTGCATATTACTATGGAAAACTGGAAAGAAAATCTTAATCTGAACTTAATGTACCTCCTAATCTTTGTTTTTCTTGTTTCTTCAGATGTTAAGGAATAAATTTACCATGAGACTTCTGGAAGCTTTATTAAAGTCAGGTAGAATGAAGTACAGATATGCATTTTTCTGCTGAAAATATTTTTCTTCAATAGAAAGAAGGTGAGAAGAATAGCTGGCTGTGTCTACTGGGTGACTATCTATGACTAGTCACTACTGGCCAAGGAAGGAGGCCATGGGGTCATCAGGCCTTTGACGTTTCATTCTATAGGCCTCCATTTCCTCTTCAGTAGGTTCCCGAGTTTCATATATGCTGTTGTAAGGCCGCTTCCTCTCATCAATCTGCATGATCTCCTTGACATGAAGAAGGCGGGCCTCCTCTGCATTCAGTGCCTGCAGTGAGAAGAGACGTCAATGCCACAGGCAGCAGCATCTCTCTACTGATCCCAAGTCGCAGAGCACCAAAAGGCTGACATGGACACAAACCGCTACATCAAAAACCTACATTTCCTGAAACAGCTTGGGAATCAGCTCTTCCACTGTCAAGTACTAGTCACTATTTGGCTCATATGACATTTTCAATGTCAGAGAAATTTTATGTAATAAAAATTTTTAATAAGCTTCATTTTCCTGATAGACACAGCAACTGATGCTTCTGATAGAGACTGCAGTTCTGACTTTTCCTAAGGATTAGCTCAAACTTACAAATTATAAAGCTAGAAGGCAATGCTTTCTGGGTCACATCTAAAATAACAGCTTTACTAAGCATGTTCTTTCTGTGCATTCATAGTTAACACACTCCAAGGAGCAGGCAAAAAATATTGAGACAGTAAAAAAATCTCCATTCTCATTCTAGACCTTGTATAAGGTGACTAGAACAAATCATCCAGACATTTCTTCAGTCTTTCTTTGGAAACAAGACTCAATAATTTTCTATGGTACCTCCAAATAAAGAATACTGTTGTTCTTTTTATTATTTAGACTCCACAAAATACCTTTTTCAATTTTTCGTTTTTCTTTTCTTCATCATCACTATCTGAACTGCTCTTTCGATGCTTCTTCTTCTTCTTCTTTTTTTTCTTTTTCTCTTCTTTTAGCTTTTCCTGATGTATCTGAAAAGGAGGATTGACATGCAGTGTTACTGTGAAAACAAAGCTCTAGTTCAAGTTTTAAAGGTCTCCCTCAGGACTTAAAAATGCATGCAAATGACTACATACTTACCTCCATGAGGGTCTGAGGTTTTTTCACAGATTCTTCTCCAGTGATTTCATTTATAAGACATTCCTCTGAATTCTGTGGGTGAAAAAGGTTTATAATCTGACTTGTGTTATCTAAGGAAAAGTTAAAATTTGAAACATGAGAAAATTTGAAACACAGATTTTGACTTAAGAACCCTGGTATAGATCTGTAAGAACTAGATGAAAATTACTTACGGAAATCTCCTTCCCAGCTTCTCCAGTGCAATAGGAATACTTGAAAAAAGAGTGACAGCATTTGTATCCCCATCGGCCTTCTTTCCAGTAGGATCCCCAGATATGCTAGAGAGAGAGAAAGAGAGACAGAGAGAGAGAGAGAAGGAGATGTTACTTAAAAAGGGACCATCAAGTGGGAGAACTCGTACACTGTTGGTAGAAGTAAAAAATAGTAATTTTAAAAGCAATGTGGGATGACTCCAAGGCCAGTAACAGGGGAGGATGGTCCAATTTCCAGTGCAAGAAGCAGGCGTTACAGTTATACTAGTCTATATTCTATTCCCCCAAACTTACAGTTTTTAAAAAAGGTATCTGGCTTCTCTTGAAAAGGACTGGGAAGAGCTGGGATCAAATTCTGCTTAGCAATGACTGGCTGTTGCTGAGCATGGACACCCGTACTAGACAAGGTCTATATCCTCTAGTTTGTACGACTGGCCTAGTTCATGTCGCACTTCCAGAGAACTGTGATCTGGAAACTTCCAGGGTACGCAAGTGACTATGTTTTATAAGGTGATGCAATATGAAGTACACTAGCAATCCCATGAAGTGTTCTTGTCAAAGTATCTGACTTACACTCAATCGAGCCTTTAGATCAGAATTCCTGTTTACAGGAAATACAGGGGATAGAAGATAAATTATATGTCATCATTATGAATAGTTAAATTCAGAAAGAGACCGTTTACAAGACAACTGGTCCTGAGCTATTAGAGCCATTGTCATAAAAAGGGGAGAATATGCTGGAGAAAAGACACATGGAACCAATAACTATCAAAATAAACTTCAGTGGACTCCGACTGAAAAACAAACATACCAATTTAAAGACATTTTGGGATATACTTTGGAAAATGTGATTAAGGACTACAGATTAAATAATATTAAGGTGTCAATGTTGATTATTTTTTGCAGTGAATAATGGTAACAGTTATGTAGGAGAATATCCTTGATTTTGGGAAATACATGACAACAGTATGGGTGAAATGTCTTATCTGTTATTTCTGATGTTTCAAACAAAAAATATATACACATAAAACTCACACACACACACATATCAGCACGTGTATGTGTACATACAACTTGACAAAGTATATATGACAATGTGAGAAAATTTTGAATCCAGGTGGTTGGGTGTATCGGTGGACATAGCATTCTTTTACATTTTCTTCTATTTTGGAAAAAAATATAAAACAAAGTTTAAAAAAGTACAGTCATGTTTGCCAATGAAGCTCTAATAGGAAGGTGCAATGCCAACGAGGACACCAAATGGCTCAACACTGACCGTATGATTGTGGATCTTTACATCCTCCTCATACTTCGAGCAGGCGACAGCCCGCTCCTGCCCTTTGATGACTGTCCCGTGTCTTGAGTACTCCACGTAGTCTTCAGTTTGAGCTAAAAGCAATTCAGCAGGAGGGGCATCCAGGTGTTCTTGGCCACCATACTGAAAGGATATTGAACCTCATTAAATCTATTTCACAACAAGGATTTGCATTCAAATCTCTACCAAAGAATTTCCAATCAGAAAAATTAAAGTAGTATTTTTAATGGACTTTGTTATACAAAATACTAGTGAAAAAAATGCTACCAAACTTTTTATAAGGAAATAAAAGCTATCTCAATTGCTATTCATCTGTTGAGTGTGGTAGATTATAAAACAGACACAAATCCCTCTTATTCTAGAACACGTCTCCCCTCCATCCCTTGAATCTGGGTGTGACCACACTGTCTGTTCCAGTCTATATGAAACTGGCAGGTAAAATGCAAGTGAAAGCCTGAAAAGCAACTGTGCACAAGGGCAGACTTTTGGTTGCTAGTGTCTGGTCGCCTGAAAATACCAGTAAAGAGGCTGGGCTAGCTTTTTGTACCAGAGGAAGAGAGCCCACATGGAAAAGATGAGATGTTTCAGATGGGTCCCTTTCAGCATAGTTGAGGGCTACTACCTGCCACAGAACAGAATGAAGCTGTCCTCCATCACCCAGCCTGAGAGGGTCAGGCCAGCGGACCCAGCCAAAAAACAAAATCCTAAGGAATAATGGGTTGTCAGCAAAGTCATACTCCATTTTTGCAACAAAAACATAGGAAAAATATGTCATGACTTTTCTGACAACCCAACAATGCACTTATTTTAAGCAACTAAGTTTTGTGGTGGTTTATTTTGCTGCCAAAGCTGATTGATACTGAGATTGTATTCCAAATGAATAAGCCAATGAAAGGAAAGGACTATTCCTGATGGGTTAAAAGGGACTCTGTGTATTACATTCCAAATGTAAATTGAATGCTTATCAACTGGTAACTTCTCTTTAAGGAATGTTCTTCCTTAGCATTCTGGTCAAATTACCTTTTCTAGGATACTCTCTTTCTGCTGTTCTTTGAAGTCTTCTTTTTTGACTTTGAAGGACTTATACAATAGCTCTAGTTTTGTGGGATCAGCTTGCAGATGCACTTCAGATCCCTTGTCATAAGCTTCCCAAGCAAACACTAGAATAATTAAAAACATTTTAATGAGTTATGCGGTATGTGTATTGAATGCTTCTTGAAAATTAGCTTTAAAAAGTGCCCCAAATTTCTTGTGGGTTGACATGCAATGCGGTGACAAAGAGCAAACACTTACATTGTGTCTGAGCCATTGAGATGGTATCACCCGTGTATCTAACGAAGTTATCTCCTGCATAGCTCACTCTAAACAAATTTTAAAAAATAGTTTCAGAGACTGATTTAATTCTTTACGATCCAGTCACAGATGTTGTTCTTTTTAGTTCACATTCATTTATGATTAGAAGTTCCCCTCCACCACCATGAAATCTGTAACTTGATACTTACTCATCTGGATTCTTTCCTGCATTGGCATAGGGATTCTCTCTCATTGCTCTTGTTTTGGGATCGTAGTAAGCAGAATTTGGATCTAAGTTCCGTAAATACTAGAAGGGAAAAACATTTTAAGATGGCTTGAATGTTTTATTTTCAGCAAAAAAGATTTCAGTAGACTAGTAGGAGGAATTGATCATGACCTATTCAGTATGTGGGTACATATCTGAGGTACAGATGAAGAGTAAAAAACAGAATCATATTGAATAGGGGAAAGCCTGACTACATTACCCATTATTTACTGCTGAGATAACAGATGAGCAGACAAAATTTAGGCTGGGAAGACAAATATTTTTCAACTATGTATGTTAGGTCAGCAAGACTTACTTTTGCAATGTCTTCTCGAATCCTGAGATTCCGGACAGTAATTCGTCTCTTAGAGTCAAAGTTCTGGCCAGGCATGTCAATATCATCTGCATATTTATCTTCATCCTCATCTTCACTATTATGATCTTTTTCCTGAGAGTCAGAAAGGGGGAAAATTGTAGGAAAAAAAGAACAAGCAGTTCCTACTCTTTATTGCCCATCCCTTTAATCCTTATTCATTTGTATTATTGTTAGTATTATTGTTAGTTATGTTATTAAATAATACTGGCCACCAGAAATTGAAAAATAGGGCAAAATTATTACCGCCTGAGAATTTGGTTCTTCTTCTCCCCACTGGTGTTTTGGAGAATTCTGTATTATGAAAAAAGGAAAAGAATTTACAATTTTATTCCACTGAGTCAGCACATTACTTACCACTGAAAAACAGATCAAAATAACTTAAATCTAACTGAACAAACTCATATTTCTCATTTGTAACAATCACTTAAACACTGAGTTCAAGTATGTCATTGTAAATAGTATTTTTATTAGACTGTCTACAAAACTAGAGTTTTCTTTGATATACAATTATATTCACACAAAAGGAAGAGTAAGATTAAGCTGACTGGTGCATCCAATAAAGATGCATCTTATACATGTTCTTCTTTAAGCATGTCATTTTCAATAAACCTAACTAGCTTGCTATGAAGTCCAAAAAGAAAATGTACCAGGATCATGTAAGAAGTATCTTTAAATCTAAAACAGTCTTTGTAACATTTGGACAAGCAATCTATTCAAGTGATACCCCACTGTGCTTAAAGACCGAAATCCCTGTCATAAAGTCCCTCTTTTCTTCATTAACAATTGTCAGGATATCTCTAACTTTACAAACACCTAGAGCAAAGTGGTTAGGACTTCATCATGTCCCTTTAAAAAGATTTCAAAGGTTAAAAAGGATAGCATTAATGTAGGGGACATGGAAACTTGTGAGAAAATATGTTGATAACAGCATACATTTGTGCAATCTTTGTACATGGTAGCTAAGTGATGTATCATCAAAATTTTATATCCACATATTCACTGCATAAACAAGTACAGTTTTATGAATTTATCCTGATAAATGTTATTTACATAAAGAGTTATATACAGAATGTGATTCATACTGTTGTATATATCCAAAGATAAGGAAAACCAAAGTAACAACATACTCTGGTTATATAAATTACTTCACTCAGCAACACTGAACCACCATCCAAAATGATTCTAAGATGCAGGAAGGTTGTATAACTTGCTACTTCTTTGTTAAAGAGAAGGGAAAGGTGGGAATTATACATTTGTATGTCTGTATTTACACAAGAAACTGAAAGGATTCACAGTAAAAATAACACGTTTCATAGCAGGTGAAGTTTAGAGATAGTGGAGACAGAGACAGAGGTGGGAGACATCTCACTGTATACTTTTCTTAAATTGTTTTGGTTTCTGACCATGTGAATTTATATAAAAGTAAATAATGGTATAGGCCTAACCTATACCATTTTTAATGACACCACTTTAATGACACAGAAAACAAGTCCTCATTGTACTATATGTTAAAATTGAAAAACCTGGTGATAAATGAACTATGTAAAGATGAATCCATTTAAAAGACATGCATTATAACCACACACAGATAGATGGGTGGAGGGAGGAGTGGGACCCAGAAAGGCTCACCTCAACATACAAATACTTAAAACAGGGTATTTATTATCTTCTTCATAATTTTCTTTTTCATGGAATATTACTTTGAAAATCAGAAAATTTTTTTAAAAAGTAATTTTTTGAAATTTGCCAGTTCAACAAAGGACATTTATACTGTTATCTAGGCAGTGACATCTCTATAGTGGAGACTGCTCTATTATAATCTTACTATCCAAGTAGGCAAAATTAATCCACCCCCTACATATATTTAAGTATACTCACTGGAAAAATATACCATACTTACAACAAATAGAGAGTATGTTAAAAGAAGAGAAACAGGCTTTTACCGTCTTTTTTCCAAAGTTGGTAATAACTAACAGTATCAAAACAGCTACCAATTACAAAGTATTTATCATGTGACATTCATGCCAAGCCTAGTGTTCTTACCGCTCCTTCAGAAATGATACATTGAGACTCAAAGAAGTGAACTGATTTTTCTATGACACTTAGTTACCCAGAGGCAGAGCTGGATTTTAGCATCTACATATTAACTCTTGCTGTGAACCTGCCTGGTAGGGGGCCTCACTGACCACTAACCTGGTGATCATTTACTTGGTTGTGTTTGCTGCGTAATTCAAGCTTGCTAAGAGTGCCTTTGCAGGAGTCAAGCTAGAAAACTCTAAAGGTTTATGATTTATTTGTGCCATGAACTTGTCAAAAAAAATTTTCCCCAATTCTAATAAGCATAACTTACTTTTACTATTAAGATGACATGAATTTAAAAAAAGATGAAAATTGGCTGCCACACATCTTTTTAAGTATAATTTTTTTTGCCCAGTCACAAAATAATTACATGTTTATTATGGAAAAAGTGGGAAAAACTAAAAATATAGCATGAAAATAAAAATTCATTAATCTATATTAAATGAGAACTGGTGTTCTGGTGTTTTCCCTGTCACCAGATTATTGTAATGATATATGAAAAAAATTTTTAACTACTATCCAGTTTTGTTATAACATCTTGATTAAAACAATTTTAACAGTTATGTACCTTTCTATCATCACACAGGATAGCTTACTTCATCAATTCCCTGTTCTTGGAAATTTAAACTATTTCAATTTCTTGCTATTATAAAAAGTGCTGCAATGAAACTATCTGTGCATATTGACTTTTTTTAATATTAGAAAATTTTCTAGGTAGTATTTAAATCCAGAAAAGATATACAAAAAATTTATGGCAGTAAACTTTCCAAAATGATTGCATACATTTCAATATCTAGGAATAATATAAAAGTTTCAGTTTTAACGCTTTCCTGTCATGTATATTTTGCTCTCCATAAAGTCTTGTCTAACTAAAGATATAAAATGAGTTTCATTTTCATTTTTGACTTATTAAGAGTTTGAATTTCTTTTTGTGATCAGTTTTATTACTTACAGCTTGTTCCACTAATTTTCCTGAGGCTAATTCTTCTTGGAGTTTCTGGGCCTTCAGTGTTCGTTTTGCCTAATAAAAAGGAAACATTTGAAATTTACTTATGACACTCAAGTGAACATTTAATTTTTATATATTTAAAATGAGTCAGTTTATTATTTTCAGGGAAGGTTGCTACACAAGGTCCTATCTTTTGTGATTTCTAATTGCTTGAGAGCAGAAAGCAACAGTGATGAAATGCAGAGCGAGCTGTCCCCCAAAGGGTTGGTGGGCTCCAGATGACTGATTTTTGCCAAGCAGGCCCAAGATTAATATATTTCATTGTTCAAAAAAAGATGAAATTCCGATTTTTACATGAAATTCCATAATTTTTAAAAGCTGCCTTTACTTTAAAAAAACAAAACAAAAACAATGTGACTAGAGTTTTTAAAGAATAGGCATGAACAGGTGAGGTTGAATTAAAATGCAATTTTCTGAAACAAGTTATCATATTCCCTTTCTACCACCTCTCAAATGCTATGTGAGATGAGTAAAGACTGGGCCCATGAACAACATAGTTTAGAGCCCTGAGTTCAAATCTTCCAAAAGCTAAAAATTATGAATATTATTCTCTTCTCATGCCTTCAGTATCTTTTGCAACCTAAGTCAGAGAGTAAAGGGCAATATAACAATCAAGAAAGAAGAAAATGCTACCACGCAGGATAACACCACTATTTCACTAGTCCATTAAGCTTACTACCACTACAATAAAAAGCCAACATTTTTACACTACTTGAAGGCTCAAAAAATAGGACTGCTAAATTAGAGCATAGAAAAATGTACACTCTTTAAGGACTGTAGCGGAAAGCAGGGTATTTGCTTACCAGATCCACTTTGGCATATTCTTCTACAATTTTCATGTGTTCTTCTGGATTGTAGCCATTCCACCGATCCCGCTTTCCATCATAGTCAAACATCAATTGAGGCTGGACATGTTCATCTGGAGCTATATTAGTACCTGTAAATTTTGCTCCAACTCGTCTAGGTCTCTGAAAAATAGGATAGATTAAATCTTCCCTAAATGCCTGTGTCCCAGACAAAATTTTTATATAACCTTTACAGAGAGAGCAAGAACATAATGTGGGACCTTATGTCTACTGAAAATCAAGTTACTTTTTCAGCAGAACATTTTGATGGGGTTACACTAATTTCACTCAAATTAATTTTTATTTAACTTGTACCAAAATTTAGTGAGTTTTAGAAAAACTAGTTAAGCTTTCTGATAAGGGTCTCTGACCACAGTTTTCAAAATTCTCAGAGGGGGACTTACCTCAAAGCAGTCTTTCTTTTTATGTGTCATGGCACCACAATTTTCACATGCTCCTTTGCGGTATTTAGTAGTTATGGAATTCTAGAAATAAATATAAATAAAAACAAAGAAAATGTTTTATGTATCTAAGTAAGTTAGAAATAACTTCCAGAAGCTAGGGAGAAAACAATAGATTTAACAGAAGGTACAAAGAAGATAATAAAAGTAAAATAAAAGTAAAAAATAAAAGAGACAAACATTAGCTAACCCAATCAAGAAAAATAATGAGACTTTGGATCAGTTTCCACAAGGAAATTCATCAAGGAACTGCCCCACAAAGAACACAGTGAGTGTTTGTGTGTGGGGGAAAGGGAGGGAATTGGATGAGGGCAGAAAGAACACAAGGGACTGGGATGCTGGTGCACTGGTGAAATGGTGGTGCAAAGTGGGGACCACAATTGATGTCAAACATATATAAAGGAAAAAAAAAAAAGAATGCAGTGAGTGGCTGAGTGTTTCACAGATGAACTCAACCAGTCCTTTAGAGAACAGGTAGTTCCAGTGCTGTCCTAAACTGAAGGAGACAAAATAGACACAACAACTATATGGAAGATTAGAACCTGAACTAACTTCTTAGGACTGGAAAACATTGGGACAAATGACAAAACTGCATATGGACTACAGATAAAGTGTGGAATTGATACTATATTTCCTGAATTTGATAACTGTACTAGGGTTTTGTCACAGGATAGTATTACTACTATTAAACATACACGAAGATATTAAGAGACAACGGCAAGATGCCTGCAACTTATTTTCAAGTGGTTAAAAATATACTTCTTAAGGATAAAAAGGGCAACAGGGGTCTCCCTGGTGGTATAGGGCTAAAGTCTCAGTGCTATCAATCTATCATCAGCCGCTCAGTAAGAGCTTGCTCGATTCCTGGCCAGGCAGCTAACTCACATGGTGCAGCAGACCTCGACTGTCTCACCCGCTCCTCCCCTCAGCATTGTGTTTCAGTAGATCTGCCTCTTCTGCTCCTCACTCTGCCTCTGGTGAATTCTCTAACCCTTTCCCTCCCCACCCCACACCTCTAGCCTACACTCCAGTTCTTCTATGCATCTATAAATTTATCTATCTCAAAAAAAAAGAGAAGATAACAGATTGCTCTCATTGCTAAACTGTCTACCGGAATGAATTATTCACTTAGAGGAAAATCAGTCTCCACACATTATAAATGAGAAAATTTAATGATTAATGTAACATAAAATTTATAAAACACAGAACCTATAATTTGTGTTGTGAAATAACAGTAAAAAGTTATATAATGTTTCTCTTTATGTAGTAGTTTATTAAAGGTTCTTGAAACAAGTTGTAAAATAAAATCACTGTTTCTCTAGTGATCACTTTTTCAACTGCTGACAGGTTGTCTACATACCTCTTTTACACCCCTCTTGTACCATTCTCCAGAGGAGCTGTACTGCTTCTGTTTCTCTGGCTGTGGTCTCTGATGCTTTAAAGTAGGTCTTTTTGATGGATCAATATACCATGGCACTGAAGAAATATACTGGGGAATATGAGGGTTGATGTCTCTGTAATTAAAAAAAAAAAAAAATCAAGGATATAGTTTGAAAGTAATTCTAACATAATTACAAAGATAGCCCATACTGAATATAAGAACAGAGATATTGCAGTGGGAGAGAGGATATGTTTGATATTTCTAGACAGTAAAAAAAAAATTTTAAGTAAATGATATTAGAATGAAAAAATTTTCACAAAGAAAGTAAGAATAATGATATAACTCAAGGAGACGAGATGAAGGAAGGCAAGGATGTTTATGTTAATGAGATAAAACTATCAGAGCAAAAAATTAATTTCTATTATGTAGAGGAGATTAAAATAATAGTGTAGGTATAAAATTTAGACATGTAGATGTTATCAACCAGAAAAATTCAAAACAGTAAAACAGAGTGGGAGTGGGAGGGGTTGACTTGACTGCTGTTCAATATAGATCCTTCAATATTATTTTATTACTGAACTTTACACATGACTTTGATAAAGAATGAAAACAAAAACTATGTAAGTGGTAAAGACAGCTTCCTATCAAAGCACTGGATAAGAAATGGATAAAGTAGATAAGAATTTGAACTTTAAATGAATGGATCATGAAAAGATTGAAAGCACTTACTTTCCTTCTTCATCGACTTCAGCAGGAGCATTGCCCAGTTTTCGCTGTTCTTCTAGTTCTTTTTTCTTTCTCCAATCCTCTCTGGTCATCTTCTTTGGTTCCTCTAAACTCATCTCTTTGGACCCCGACAGAGGGGCAGCATTAACTGCATCCACAGCAGCAGCTGCCATGGTTAGGAATAGTCCTTCTATATGAAAAAGAAGCAATATATATTGGTAAAAATTAAGTCGTCATGAGTTCATCAGTAAAACCATAAAAAGTACAACCTAACAACACATACTCATCTGTTTCCAAGAGTTCAATAGCTTCAATATAACACCGCTGGTTTTATAACATATTTCTCTAACCGAGACTTTTGATCTCACCTTCATACACATATACTCCAATTGCTGATTTGACAGTCGCTGTTTTAGAGGTTTCAGAAATACCTAAACTCTACAAATCTTATTTCAAACACATGATCCTCTCCTTGAAATCAAGTCTCCTACTGCTTCCTCTCTTGATGGAAGGTATTTTAATAAAAGACATCATCATTCATTCCCATATCTTGTTACTAAGAAGTGTTATTTTAACCTTCTGAGTATCATTCAAATTCATTTCCTTTCTATCCTCAAAGCTACTATGTTAGTTTAAGTTATTGCCTTTTCCTACTGACTTTTCTAACTATAATCTTTGGCAATGCATTGTCTTTTCTTCAAAACACAGAACAATCATGCCCCTCCTCCTCCAGTGGAACTATGCCAGTCCTAAAAATCATTTAAAGTGTTCCAGAAGTCATCTGAAGAAAGGGAAAATAGGTTAACATTACTTTTACGATATTATTTAACCCCAAATAGCCAGCATACTATCATTTCGACAAATAAACAATGTAAAAATTCATTATAAATCTGAATATAAATTTTACCCTTATTCAACTAGCAAAAATTCAAGCGCTCAGGTGTCACAAGTAGCTAACAGCTTTAATACCGGACAGTGCGGCTCCAACTGCATTTTAGATTTCTTAATCTAAAAACCATGGAAGACGCAATCCTAGTTTGGGCACACACATCAAATCTGAGGCCTAGGACGCCGGATTCCTTCTCGATCACCAGTTCCTTCTCAAGTTGGCGTTCATCATCCCGGTAAGGATTTATCAGATTTCGAGCCTTCCGCGCACTTTTTGAGATTCTCTAGCTTCACTCACTCCCACCCGGCCGTTTAAATTCTTAGAATAGCTCCTCACCAATCTCGCCGCAGCTGACTCCCAAAGCACTAGACAAAAACTAAGCCAAGGGAGCAATGTTTACTTCCGGGACTTCCGCCCTCTCCCGGTAGCCACTGCGGTAATCCCTATCCAGTCGACACATGCGCACTAACTACTCTCTGGGTCTCGGGCAGCGTGAGAATTTTTGTCTCGCGATATTTCGAGCTGTTCTTGTTTCGCTCTCTATCCGGGGCAATAGGCCAGAAGACTTGAGTAGTTTTTTTCAGCTCGGGATACCGGAGTTCTTTTATTTTGTATTTGTTATTGTCGCAAAGAAAAAATAAGTTCAGAGAATAGACTATAGTTTAAATTTTACTGGCGCACAAGAATATGACGGGGAATGTTCGTTATGTGTTAAGTTAAAATAAAAGCAATTAAAACAATTTTAATCTGTAGCTGAGTTCTGTGTAACTTATTTCTGTGTAAACACAAGACCGGTTTCCTTCTAGAATTTATGTTATACAAAGTGAGAAAAACTAAACAGTTGCTCAACTCTCAGCTGTAAAAAGTGACTGAAAACAATACCAGGTGCAATGGAAACATGAGACACTATTTGGACTCTTCAACCCAAATGATCTTTATTTTATTATTGCAAAAAAAAAGTACTTTGGGACGATTTCCATTTCGGAAAAGCAATGGCATCTATGGCTTCCCAATCATCCCCCATCTCCCCCTTTTTTTTTTTTTTTAAGATTTATTTATGCATACAAGAACTAGGATATAGGTCAGGGTTCAGGTGTGTGTGTGTGTGTGTGTGTGTGTGGAGGTAGGGGGGTGATGGTGAGAGGATTCACCAGAGACAGAGCGGGGAGAAGAATAGTCGGTTTTACTGAAATACACTGCTGAGGGGATCAGTGAGCCAGGCAGGGAGAGGGCTGCTGTGCCATGTGGGTCACTTCCCTGACCAGGGATTGGGCTCCTGCTGCAGTGGCTGCCGATAGCTTCATAGTGCTGCTACTTAATCCTTGCGCCACCAGGAAAACCCCCACCCTCATCGTCCTTTTAAGGTGTAATAAGGTATAATCCTTTCCCCGAAGTCTTTGGGAAAAAAACAGTAACTTTGGTAGCATTTTCTGTGATTTTTCCCTTCCTCCTATATGCTATTTGCCTAAAAAAAAGTTTCAAAATGGCATGTATTCTTTTCTAATGTAAGGAATGAAGTTAGATAAAACTCTTGCCTCAATAACAGAAGCCATAATCATAGACCTTCTTTTTTCCTTGTTAAAAATTTGCAGTGCCTAGAGTTTAGGATAAACATTAGTTTTGATTTTTACCAGTGATAGATGAAGGAATAAAAATTGTCAGAGACTAGCCTGAAAGTGAATAGAGCCTATGAATAGCCTTTAAAGTATAATAATTTTATCCCTTTAAAATACAACAATTTCTGAAATTTGCTTGGATATATTGAGGTTGATTAACTAAAATCACCAGACACAAGCAGAAAGCACATGTCCCAGAGGAATCATAGGATGTACTGGACAGAGGGAAGCATGCTGTTTAAGGTTTGGGTTCCTCCTGGAGGATATTGGGGGTCTAGAGAACCTGGGATCAGTTCTGGGTGGGGTGCTGTTTGTAAAGCAGTAATAGGTAAAACTGGGTTTGGGTAGGGAATTAGGTGTTGTTCGGAGGCAAGTGCGGTTTTGCAATTGGGTTTCTCCAGTTATAGCTGGGAATAGCAAAGCGAGTCTCATTAATAAGTGCACAACACAAAGTTTGGGTAGTTATGACATTTTAAAATTACTGCATTAAGGGGCCTCCCTGGTGGCGCAGTAGGTTAAGCAAGACACCATGAAGCAAACCATAGCCACTGCCGCACCAATTTGATCCCTGCCGGGGAAGTGACTCACATGGTGCTGCAGAATTCTCCTGCCTTGCCCGCTGCTCCCCTCAGCAGTGTATTTCAGTCTCTCTGTCTGTTTTGTTCCCCACTCTGTCTCTGGTGGATCCTCCCACCACCCGCATCTCTGGCCTGTACCCCAGTTCTTGTATGCATAAATAAAAAAACTTTAAAATAAATAAAATCACTGCATAAAGTGGAGACACTGAGTTTATGCTGTCAGGAGAAGATTCATCCTAAAGATAGGTAAGAGACTTTAGGAGGTAGAGGATTCCCACTTGGGAGTTGCTGGCATTGTACAGATTTGGTTTCAAAAGTGAACAGTGTAGTGTGCTGTTGATGTAAGATGGAGCAGAGGCATTTAGAAGGAGGTATAGGGAGAAAATAAGGGGAGAAATGGAGTTAAAAGAAAAAATAGAGAGAAGGGGAAATAAAAGCACGCATTTTTTAAAACAGATTTTATTTATTTATGCATACAAGAGCTGGGGTACAGGCCAAAGGCACGTGTGGTGTGTGTGTGTGAGAAAGAGAGAGAGAGGATTCACCAGAGACACAGTGGGGAGCAGGACAGGCAAAACGACTGAAATACACTGCTGAGGGGAGCAGTGGAAGAGGCAGGAAATGTCTGCTGCGCCATGTGGCACCCCTCCCTGGCCGGGGATGGAACTGGTGCTTTAGTGGCTGAGAAAGCCCCACAATGCAGCACTCAACCCCTTGTGCCACCAGGGAGGCACCATGCATGGTTTTTTGATTTCGCTTTTTCTTCACCTTTTTAGGATATTTTCTTGGTGCATACTATCAGCACTTAACTGAAATTCAGTAAATATTTGTTGAAACAAATAAGTGAAAAACAAAACTGCCAAACAAAAAAATAAATTTGTGTTGAATGAACTGTTTATCCAATTTGAGTCCTGAGGTGCCAGGGAAGAATCGCTGTACTGATGTAACATTGAGAACTAAATTATATCAGGTGTGGTGTTAAACCTTTTGTGAAAAAGTAACGGTAGGGTCAAATCCTGTCTCTCAGTTTATTTTCAGATTATAATGTAGCTGGTGACCTATGGGGGTAGTGTTTGGATGAAACAGTTGTCTTTTAAATGTATTCCTTTATTTTGTATTTGTTCAATGTATTTTTCACTTACTGTAGAAATAAGAAAAGGTCACTAACTTTTTCAAGCATAATTATTCCCCATATCTTGGAATTTGAATTCCTTTTTCTATATCTTTATTATCCCTCTTATCTTCCTCTATTGTTCTCTCTCTGCCCTCCCTTGCCAAACCCTTCCAGGTAGGACACCTTACAGCCTTCTGGAAAAAAGCTTTCGGGGTGGAGCCCATGTAGCTTGCCTCCCTCCCATTGGCTCTTCCCGGGGCTCTGGCCCCGCCCCTTCTCCGCCTCCGGAGCGGATGACCCAATAGGCGCGTGAGTTGTGTTTTAAACGCGGAGTGCGGCGCGACCTGTGGCTGCTGATGTCCTGCGTGAGCTTGGCTGTTAGTCTTTGAGTGGTGAACTGAGAAGTCGCGGGTGGGTGGGCGAGCGGCTTCCGGCAAGGAAGGAGGCTGGGGTGTGGGAGCTAGGTCCGAGCCGGTGGGATCACCGGGTCTGGTTTTCGGGGCTTGGGGGCGAGGTGCTGACTGGGCCTGACCCTTCTGGGGTGGTCTGTGGCGCAGAGCTGAAGATTCGGACCTAGCCCGCGGCCCACGACGGTTGGGTGCTGATGAGTAGCAGGTCCTGTGCCGCCCCCACATTCTTCTGGAGTTTAGAGCGTTTCCTCAGGTTTCAAGAGTTAAGAGTTGGATTAAGTACCTGATGTGTTAAGTGCCCACGACGGGGCTTCTCCTTCTGCGTAGCTCTTTTTTGCGTGGATGTGCTTGGGATGGAGTTAGGTTTCTGCTACGTCTTAGTTTCTTACCGTCTTTCTTCTCATCTCTAATACCTGTTTCACCCCTCTAGCTAATCCAGAATGGCCACTCTCATTTTTGTCGATAAGGAAAATGGAGACCTAGACACCCGTGTGGCTTCTAAGGACGGACTGAAGCTGGGAACTGGGCCTGGTAAGTACTACAGTCAGGTATTCAGGACTTGGGCCTGATAAGTGCTGCAATCAGGTATGCAGGCTTTGGGAATTAATAGGGGGCGTGGCCCTGTCCTTGCAGTCAAGTTTAATACTTTGTTATTGCAAAGTGCTTGTTCAACATATTGAGGTTTTTAAAGAAATGATTAAGAACTGAAGTTCCACTGTCAAAACTGGGAGTTGAGTTTGGGGGTGAGATTTAGGCCAACATATAGCCTCATATTGCCCAGGTGTTTCTTGCCTCGATAAACTTATAAAGACACTTTTTTTCTTCAGCAGCTAAAGTTTTAGATGGGAAATTACAGGTTGGCAAAATGTTTGATGCTCCACCAGCCTTACCTAAAACTGTAAGAAAGGCTTTGGGAACTGTCAACAGAGCTACAGAAAAGCCAGCAAAGATGAATGGACCCCTCAAACAGAAACAGGCCACCTTCTCTTCCAAAAAGGCAAGTGTTGGACAGTTTAAATACATCAGCCGGTTTAACTCTTAAAGATGACTATAGGCATCCTCTTGCTTTCTTTTTTTTTTCTTTTTTAAGATTTATTTATTTATGCATACAAGAGCTGGGGTATAGGCCAGAGCCCAGGAGGTGAGAGGATTCACCAGAGACAGAGTGGGGAACAGAACAGGCAGACTGACTGAAACACACTGCTGAGAGGAGCAGCGGGCATGGCAGGAAAGGTCTGCCACACCATGTGGGTCCCCTCCCTGGCCGGCAGCAGGGATCGAACTCGTGCTGCAGTGGCTGCGGTTTGCTTCATAGTGTGTTGCTTAACCCACTGCGCCACCGGGGAGGCCCCCTCTTGCTTTCTTATCCTGTGAGTAGAAAAAATAGTGTAGTAAACATGAGTTAGCAGAGGAGAATCACACCATCTTTGTGGACCTCTCAAGTAGTTCACAGTGTTGCTTAATCTGCCCTTAACTGGTGTTTTGAAACAATTTTTGGTAGTAGTAGTGACTGAAAACACACGAACTACTTAGAGGGAGGCTACTTCCCAAGAGGCGTGACACATAAGACCTTTGGTGCTACCCTCCTCCCCCACTCCCAGAGTAGCTCCACCTGGCCAGGTTGACAGTTTGCTGGCACGTTGACTTTAGTGTGTGCATGAGCATCCCAGACAGGTCTGTGCCGTGAAAGGTGACCCAAGCCCATGGATGATCTTCATTTGAATAATTGTTTAATGCCCATTAGGAAAAAGCTGGTACTTGACATTACACTTCTGACTTAAAGCCAATGTGACTTAGGACAATGAGGTCTATTTCAATACTGAATTGGCTTAGAGAAAAATGTTGAATAGAGATAGTCCAAGGTTGTGCCAAACGTGAAGTGATTACGACCAGGAACTGAAGTGTTGGGGACTTGGTGGTCGTGCTCTGTCTAGGCCTGTGCCTGTGCCTGAGACTAAATTGGGAACATGCAGGCTTCTGTTCTAGCCAACTATTGTCCTCGATTGCCACCCCGCCCCCTGCCTTTTCTGGACTAGGGAGTATCTAAGGTCTTTGGTTGTCTCTTGCTGCCTTTTACTTTGTGTGTATTTGAGGAACCCAAACTGTTTTTTACTATTTCTCATACAAGTAATTAAGGAATACTGATTGAAAAACCAGTTTTCTAAAAGCCAAAAACGACTTCTGGGATTAGCTAGGGTGGTTGATGCCATGTTCTCTGCCCAACGGGAGAATGATTGTGTTGAATAATTGGCTGATTAGCTTTGAATTAATGTGCTCTGCATTCTTGATAACTGATGCTGACAGGTGCTAATACTTAATTTAGTCTTATTTGGACTTTTGAGCCATGCCACTAGAAATGCTTGCTGAATTATATTTATGTGTAATCATGAGAACTTGGAAGTCTGTGTCAAACTGGCCTTTTGGAAAATGTGGGGAAGCCATCATGTATCCTGGGGGAACCTATAATTCACTGACAAGGCATCCTACTCACTAGTTCATATTTTCTTGGATTGTTTCAGATGGCTGAGAAGACTGTGACAGTGCAAAGTTCTGCTTCTGCCTCTGATGACACCTATCCAGAAATAGAGAAATTCTTTCCCTACAATCCTCTAGGTAACTTTTTTTTGATATTGCAAAAATGCTTTAATCTTGAGTTTCTCTTGGAATTCAATTCAGCTGTACTTGATAGGGATGTGAGTGTAATCTGTGACCCAAACTGTAACGCTGAACCTGATTGCTTTGAACAAATGTATTTGACAGTGAGATTTGTTGGATTTATTTATTTTATTTGTTGTTTGAATATGTTGGACTATCATTTTATTTTTTAAACATTTTTTATTTATGCATACAAGAGCAGGGGTACAGGCCAGAGTCGCAGGAGGTGAGAGGATTCACCAGAGACAGAGTGGGGAGCAGAACAGGCACATCGACCAAAATACACTGCTGAAGGGAGCAGTGGGCGAAGCAGGAGAGGTCTGCTGTGCCACGTGGTAGGGCATAGGCACAAAGATGTGGAGACCTATTCCATCTTCAGGAAGATAAGCTATGTTCATTGACATTGAGCAAGAGTATAGCTGACAGTCTTTCTGCAAGCCTGTTAGAGAGTGGACTCTTAGTTAAGTTGAATTAACCTGAACCATACACTTGTGAAAACCAATGCTATACCCCTTTAACATAGATATAAAGTATTTCCTATAAACATCTAACTTTTAAAGATTAAATTTACTCACATTTGAGGAGAGAGCACTTGTTCAGGCACTGTCGATGAACCTCTTCAGGTGAAGAGGTTAACAAAATGGGTCTTTTCCTGAGAGGCCACAACTTGGAGAGAAAAATCAAAGAGTGATCAGTGCATCCTGCTGGTGTGTGAGCAAGGAGGAGGACAGGGTCTGATAGGGGAGGGTGGAGCAGGAGAAGGGGCAAGGCAGAAGTATGATGGGTAAATGAGTGCAAAGGTCCTGAGGTAGAAAAAAGTATTGGAGTGGTGCTGGGAAATTGTAAGGCAGAGTGAAGGTCTACAGCTGTAGCCTGGGGGCAGGTCCTGGAGAGCCTTAGATTTCTGAGCTAGATTTGATCAAAAGGTAATTCGTCACCCTAATATATATGCAGGTTCCTTCTGGCTTTTATATATTGCAAACCATTCCACACTTGGATGCACAGATTTACCACTATATAATTTTGAGGATGCTATCTGGAGAGTAAACTTTAAGGATGGCTGCGTTTCATAGTGTGTGTGATTAAGTGCTGATTAAATGTGGAGCATCCATGCTAATGATGAATATTAGCAAACTGACAGAGCATGCTGCATTTGAGGAGAGAGGAACTGTCAATTTCTCCAAAAATAGGTGCATAAATGACTGAACTCACCTATAGTGAATGAGGATGCTACCTTTCTCAGATTCTCTGATGCAAATGTTTTAAAACTTAATTTTTAAAAAAGATTTATTTATGAATATAAGAATACAGGCCAGAGGTGCTGGGGGTGAGAGGATTCACCAGAGACAGAGTGGGGAACAGAACAGGTGGACTGACTGAAATACACCGCTGAGGGGAGCAGCAGGTGAGAGAGGAGAGGTCTGCTGCTCCATGTAAGGTCAGCTCCCTTGCCGGGGACTGAACTTGTGCTGCAGTGGCTGTGGAAGTTACATCTTGATCAAAAGGACCTTGGGTATCTTGGGATCTCCTTATTGTAAAAGTGTGTATTTATGTCCGCCTGTGCATGTTTATTGGCCATTTATATATATATATATTTTAAAGATTTATTTATGCATACAAGAACTGGGATACAGGCCAGAGACGACGGGGTGGTGTGAGGATTCACCAGAGACAGAGCGGGGAACAGAACAGGCAGACCGACTGAAATACACTGCTGAGGGGAGCAGCGGGAGAGGCAGGAGAGGTCTGCCTGCTATGCCATGTGGGTCCCCTCCCTGGCCGGCAGCAGGAATCGAACTCGTGCTGCAGTGGCTGCGGTTTGCCTCATAGCGTGTTGCTTAAACCACTGCGCCACCAAGGAGGCCCGTCATTTATATTTTTTAACATCCTGTTGGTGTCTTTGTTTTCCTTTTGATTATGTGGTTCTCTTACTGATAGTTTTAAGTCTTTTGCCAATTTATAGTTTCCTTTGCAATTCTGTGGTTTTAAATTAAGTAGCCAATTTAAATTAAGCAGTCACTCAATTTCTTTTTGATTTGTGGGTTTTACCATTCTGGAGGAGAGTAGACTAATTCCCAGTCCTTAGAATTTAGAGAATTTTCACACTTAAGAACAAAGATGGAGGGAGAAATTTTCTGATCTTTAGAGATAATTCAGCCTCTTCGATAGAGAAAAGACACAGTATTTAAATATGATTTTTGCTGTTGTCAAGAAAAGACTTAGATTTCTCATTGAAGCAGCACTTGTGAATTACCCATGCATGATAAATGTAAGGATAAAAGATACACTCAGTGAATCAATGGATTTTACTATCAGAATTTCAAATGTTCATTGATATTTGTTTTGGATTTCACATTACAACTAGAATAATTTCTAAGATGTGAGGCCCTTGGATTTTGAAAGGGCATGTTCCCTAGTAGACAGGTTCTCAGATTTTTGTTTGAGGACTTTTTTGTATTCTTCAAATCAAACTTTGTGTGTTCATTTTATATTTCCTGTTTTAGAAATTTGAGAAATTAAAAAGAAATATCAATTGGTTATACATAACACACCCATTACATTAATGTGAATTAACTTTTTGAGCATAAAGTAACTTAATGATAATAAAAAAAAACTGGCATGGTTTTATATTTTTGAAAATCTGCTTAATTTGGCTTAACCTAAGATAGCTGGTTTCTAATTTTCTGCAAACATCTGTGGTTTTGGTGAAGTATAGGAAGAAAATCTGCCTGCATATAGATATATCAACTAGAAAAGGGAGAAGAAGCTTTTTTGTAGTCTTTTCAGGTAAGGGGTTAGTTTTCTTTGATCCCTCACTGGACTAACCATGTCTGTTCTCACATCTAGTTGTAATGTGAAATTCAAAACAAATATCAATGAACATTTGAAACTGATAGTAAAATCCATTGATACATTGAGTGTATCTTTTATCCTTACATTTATTATGCATGGGTGATTCAGAAGTGCTGCTTCAATGAGAAATCAACATCATTGAAATGTTGAATTTTTTTTAAAAGCAGTCAGTTAACACGTTGCTATCATCATTCACTGGAAAAAACCATAAGTAGTAGGAAGCTGTCAAGCTGAAGATTGCTGATAAATTTTCTAAAATTCTAGTTCTTGTGACTTTTAGTCATTGGTGACATTGTCTTCCTTGAATTGTTTGACTTGTCTTGTTTCACTGAGAAAATACACAACATATGCCCAAGTCTGAGTAACTGGTTTGTTTTCCAGCTAAGCGGTGTTTCAGGAGAAAGTCTTCCGGTGTAACCCATGAATCAAAGAATTGTACATACCCTTTGTCTTTGAGATCACAGTGATTCTGCAGTGTGCAGTAAAAGTGCTTTATATGATCACACAGAATACTAAAAAGACATATTCTTAAGGGTGGAGAGCTAATAAAGTTAACTTTTTTACTGATGTGGTAAAGTGATGCTAAGTGTCACTAACATTTTTTTGCAGCAGTGAACAGTAGTGAGGAATGTGACTAACTGGAGCGTTTATGGCCATGGCCTTGATTGGCGCTAAGGCATGAGCAATTTAATTCCCCATTGCGTTTGTACCTTTACTGCCAATGTCAACACAATGGAAAAGGCATTAATATGAATGTGAAAATAGTTAGGACCTCATGGACTTGCTAGAAGGGTCTCTGGCTCCTAGGGGTCACCTGATTGCACTGACATCCACTGCGCTGACAAAAACACTTCATTTTGGTGGCAGATTTTGAGAGTTTTGACCTCCCTGAAGAGCACCAGATTGCACACCTGCCTTTGAATGGAGTGCCTCTCATGATCCTTGATGAGGAGCGGGAACTTGAAAGGCTGCTGCAGATGGGCCCCCCTTCACCATTGAAGAGGCCCACTCCACTGTGGGAGTCTAGTAAGTGAACCTGCACTCTTTGAGAAGGATTATACACCATCTGTGTATAGCCCTCCTGTGACCATGGGGACAGAGCTGTAGGGAATGTAAACCTGCAAGTGATTTCTGTCCTTCAGACTGGAGGCATAAGGTTTCAGGATAATGAAAGCTATTCTCAATTGGTGATGCTTTTTAGTTAAATACCTGGGTAAAATTAAGTTAGTCTGTGTTACATAGGGCCATCGAGATGAGATGTAGCCTATGGATTCTTAGGTTGTAAATTTAAGTCTAAAAACTTGGAATTCTCATCCCAAGCAAGTTTGTATCCAAAGTTAATTGAGGATGCAGGCATTATCTTACTGCAGAGGGTGTGAGATCTTGGGTCTGGTCTTTGGTCAAAAGCTGTTAGCTGTATGTTTTTTCCTGTGGTTCTGATGGGAGAACTTCTGTGTTAGGAATGACATGGGTGATGTTGCCTCTTACTTGGAGCTCCAAGAATAATAAAGTTGCATATGCTTCTGGGCTTTATCTCCTAGTGAAGGTTAATATGTGGCCACAGAAACATTTTAAGAGGTGGGGGTCGGGATTCATTAGTACCACAAATTTATGACTAAAAGGACCACCAGTAGTTATGTTGACATGGATGAGGGCTTAAGGATTTGCAGAAATTTAATAAGAAATTCCTGTTTCCTAGATGTGTTGCAGTCTCCTTCCAGCATTCTGTCGGCCCTGGATGTGGATTTGCCACCTGTTTGCTATGACTTCGATATTTAAATTTTCTAGTGCTTTCTAGCTAGTGTGTGCATGTATTGGTATTAATAAAGCAATTATTTAACAGACAAAAATTTGCTGATCCTGCAATTGGTGTTCTTTGGATTGCGCGTAACAGTGTGAAGATTGCTAGAAATATGTCACAGACCCGAGTCATGGCTGAACAAGTTTGTCTGGTTTGTAAAAACCTCCATTTAAAACCCTCAGGTTTGTTTTAGCAGCTTATTTTAGAAGCTACGACTATTTTCTTTGAAACATCAGCAGCCCCTCAAAGTGTACTTTATTTCCTTTAAGTAGTGATGGTTATTAGATCTCTTAATGAGAAGAGCCACTTCTGCTCATCAAGGAGCTTTGGCTTGGTATTCTTTATTGCTGGTTCCATTTAGTTTCTAATTCCTTTATTGTTCAATATTCAGTAATCAGAATTTGAGAGGCTCTAAATCTCCTGAGAAGTTACCACCTTGAGATCTTCAGTTTGGTTCTTTGAAGACCGTAGTGGATAAATCACTGATCCTAAGAATACTTTCCACCAATCGGGAACTCTGTCTAGTTTATTTTATGTTGTGCATTGTTTTAAATATTTAATAAGCACTATTGTTTCCTGTCGATGACCCTATTTTTCCCTAAGAGAACAGTGAGAGTTAGAAGTTCATTAATAGACCAAAGACGTGAAGAAATAGAAAATGATAGTGCTAGAGTATTTTGATTCTAAATCTAACATTGGCATAAAAACACCAGAGATTGCTAATGGTTGCTTATGGATTTTCTTTTTGGGGGTTTGGGCAGGGAGTGGATGATAGTTTAAAAAACCCATAAATTATTGGCCATCTTGTAAAATTTCAGAGTGTCACTTACCTTTGATTGTGGAGCTTCTCTTGTAAAAGCAGGCCATGCACCAGTAACCCTGGTTTCTGTCACTGGCTGGGCCGACTGGAGTGCTGACTACCTTCTTGATGTGGCATGTGGGCTTTCTGTCCCACTCATCCTCCCTGAGAATGACCCAAAGGGGAACCCAAGTATTTTTCTACTCTTCTCTGACCTCGCCATTGACTTCCCTTTACTTGCCTGGGCCAGGCAGTCCATTGAGTTTGATCTTTGCTTAATCTTTATCTGTATAGAAAGCCTTTCCTCTGTAACATCAGTAGTATCTGTAATCCAGGGAGAAAGTGAACCCCCTTCTTCATCCTTACAGGAAGCTGAAAGGTCCTAGGCATGAAGGACCTACACAGATAGTCACTCATCCTAACTTCCAGCTTTCCATCCAAAATAACAATCAGTTTGCATTTATGGAATTAGTAGAAAGGCTTCCAAGAAAAGGGACTGGAGTAGGTGGGTGCTTGACTTCAGGGGGAGAGGAGTAGATCTGTCCTCTTCCTCTGCTAGCATTGAGCCACCTTGAAAAGCAGCAAAGCAGCATTCTGAATGGCTTTCATGTTCTACAGTCAATTCAGAACCTTTGCGAAATGGTCTCATGCTGGAGAGAACAGAGGACTCATGAGGAGTCTTTAGCAGCTGGTTACCCCCCTCCCTCAGACCTCAGCTTGGTGCTCTGGTTTCTTTGTGTGTTAATCAGAATGCAAAGTGCTTTTGAGACTTTAATTGAGAGGATTAAACAGATACTTCTTCAGTAATACATATATTTGTCATTTTGTGGGGATTGTCGCATTTGTATATAATTTACAAAGTGTTGTGTGTTTGGCTAAATTATTTGAAAAAGCTTATGAGTAGCCCTGTTTGGAGTTCAAGTCTTTTTGAGTGGCAGTGCTCTAGGGTTAAAGCTCATTTCTGCCAAGGCAGACAAGTCCATTACACCAAACTGTAGCCCTGACCTATGTGAGGCTCACCCATGCTGAGGTTATTCCTCCTTCCTTCACCATTGTTCCAGCTTCAAATTCCTATTATTCTTCAGTGGGAACACAAAGCCTTTCACCATGCTGATGTGCATATTCTCTACCAAACTAACTGAGCAACAGGAGCAAGTCATGAAAGGACTGAGTCTGTGCTATGGCAGAATTTCCTAAGTTGACTTTGTTCTTCCCATGAATTTGCTCAGGACCAAACCTGTCCTGGTTAAGTAGCCTGTCACCCTGCCCTCAGTTTCCTGTCATCCAGTTGGGGAGAAATGCGACTGCTTTACAAAAGGCTGAGTGCAGGGCTGGGAAGGAGTGCCATTCAGCAAGCCAGGCCAGGGTAAAGCAGGATTGGCTGCCTGGAGGACTGTGTGCATGGAAAAGCACGATGTATGGAACAGCTTTTGTGAATGCCAGGAGGCCCTAGAGCACAGCTTGCCTTTGTTTTTCTTATTTGGGTCTGAGTGAAGAGTGTGGTTGTTAATAAACTAGTCTGCATAGTGAGGTAGAGACCCGATGACTTTGTCAGTGGTGTAACGGGGTCTGAAGTCCTAGGGGTATTGAGTGCCAAGGTGGGAAGTGACAGGTCTTCTTTCCAGGTTGACATTTCAGAATCTCATTCTGGAGGTGGGGAGACCAATCTGAAAACTGCTGTTATTGATAATGTGATGACCTTGGGGAGGTAACAGTGGGAAGAAAGGATTGAGGCTTAGAGAGGGTATTAGGAGTTGGAATTGACAGGGTGGTGAATGGTGGGGAGAAGGCACAGGAAAGAGTGAATTATACACCCTCATAGAGTGTCCCAGATGAGCTGACAAAGGTGTCTAGTGGGGAAATGATCCAGGAATAGAATACAATAAAGAGTATTCATTGATCAGGGTGAGGTAGACATTTGTGAAATGGAAGCTTTCAGTGTGAAAAGTGGGATCACTTTTCTGTTAAATAAGTGCGTATACACTGAGATGGGACAGGCAGCGCAGTGAAGAATGCAGCCTCAGTCCTCCTGGCCTCGCAGCTGAGTAGCTCTGTGGTCTTAGGCTTGTTTAGCCTCTTTGAACTCTCTTCTTTTCAGAAGACCAATCTCTAATGAACACTGATGCGAAAATCCTCAATAAAATCCTAGCCAACAGAATCCAACAATGCATCCAAAAAATAACTCATCATGACCAAGTAGAATTTGTAAGAGCCCTGATAGAATTTGTCTTGAAAACTGGTAGAGGATCATACGGGCTAATCATGCAGCAAAAAAGGACGTGTAATGAGTTTTAGTTACTGTTACTTTAGGTTATTTTTGAGTATAAAATACCTGTGCAGTGTATGTTCATCTCTTACCTGGGTTATCTTATAACTGTCCATGGGAGATTAGCATAGTTTAAAATTATAAACATTTGTACGTTAATTTTGTATCCAGCTATTTTACTAAATTGGTTGATTAGTTTTCTTGTTGAGTTCTCTATGCATATTATCATGTCTTATTTGGATTCCTTGTATCTCTCTTTCTTTATTGTTCAGGCTAGGACTTCCAGTATTATATTGAAAAGCAGTGGTGAGGGTGGACATCCTTGTCTTGTTCCAGATCTTAAGGGAAAGGCTTTCAGTTTTTTACCATTGAAAATGATAGTGGCTATGAGTTTGTCATATAGGCTTTTATTATGTTAAGGTATGTTCCTTCTATCCTGAGAATTTTTGAGGGCCTTCATCAAAGATGGATGTTGAACTTTGTCAAATGCTTTCTCAGCATCTATTGATATGATCATATGATTTTTTTGTTGATGTGTTGGATTATATTAATTGATTTTCAGATGTTGAGCCATCCTTGTATCTCTGGAATAAATTCTACTTGATCATGATGAGTTATTTTTTTGATGCATTGTTGGATTCTGTTGGCTAGGATTTTACTGAGGATTTTCACATCAGTGTTCATTAGAGATTGGCCTGTAGTTTTCTTTTTTGTGTTGTTCATGTTGGTTTTGGTATTAGTGTAATTACACTAATTACATTAGTGTAATGTATTTGGTAGTATTCCTTCCTTATCAATTTTTTGAAAGAGTTTGTGTAAGATAGGCACTAATTTGTTTCTGAACATTTGGTATAATTCATTTGTGAAGCTTTCTGGTCCTGGGCTTTTGTTTTGGGGAAGGGTTTTGATTACTGTTTCAATGTCACTGCTTGCAATTGGTCTGTTTAGTTGTTTTATTTATTCTTTATCTAGCTTTGGATGATTATATAGTTCTAGGAATTTATCCATCTCTTCTAGATTGTTGAACTTGTTTGCATATAACTGTTCATAGTAATCTTTGGTTATTCTTTTGGTTTCTGCCATGTTGTAATGTCTCTTCTTTCATTTATGATTCTATTTATTTGTGCTTCCATTTTTTCTTCATGAGCTTGGCTAGAGTTTTGTCTAGTTTTTTTATTTTTTCATAGAACCAACTTTTAGTTTCATTGATCTTTTGGATTTTTAAAAAAAATTCTATTTAATTTATTTCTATTTTAAATTTTATTATTTCCTTTCTTCTAATGACTTTTTTTCTTGTTTTTTTCCAGCTCTTAAGGTGGGAGATTAGGTTGTTTCTTTAAGTTCTTTCTTATTTCTTTTTTTTTTTTTAAAGATTTATTTATTTATGCATACAAGCACTGGGGCACAGGCCAGAGGTGTGGGGGGGTGAGAGGATTCACCACAGAGA
>JAGFMF010011983.1:2952635-3009047 GCA_019455555.1 Galemys pyrenaicus
CCCCCCCCGGCCGGCAGCAGGGATCGAACTTGTGCTGCAGTGGCTGCGATTTGCTTCGTAGTGCGTTGCTTAACCCACTGCGCCACCAGGGGAGGCCCTCTTTCTTATTTCTTGATGTGAGCCTGTATTACTATATGTTTTCTTCTTGTAACTGCTTTTGCTGTGTCTCATATGTTCTGGAGAGTTCTGTCCTTGTTGTCATTTGTCTCAAGGTATTTTTTAATTTCTTCTTTGATTTCCTCACTGATCCAATGGTCTTCCAGTAGTGTGGATTTCAATCTCCATGATTTAGGAGGGTTTCTTTTCTTGCCTGTAGTGTATCTTTGGAAAAGTCTGATATCAGCCTAACTGGTTTTCATTTATCGGTTATCAGTTTCTTCTCCCTCATCAGTTTCATTTTTTTTTTCCTTGTTTTGGACCTTTGGAAACTTTACTATTATGTGTCTTGCCATAGTTTTCCTTTCATTGTGGTAATCTGATGTTCTTTTAGCTTCATATATGTCTGTTTTCATTTCCTTCTTCATGCTTCGGAAGTTCTCTTCAGTTATCTCCTTGAATAATTCTTGGTTCTTTTGTCTCTCTCTTCACCTTCTTTGATTCCTGTGACTCTTATATTTCCTTTCCTCATGGTGTCAGATAGTTCTCAAAGTGTTTTTTCATTCTCTTTTGTACTTCTCTTTTCTTTTTATGTCTGTATCTTCAGTAGCACAATTCGTTCTTCCATTTCTTCCATTCTATTTTCTTTTTTTTTATAAAGATTTATTTATTTATGCATACATACAAGGTACACACGTCAGAGATGTGGGGTGGTGAGAGGACTCACCAGAGACAGAATGGGGAGTATAACAGGTGGATCACTGAAATACACTGCTGAGGGGAGTGGCAGGTAAGGCAGAAGAGGTCTGTGTGCCATATGGGTCACCTTCCTGGTGCGGGATTGAACTCATGCTGCAGTGGCTGCAGACACTTCATAGTGCAGTGCTTAACCCCTTATACCACCAGGGAGGGCCCTCTTCCCTTCTGTTTTCATAGCTTTTCCTCTAATTCTTGAGCTTCTCTGCTAATCTTTGGGTATCCTCCAGTTCCTTCACTTTCTTCCTCAGTTAATTTATTATATTCTTAACTCTTTTTTGCGTTTTCTCTCAACTTTTAATTGCTTTCATTATGGCGTTTTTGAATTCTTTGTCTGTTAGGTGGAGATATTCTTCCGTGTCCATTTTATCAGGTTCTGGAGGTTGATTCTTTCTGTGGTGTACTGTTCCCAGAAGAGCCTGCTTGAACATTTGTAATTTTCTTTTTCCCCGTCTTTAACCTTTGGCTTTGTTCTGTTCATAGTGCCCCTGTACCAGTGGTGTGGGTGGGCATGACTTCTGATTTCTCTTGCTCAGGCAGGGATAGGTCTGCCTGGTGTCTAAGCTGCCATGGCTGGATATACATCCAGACACTCTTCTCTTATGGTGAATGTTGTTCTGAGCTCGACTTTATACCAGGAGCCCCAGCTTTTCTGGCCTCCACTGCATAGGATGGGATCCAGCATCTTAGCCTGTGGTAGTTGAGTCTCGTGTGGATTCTTGTACCTCCAGACACATGCTGAGGTCAAGTCCACTGGGAAATACCTGTAGTCTGGGTAGGATGTATTTCTCTGTTGAACTGCTAGATCTCTCTAGGTATATCTCAGAAGAATACCAGGATCAAAAGAGAATAAGGAGAGAAAGAAGGGTGAGGAAAGAGGAGGATGATACAGAAATGTAGAAGAAACAAAGGTGAGAGAAGATGGAATGGCTAGGTAGGGGGAAGCAGTAAGAGGAGGAAGTGGAGGAAGGACTGTGGCAGAAGGAGAAGAGAAAGTAGTGATGGTAGTGTTGAAAGAGAGAGAGAAGGATAGACGAATCAGAAAACCGGGATGATAAAGAGGGAAACAGATAACAGGCAATGAACTAGCCACTAGACAAACAAACACAATAAACAGATGGCATGAGAATTGCTTCTTAGGACTCTGATGGTTCTCAGTGAGCTAGTTGTTGCTATTTTAGTCTGGCCTGCTGGGGACCACCTTAGGGCTGAGTAGGAGAGTCTTCCCAGGAAGGGTACATAAAAGACAAGCACAAAAGAGCATGGAATGAACTGCCGTTGTGGGTGTGGGAGGGTCACCTTCTGGGTCTGTGAGGTAGTTGGATGGGTGAGGCTTCTGCAGCCCCCCCCCTCATCTGAGAGCTTGGGGCCCCCAATGTAGAGATGAGCCCTATTTGGCTCCCACTGATGTCTTGACTGCTTAAGTGCAACCAACCAGTTAAATGATCCTGCTGATCTCCAGAAGCAGGGAGGGAGGCACCACAATAACGGGGAGGCCTTTCCTTGTCTGGACCCCTACCTTGTCTGGATCCCTCAGATGTCTCAGGATTCTCCTAGCTTCTTGTCTCCAAGCTTTTCCTCCCTTATTTCTAGATGTAGTGGGCCAGCTTTGTGGGTGGGGAGGGGCAAAGGGTTCCAATGGTTTTCTCCCTTCCCCCTTTCCAAATTCCCTTGACAGTCTGAGCAAATCTCAGGTGCTGCTAGGTCTGTCTAATGCTTCTGGGTCCTGCCACGATCTTACGGTTATTTCTCCCTATCAGAAGGATCAAGTATTTTGGAAGAATTTGATCTCATCATCCCTTGGCAGCCATGTTGATGACGTCCGATGCCTCCCTTCTTTATTGTCAGGATTACTTTGACTATTTGGGGTCTTTAGTGATTCCATGTATATTTCAGTAATGTTTGCTCTGTTATCTTGAAGAATACCATTGCAAATTTGATAGGAATTGCATTGAATATCTATATATTGCTTTGGGTAAGATGGTGATTTTAACAATATTTTTCCTATTCATGAGCAGGGAATATAGTTTTAGTTCTTGGTGTTTTCTATTTCTTTTAACAGTGTCTTATAATTTTCATTGTATTGATCTTTGTTACCTCCTTTGTTATTTTTATTCCTAAATATTTAATGCGGTTGTAAATGGGATTGTTTTCTTGATTTCTTTCTTTTTCAGTTTCTTGTTTACAAGTAGAAGGACAATAGGTTTTTATATATTGATTTGTAGCTGCCACTTCACTGTACTGATTTATTGCTTCTAATAGTAGCTGAGTGTTTAAGGTTTTTTTTTCTATGTATGTTATCTTGTCATCTACAAGTGGTATAGTTTTACTACTTCTTCCCCAATTTGTTTTCCTTTTTATATCTTTCTCTTGTCTTAATTGCTCTAGCTAGGACTTCTAAAATTATGTTCAGTAGTGGTGAAAGTGAACATCCTTGTGTCGTACCTGATCTTTGAGGAAAAGCTTTTAGTTTTCCACCATTGAGTATGATGTTAGTTGTGGATTTAACATATATGACCTTTATTATCATGAGTAATGTTCCTTCTATCTCTGTTTTTTGGAGACTTTATAGTAATGGATGGTGAATCTTGTCAAATGCTTTCTCTGAATCTATTGATATGTGATCTTTATCTTTTTGTTGGTGTGATGGATAGCATTGATTGATTTTGTACATGGTGAATCATCCTTGTGTCTATGGAATAAATCCCATTTGGTTATGATGTATAATTCTTTTAATGTATATTTGGATTTGGTATGCTAAGATTTAGTTGAGGAATTTTATACCTGTGCTCATTAGGGATATTTGTCTGTGGTTTCTTTTGTGACATCATTGCTTTTGTTATCGAAGCACCTTTTTTAAAACTGAGGTAACTACTATGCATTAGGAAAATGGAAGTAGTCAGGCATTCGGTCCTTTTTCCAGTTTCAGAATGCATAATTGGAACAGACATACTCAGCAACTGACAGAATCCCCACGTTGGTTCCCTGACCTGTGGATTGATGGCTAACATTGTGAAAAAGGCCAAGTAGAAGTGACTAGAACTCCCTTTACCTATAAAAACAGTAAACAAAGAGCAATTGGCATTCCTCAGGGACTGAAGGCATTAGTACTGCCATCAAGGAATTGAAGAATGCAGGGTGGTCATTTCTACATCCCCATTTAACTTGCCTGCCTGATCTGTGCAAAAGACAGATGGATCTAGGAGAATTGCAGTGGGTTATTATCAGTCTAAGTAGGCGGTGACTCCATATGCACTGCTGTACCAGATGTGGTTTCATTGCTTGAGCCAACTACATGGTCTGCTTCCTGGTGTGCATCTGTGCATCTGTCCATCCTTGTCAATAAGGCCTACCAGAAGCAGTTTGCTTTCAGTTGGCAAGTCCAACAGTATACCTTCTTTTTTTTTTTTTTTGCCATCTTTAATATTTTATTTTTTTAATATGATTTTTAAAAAATTTACATATATTTGACATCAGTTGTAATCCCCATGTATTCCCCATCACCGTAACACCAGTGCACCATCACCTCAGTCCCCTGTGCTCCTGTCTGCCCTCCACCCTTTTCCTCTTCCCTCCCCACCAAGTGTCCCCAGTTTGTCCTTGTCTTTTCATTTTTGGTTTTTGTTGTGTCTTTATTGTTATTATTATTATTATTGTTCTTATTCCTTTCCTTGATCCTTATTTGGTTCCCTTATATTCCTCCTAGGGAAGGAACCATCTGGTATTTTTCTTTTGCCTTCTGACTTACTTCGCTGACCATAATCCCTTCCAGTTCCATCCATGTTCCTATGAATGTGTCTAGTTTTCTTTTTAGTATTCCATTGTGTAATGTTGTGTGCAAAGAATTTCTCCCAGTCGGTGGCCAACAGTATACCTTCTATGTTCTACCTCTAAGAACACCAATTCTACCCATGTTACATTTTAGAATACAGAGCTTTCTCACCTTCTACCTCTTCCTGGATAGCACTGGTCAGTTACATTGGTGACAACATGCTAATTGGATCTAGTAAAAAAAAGTAGGGAGAGATGGTGGAGTGTTTAAACAACAAAACTGGAAGTGACAGTGCCATAGAAAAAAATAAAATAGAAAAATAGGTATGTCTGGTGGATGAGTGGGCACGTGGGAAGTTGGTAATTTAGGGAGAGGTGATAGAGGGCCTTGTTGGAAGATACTTTGGACAAACATTTTAAGGAGGTGAGATAAGAACCCTGAAGATATCAAGGACTAGGACTGTCTGGACAGAAGAGAGAGCAAATGCAAAGGCCCTGGGGTAGGAATGAACTTGCTATGTTTGAAGCTGGAGGATAGTGAATGGTAGGCTTGTCATGCAGGGTCTGGAAATGAGCAGTTTTCTATGTCTCTGAGGGGCCAAAAGATTGTTGAGAGCACAGTAATGTTGAACTGGGACGATGGAGGGTGGGTTTTGAAATTGTGAGAGTGTCATAATGTTGAAGGGTGATGGAGGTAGGTGGAGGAGAACTGTTGAGGAATTTTGAGAACAGAGTATTGGAAGAAGGAGGATGAAGGAGTGATGGTAGATGCTGTGAGCTCCAGGAAAGAAGGATTGACTCAGGTGTTTGCAACAAGAAGTCAATGGGCAGTGTAATCTGATGACACAGTCTGGCTGGGTCTCTAGGGTGGCAAGAGGGAGTGTGGTCATGAGTAGCAATGAGGATCCTGATTTGGGGGATGGGTTGGGACAGGAGCTCTCCTACACCATGCTGATAGAAGGCCGGGGAGTGGGGAGTGAGGTGGGGACTGGTGATGGGTACGTGTGTTTGTGTGTAAACAGTATTGGAGCCAAGGTTCCTCTGGGTGTGAAACGACTGCCTTTTAGCATACTGTTATTCATGATCACTTATTTCAGTGAGACCTAAGTGGGAATATCACTTTTTAATGTTGGTCTTTTTTAGCTGAAAATGTGTGAGGGCATTTCAGTTCTTTTTAGAAATGGAGGGTAGAAAGAGCACAAGGGACTGAGGTGATGGTGCACAGGTGGAATGGTGGTGGGCACTCCCTGGGGAATACAAATGATATCAAATATAATTAATTAAATAGAAAAAAGGAAAAAAAAAGAAATGGAAGAATCCAATAGCTCCTGCTCTTATCTTAAGTTAGAGGCATCTGGGATGAATACAGAACTGCCCCTCCTTGGTTGGAGAATTCCAACTCCAGGTTCCCCACTGCCCAAAGACTGCCTCCAGAGCTTAGAGGGAGGGAAAGCAGATTGACTTAGGAGCCATTCAGTCATCAGGAAAAGCACAAGAATGCAGGGAAAAGGAAAGAAAAGTCACTTGAAATCCACAGGTTGCTTCACTTGGAGTGAACTCCCTGGAGAAGGGACTTTCAGGAGGGCTGTGGACTTTTGTTCATATGCCCCATCGACAGTAGGGGTTCTCCAAGGTTCTCTCTCACCCTGGAGATCCCAGGGGTGCCCAAGGCGCTTTTGGAGGTGCATGAGGTCAATACTATTTCAACTCTAGAACTACGGTATTACTTGTCCTTTTCATTCTCATTTTCTCACACATGTGCGGGGGTAGTTTTGCAGAAGCTGTGTGAAGTATGGCGTCACAGCAGACCAAATACAGAAGCAAATGCTCATCCTGCTGTTTTTTAAGCCATACATTAAGGAAATCTTCAAAAAATGCAAAGCAAAGTCAGTCTTCTCTCCATGATTTTTATTTGGGAAAGGAGTCATTTTTTATGAAAACATGTTCATCATATCAAGTTCAAAGGCTTGTTGTTGTAATATTTAAAAATTCTTGTTTAATTTTCAAATACTGTAAATATCGGGAGCTAGAATCCTTATAAACAGAAAATCTTAGTGGTAATTAATTTTTAAGATTGTAAAGGAATCCAGAGACCAAGCCATGAGAAGAATTAGTTGTCAACTGGCTAAGAGACCAGGTTCTGGAGTTTCATGCTTGGGTAGAATCAGGGCTTTATGATCTCAGATAAGGTACCTGACCTCTCTGAGACCTGGTCTCTGTATCTGTAGATGAGGCTACCTCCTTCAGTTACTGTGAACAACCAATGAATTGGTACATTAATAACTATTCACAATGCTGGGCACTGAATGATCATTTCATAAACGTTGATTATTGCATTAAATACTTGACCAACTATCTCTTATATGCATAACTCATATGCTAAGTGCTGTGAAGGAAGAAAAGTGGTCTAAGGCACAGCTCCTACTCTGCAGGAGTTTATCATATTGCAGGGAAGAGATTTCCTAATTTGTGGTTGGCATTCTGGAGTCAATTCCTAGCTCCACCCTAGACAAATAATGCCCTGATCTTGATCGGGCTTCTTCCTGTGGGGGTAAAGTCAGATAATGAAGGCATCTGTGATGGTCCACATAGGAGACAGTAGGTCTCCACCTGTTCAGACATCTGTGCCTCTTCTCAGCTTAACATTTGCCTTTGTCCCGCTCCTTGGAAATTACACGAAGTGCTTCTCTGCACGTTTCTTCCCAATTGCGCCGCTAGAGGGCGCCTCCTGCCTGCTTATTCATTCATTCGGACATTGCTTAACCTGGAAATGGGTGGCAAGTCCAGGATGGATATCTTCAAAACGTTCTAAACTTGGCGAGTGTGGGACGTTCTTTTTGAAAATCTTGACTCTGCTTTTATCAGTCAGTACACACCTGAGTCAGCACCATCACCTGACATTTCCGGAGTGTCTTCTTGGTACAAGGACCATGTTTTAGCTTCTTCACAGCATCTATGGAGGCTCAGAACTTGGACTATGGGGAACTCTCATATTTAATAGCTGGAAACCTCCTCTCTGATCGAGCAACTTGTGCAAAGTACAGCTAGAAGGTGGTGGCACTCATTCAAATCCAGATGCTCCACAAAGAGGACCATTAAACAAAGATGCTAAACCCAGGGGCTTGGGAGGTGAGGTTGATAAATTCTACAGAGAAATGTGCTGACAGCAGCTAGTGAGGTGGCTATGAGCTGGAAGCAGGGCCTGGACAGCAGGAGGAGACCGAGGTGGGGGGGGGGGTCCGTCAGGAAGGGGTGATGACACTAGGAACTGTGTACTCTCCCACTGGGCTCACTTAAGGGCTCCCAGTGAGCCCTTAGGGCAAGGAGCAGGTGTTTCTGTTTCGGGACACTGGTTCTCAACCTCTTGAGACACAAAACCCCCTTTACTATCCTGAAGTGAAATACAAAGGCTATATATATTATGCAGCCATGTATGTACATGACATACATGGCTGCATAATACAAAGGCAGTATCTCCTAATAGGGGAGTGTCAGACACACTTGTGCAGACTAAAATAAAAGCCTTTGCTAGCAGGATTCTCCAAACTGTCCGCCAGGGGGCGACATGCCCTGCCCTCCGCTGGAATCTGAGGAAGGAGTGGGTTCCTCCGTGGTGATAAGGTTCTGTTTCCCTTTCTCTTTGTGCTACACTCTCCTGAGAAGGCTTGATTGTCTCTCTGAGGTCCCCTGTGGGGTAAGGGGGGCTGGGAGTGAAGAGAGGGAAGTCACAGAGTTCTGAGCAGACCCTCCAGTCAGTGTGACAGATTTATGGTCATATGAACATACCGTGATTAGGGTATGTGATTAGGGTGCTTTAAAGTTTTAGTTTGATGTTGAGTCATTTGCTTAAGAAACGATTATGAAGGGACATTTTTATTTTCATTGAAGCAGTTTTCTGAGGTTACTTTGTATTACAGCATGCAAGAAGTAGTCATTTAATTTTTTCTTTAAACTGATTCAGTTTTTCATTAACCTGAATACTATTTTTTAAGTGGAAAACTTGTATCACTTGGCATAATTAGAGATTGAGCTAAAAAAACAAAACAAGAGTGCGTTCTTGTTGTTCTGATGCTGTTTCCCACTAAAAGTCCTTTCTCTCTGAAAAGGGTGCTTAGCAATTGTTTGAACAGTCATTGAAGAAATTCTTAGGTAACCCAGGCCTGTCCTTAATGTAATCAGGAGTAGAAGAAGTGAAGGGGATCACTTCTTCTCATGAACAAAATCCACATTGCCTAAAGCTTTCTCTGTCCCCCTAAAATAATTTTCCACACTTCAGGGCTCTCATTCTGGGTTGGTGGATGACTTCCTGGACTTGGAGTCCACGGAATCACTTCCAGGCTGTGTGTCTTGCACAGGTAACTGGCCCTTTCTGTGCCCCTAAAAATTTTAGAGATAATCTCTAAAATTTTTCTGGCTGCAATGGCCTCAGACTCTTGGAAGTCTGGATTCTCACTGGCGAGAGAGCCTAGGCTTTGTTTTGGTAGATGGGGGTGGGGGTGGGAGCAGAGACCTCCTTTCGCTTTGTGCATGGACCCTTTGCAGGAGCCATGGATTTTCAAAATCCCAGCTGGCACTCCCTATCCTGACAGGCAGGTTAGCCTGGGTAGCAGAGTAGCTAGGAAGTGAGATCCTGGAGTTTAAGACACCTAGATTTAACTCTTTGCTTGGCCTCTTACTAGTTCTGGGGCTTGAGCGAGTTTCTGCTATGTCTAAACCCACAGTCATTGCTGTTAATTAGTATAAGCCCCATATTTTCTTTCTTTTTTTTTTTTTTTAAGATTTATTTATTTATGCATACAAGCACTGGGGTACAGGCCAGAGGTGTGGGGGGAGGTGAGAGGATTCACCACAGAGAGCAGGGAGCAGAACAGGCAGATCAAGTGAAGTACACTGCTGAGGGCAGCAGCGGGCGAGGCAGGAGAGGTCTGCCACACCATGTGGGTCCCCACCCTGGCCGGAAGCAGGGATCGAACTCATGCTGCAGTGGCTGCGGTTTGCTTCATAGTGCGTTGCTCAACCCACTGCGCCACCAGGGAGGCCCCCTTTTTTTTTTTTTTAAATATTTATTTATTTATGCATACAAGCACTGGGGTACAGGCCAGAGGTGTGGGGGGTGAGAGGATTCACCACAGACAGCGTGGGGAGCAGAATAGGCAGATCAACAGAAGTACACTGCTGAGGGGAGCAGCGGGCGAGGCAGGAGAGGTCTGCCATGCCAGCAGCAGGGATCGAACTTGTGCTGCAGTGGTTGCGGTTTGCTTCATAGTGCGTTGCTTAACCCACTGCGCCACCAGGGAGGCAGCCCCATATTTTCTTTCTAATGAAACTGGAATATCTGGGGGTGAGCCATGGAGGAAGGGCCTTGTTTGATGGCCTCGTTCCCAATACTTTTAAATTGATGAATTGAAATGAATGTTCTAGGCCCCCAAGAGTGGGGGGCCTGGTCTGAGAAATGAAATGTGAGAGGACAAAGCCTTGAGGGTGATAATGAAGGTTGAGTATTTGTTATGGGTTTAGGGTTTTAAAAAGCTTTTCATGATTTTGTTCTAAAGCACTGGCTGGAAGAATGGCTTCTCACAACCCCTATATTTCCTGTTATCTGCCTGACCCAGGGCTGCCCTGCCTCCAAGAACAGTGATGGTTGATGTCCCATGGGGCTGGGACAGTGGAGCCTGCTGTTGGGGAGAGTGGGTTCCCCCTCCAGGGATGCCTTCTTTGAGTCTCATTGTCACTTCTAGTCTTTGCTGATTAGGTAGAGTCTCCTCGTGATGATATTATTTTAGCCTCATCGTGTGACGCTACCTCGCACATAAAGACAGTTCTGGTGTTGGGTATGGACCTGGATTTTCATTCTGACTTGACTACCAGTGAGCTTCGAACATAGCTAAAATGAAAGCATTACAGTATAATTCTCTGTGTGTGTGTGTGCGTGCATGTGTGTAGATCACAGAGCCTCTGGTGAAGCTGATGAGAGTTAGAGGCTCTCCCTCCAGAAATATGTAAGTTCCCACAGATTTTCTATAACGTGTCCTATGGATTATAGTTGTAAACCACTGACTCTAGGCCTCCTTCAGCTTAGAAGCTGCTATGAGTCCCACTTGGGGCCTTGCTTCCAAGTTGACTGTCCTCCTTGGCCCAAAGCAAATGAAAATTTCAGTCATTTGTCAATGTGTTTTGTATTTTCTCCCTCATAGTCCTGCCCACTCAGCCTCAGCCCAGCAGGGTCATGGAAGAGAGGGCCACAGGAGCCTTTGTGTGGCCTTTTGGGGTATTCCTTGCACTCAGCATCCCCATCACTCAGCTGAGCCCTTTCCTAGTTCACACAAAGGCCAGCATGGGCCAGCAGGTGCCTTTACAACATCTACGTGGACAATGTGAGGCCCTGTCAGGAGTTTCCACCCCAGGCTCCATCTGAGACTCACTTGTCTTGCCTAGGCTCTGGGGACAACAGGCATCAGTGGCTGGGGAGAAGGGTCACTGAGAGGCCAGACACAGATTCTTCAAGAAGTAGTTGGGACTCTTGTGGGGAGTAACTGGGCAGAATCCTTGTTTGCTTTGGGCTGAGTGGGAAAGCCAACTTGAAGGAAGGGCCAGTGGGCCTAAAATCACTGTTTTGCATCCTGAGTTCATGGGTGGGCTCAGGAGCAGTTCTGAAAACACCCTGACATGTTATAGAAATGTGGGGGTCTTGGGCTGCAGGCCACAGATACCAATTTGACTGACACAAACAGAAAAGTAGTTGCTGAAAGCCTGTCAGGTGGTTCTGAGAACTGCAAGGTCAGCTAAAGGGTAGCTCCTGTGCCCTGGCAGGGAGGGTAGGCCTCCACTCCAGCCCTCTGAGTGATGTGGGCCCGTGCTGGCAGGGAGGCCTCTGGGGGTGCAGGATGGGAAAGGTCGCTGTCACCACCCTGCCAGGATGAATTCTCTAGGACCTGGAGGTGCCTAGGACGCTAGGACTGCACAGGTGCCTCTGAGCGGCCACATGCATGGCCCCCCCCCCCCCCAGCTGCCTGGGATGCTGGGAGAGCAAGTGACATTTTCCACTGCTGTCGTGGGGGGTGTGCTCTGNCGCTAGGACTGCCCAGGTGCCTCTGAGCGGCCACATGCATGGCCCCCCCCCCCCCCAGCTGCCTGGGATGCTGGGAGAGCAAGTGACATTTTCCACTGCTGTCGTGGGAGGTGTGCTCTGCTTCCCACCCAGGCGCTGAAGTGGGGGGTTTCCCCAAACCATCACAGGCAGCCCTCCAAAATAACAGGCCGTCTGCAAGCACAGAAGCCAGACCTCCGTCAGTGCAGACAACGGACAGGCTGGAGGGGGTTTCAGAAAACCAAGAGTGAGAGGGAAGCCAGGCCTCTGGAATGGCCCAGAAGCAGGTCTTTGGGGAGAAGTTGTGCTCATTCCACAACTATCTTCTTTGCTTCTTCATTTTTTTCCTCTGCATTCTGACGTTTTATGTCCTCAGTCCAAGAGGTGGGATCCTGTGGTAAAGATTAGGCTTTTTGGGGATCCTTCCTGTGGCTCTGAGGGTCCCTCCCAGGAAGAAGAGTAAGCATTAACCACATGGGTGGCTTCTACCCCTTTGCACCCTCATTCTGACTGCTCAAGATGTGTCTCTGCTGTTCAATGAGGGTTCCACCCACTGGGGTAACCTGGACGTCCCTCCTTGTGTCTCTTTGGCTTTGCTTAGTTATGCTGATCTCCCTATCTGTTGACTCTTCCTCAATCACGTGGAGGGTCTGAGGCCCCAGAAATAGTGATTTATCCAAATTTTGACGTCTGCAAAGTGCCCAGAGGAATGTTTACATGTGGGGATCGCCTCAGAGGTTGCTCTAATCACTGGGATGTCTTATCTCCAAAGAGTATTTTTTTCCTTTTCTCTTCTTCTTGGCTCCCTCTGTCCTTCATTCTTTCCGACAGTATGCACAGAAGGGCTCTGGGTGCCAGTCCCATTCAGGTGCTGGGAACTAGGTGCTCAGAGTCCCCAAGTGAGAGGGACAATCTTCCTGCTTGCTCCAGGCTGTCATTTCAGTGGAAAGCAAGGCCACACACAGAAGACCTCTGTGACCGTGATATGTGCTTTGAAGGAAATAACAGTGAGGGGACTGGGGATACCCCCTTGACATGGTGATTGGGGAGTGCCTCTGACCTTGTGAGCTGGGACGGGAGGATGGGCATGAGGAAAGGGGATGTGTGGACACAGCCCGGAGGTGAGAACAGGTGGGGAGCACCCAGTCTGTCTTTGTGGGGTGGAGAGATGGGAGCAGGAGGTGGGAAGGAGGGCGCATGCAGCTCAGGAAGGGCTCTGTAATGACACAGGCCGCCTAAGTGGACGGGACCCATCGGAGCCACTTCAGTGGGGCAGGGCAGTGATCTGAGTCCGAGTGAAGCACATACACATATCAGAGTCACAAGTGGAGAGTCTACAACCAAAGCAAACAACAGCAGCAACAACACTGGCCTGTGTCCTACCTAAATGTCAGGGTCACAGGAGATAAAGAAGGGCTGAGGAGCAGCCCTTTGCTGCATAGCAAAGACATGATGATTAACTGCAGTGTGAGACCCTGGCCTGGATCCCGGTTGGGGGAATGTTGAAACACTAGGGGGCAGCTGGTGAAATTTTGGAATGCACAGCTTTTTTAGGTAGAGGCACCACATCATTGTTAAAGGTACTGAATTTTATAGCTGGGCTGTGGTTGTGGAGCAGAATGTCCTTGTTCTGCAGAAATACACGGGAAAGTATAAGGTGCCAAAGGCTTATAGGGTGTCCCCTATAAACCCTCAGGGTTCAGAGGAAAGTGTGTGGGCAGAGAGTGGAAAGGCCAGGATGGAATGGCATTCAGCGCTGGTGAATCTGCTGAAGAGTGAGCTGGAGGTCTCTGTACTCTTTGAGACTTTTTTTGTAGGTTTGATTATTGATCTGGTCTGTCATCTTGCATTTGTTTCTATTTGTCTCTGTTCTTGATTCCTCTCTTTTTTCCTGTCTTCTTTTGATTTTTTTTTACTTGAAATAACTTTGCATTATAACATCACCTAAGTTTCAAGTGTGCATCATTGAGAATCAATGTGTCTATACTACATTAAGTTCACTGTTAAAAGTCCACTTCTTTCATAACATCGTCTCCTTTGTTCCAATTTACTTATGTCCCTCCCCTTTTCCTCCCTGGTAACCACTAACTGCTCTTATAGTTACAAAGGCTTACTTTTGTTTTATGTAGTTCATCTGTTATTTTTGACCCACCACATGAGCAAAATCGTATGGTGTTTATCTTTCTCTGGCTTATTTTACTAAGTGTGTTATCTTGAGGTCCATCCATGTTGTTGCAAATGGGAGGATTTCACCATTTTTTTTTTATGATTGAGTTGTATTCCATTGGGTATATACACAGGCTGCCTAAAGTGACATAGCACTTCACATCCAGTAATTGGGTCTTTCAGCTTTTCTTTGTCTGAAAAAAATTTTAGTGTAAATTCTAAGTTAACAGTTTTTTTCCTTTTGTACTTTAAAACTTCTGCTCCATCTTTTTCTCTAACTGCCTCTTTTTCAATGAGGAGAAATCTGTTAAGACTATCTTATTCTTGTGACTCTGTGTGTAATGTCTTTCTCCCCTCCCCGCTTATCACTGATTTTGAACAATTAGATAATGATCTGTCTTGGTATAGTCTCTTCATGTTTCTTGTGTTGGGGATTGCTGAGCTTCTTGGGTCTGTTAGGTTTTGGCCTTTGTCCAGTTTGGAAAGTTTCCATCAGTTATTTCTTCAAATACTTTCTTCTTTCTGTTCCTGCCCCCACTTCTCTTACTCCAATGATATGTCTGTTAAGTCTCTTGGAGTTGTCTTGTTGCTCCTCACTGCTGCTGTGTTCATTTCCCCATCTTTCACTTTCTGTATTTCTGTTTTGTCCAGTACCTAGTATTATGTCTTCAATATCAAATATTTTCTTCCACAATGTTCAGTCTGTTCTTTATCCCACCCATTGTATTTTTTCATTGTAGACATTATTTTCAAGTCTACAAGTTAGATTTCTGTTTGTGAAAAAAAGATTCTATGACTCTGCTTACTCTGACTATGAAGTATAGTCACAGTAACTGTTGCAGTGCCTTTGCTAATTCTAATATCTGTGTCAGTTCTGGGGCAGTTTCAATGACTTTTCTCCCCACTGTGGGTCTTGTTTTCTTGCTTCTTTGCTCTTCTGGTGATTTGTTACTAGAGGCTAGACTCTGGAAATTTTAACTTTTTGGGTTCTAGGTAGTTTTCTTGTGGGAAATGTCTCCAGCTTTGCCTTGGGATGCAGTTAAATTACTTATAAGCAGTTTAATCCTTTCAGTTGAGTCACTTTAGTCTATACTTAGTTCCTGTTACTAGGGCAATACCCTTTGAATTATTCTGTCAATGCCCCATGAAATGTGAGTGTTGAGGAGCTGGCACTGTCTGACCCAAAATGAACCCTGATTTTCTTACCTCAAATCCTTTCAGACCGTTCTTCCTATAGTCTTGGGTAGTTTTCTCATGATTCATGACCAGTACTCTTCTGAATACTCTAGTGGAGACCCTCTGTAGAGCTCTGGGGGCTCTCTCTGTGGTACTCTCTCCCCTGAACTCAACCACTATGGACTTAAAGGGTTCTCATGTCTGTCTTCTCAACTCCAGGCATGTTGGAGTTGTCTGTTTGTCCATCTCTGTATCATGTCTGAAAGTCTTGTAAGGCAGTGACCTGGGCAATTGTAGAGCTTCACTCTGTAGTTTCCCATTTCTAGGTATCACTACCTTTCATTGTCACACACCCTGTGACAAAGATCTTGAAGATCTTTGTTTCTCCTGTTGTATTTGGTTTTTGAGTTATTTCAAGTGGGAGGGTAAGTCCTGTCCTGACTATTCCAAGTGGATGTTCTTCTGTAGGTTTCTTCTTGTAAGTTAACAAGTTAATAAAAGTAATTACAGTTGCCATAGGGGAGGAATAGAAGGAGGTGACAAAAGGGGCAGGGAGAGACTGGGCACTTGGAATTGACCAATGATGGTGATGTTGTAGAAAAGTAGGTGAGCTGGGAATTTGTTTTGCGGATAGAATTTCTAAGACTAGTTGGATTCAATGGGCAGGAATAGATGAGGTTTGGTATGAGGGGAACAAAAGAATCAAGACTGTCTTCACATTCTACCTCTTGCCTCTGGGTTTAAAAATACCCAACAGTATGTCTTCCCAAAACCAAAAGCCACCATCCACGTAAAATTGTGTCATTGGGAAGCTGGGTGTTCATGGACATCTCCACTGGTTGTCCTCTCCCTGCCTTACACTCACACATGCATAACACAGGCTACTGATAAAGCTATTGGTCCTTGGGGAAAATATTTGCTCTTAAGCTATGTAGAAACTTTCCAAAGTTCTGCTTTTCAAAGATTAGTTTTTGATTGGATAAAACTTCTAATTTTCAGGGTCAATACTCTTTGGGGAAGAAAATGCATGGCATCTATTTTGCTGTGGGGATCTTTAAGAATGTCATGCACATGAATTGCTGACATGGTCTGTCTTATTACCTTCCTACAGGTAAATCTGCTCCATTGAGAAAAGGTATCCCTTAGAGGACTGTGGGATATTGGTTCTTGGTCAATGATGTTAGACCAGGCACTTGACCCTAAAGAAATTACTAGTCCATAACTGCCTGTTGTGGGGCCTAGTGTGGAAAAGCGGGGTAGGTCATTAGAATCCCTCTTCAAGAGTTATAAGAAATTCAGGAACGTAAAGCTGTAGGGAATCCAAGTCCTGATGCCACATCTGCAAATATGGCAGCCCCAGACATGAGCCCATAGATGAAATCCCATCCTTCTGGGTTGGAACTTGGAAATTGGTGTGGTATTTTTTTATTCATTCATTTTTTTTTTTGAGGCAGCACTCATTTAAATAATACTGCATGTTTCAGGAGTACAGGTCATACCTCTTTAAATGAAGGTTACCACACCATGTTCCACTACCGAAGTCCCCATAATCCTCCACCACAGTCCATTGAGCCCCTTGTCCCCTTTCCTGCTTACTGCCTTCTCATAACTTCAGGTCTATAGTTGGATTTCTAGGTTTTTTTTTTTTTTTAAATTTATTTAGCTTTGTCTGTTCCTTTTTTTTCCCTCTATATCTTTTTCTTCTACTTATGAGTGAAATCATCCGGTATTTGTCTATCTTTTTCTGACTTATTTCACTTTGCATCATCCCTTCCAGTTCTATCCACATTGTCACAAAGAGCAAGACTTCATCCTTTTTTAAAATAGTTGAATAGTTTTCCATTGTATATATATACCACACCATCTTAATCTGCTCATCTGTTATTGGGCATTTGTGGTTTCCATAATCTAGTTATTGTAAGTAGTGCCACAATGAACATTGGTGTGTGTATGGCCCTTCCAATTAGTGACTTTATTTTCAGATACCTATGAGAGGAATTGCTGGATTATGTGGTAGATTGGTTTTTAATATTTTAGAAATTTCTGTACTGTTTTCCCTAGGGGCTGGACCAGTCTACATCCTCACCAACAGTGTATGAGTTTCCTTTCTCTCCACATCCTCGCCAGCATAGTTTCTGGTCTTTTTGATGTGGCTGGCACAGTATTTTTGAATCAGTCTGGGAGGGGGGTGGGAATCTCTGATGCAACTATTCCAACATCACATTAATTTAAAAATTAATTTTGTTTCCCATAATTTTATTTCTTAAAAATTCTTTCAAACAAAGAAAAATTGCAAGAATGTTTGTAACAACTTTTGTGTACCTGTACATCTATTAATCAGAGTCTCCAACTGCAGACATTTGGCCACATTTGCTTCTCTCTCTCTCTCTGCTTGCACATGCACACACGCACATGCACACACACACACACACAATTTGAGATTAGTTGCCATACACTATGCCCCTTTATTCCTAAGACCTTTAGGACCTAGTTCTGTAGAACAGGCCTGTTGTCTTAAACAACATGGCAGAGGGACCGAATCCAGAAAACTGACACACCAAACTGTTGTCTCATCTCCAGTCTATATTCTGGCCTTACCAATTGTCCTGATAGTATCCTTCATTTGGCCCAGAATCCTACCTACAAAGGCTTCTGTATTCCATTGTCTTGTGAGGTCTCTCTCTTTTTTTCCCCCCTAAGATTTACTTATTTATGCATACAAGAACTGGGGTACAGGCCAGAGGTGTGGGCAGGGGGTGACAGGATTCACCAGAGATAGTGGGGAACAGAACAGGCAGATCTACTGAGATACACTGCTTGGGGGAGCAGTGGGCAAAGCAGGGGAGGTCTGCTGCACCATGTGCCATGTGGGTCGCCTCCCTGACTGGGGATTGAGCCCCCACTATAGTGACTGCAGATACTTCATAGTACAGTGCTTAACTCCTTGTGCCACAGGGAGGCCCCTGTAAGGTCTCTTTAATGTCCCAGGGATCACATCTTGAGAAACACCAGCAGGCTTGTGTGGGAGGAGGAGACTCAAGCCTCTGCCCACACTGAGACACAGGGCTTGCAGACAGGGCAAGGGGAATGGGACCTCATTGGATCCAGCCCATCTGTAGAATGTTCCAGCACTTTCTGTAGTCCCACTGTGAGGCTTGGATTCCAGGTTCCACCATGTTAATTCTTTAGCACTTTCTCCCTTACCCCCATCACTTGAGACACAACACCTAAATCTCTGTTATGTGTCATTGAGAGAGGGAAAGGGAAGAGAAAATGCATGGAGGGGAATAGAGTGGGGACAGTAGAAAAACCAAACCATCCTACCCTTCCATCCACAAATTGCTAGACGGTCATAGTCAGGTTACCAAGTATTTTAAGCATCAGAACCAGCATCACAATAATACTGCTCTGACTTACTGTGACCTGAGAGTAATAAAGTCAAGATGGGAAATGTTTGCAGAGGGTCTGCGCTTATGTATGTCCTGCCTCGTCACACCAGGGTGTACACTTCATGTGGGTTTGTATAATTTTTTTTTTTAAACAAGGAATGAAAGGAGGAACTAAATGCACATGACATTGATGAGGCCGAAAAAAAAGTCCCTGTTTAGAAATCTGATACAAAAGCAAAGTCATTGTTTTTAATCCAAACTGGGTTCCTACTCACCAATCTGACTGTACTTCTTGGCAGGCATTGGGGGGATGTTCCCAAATCCAGGCGCTAAGAGGTACCTCCCCCCTCGCCCAATGTGCAGAGGAGCTGCCTGGACCAGCCAGTGTAACATGGGGCTGGTTGGTTCTGAGAGGGGACTGAGAGAACTTCTCTGCAGGAAGTCCTAAAATTTAAGTGTGACCTGCTGTGGTCTCTACTGCCCCCGCCGACTCCCCCTTCTCCCCCAATCCCTCAGCTGCCTCACAGTCCCTCAGCAACACCATATGTTTACTGTCTCCTCTGCTTAGAATATTCTGTACTGGCTCTTTGTTCTTTTTTTAATTGAGGTAATGGTTTATAACACTATATATGATTTAGGGGTACAGGTTAAAACCTCTTCAATTGTGGGCCTCTCTGGTGGTGCAGTGGGTTGAGTCATGCTGTGAAGCATCCGCAGTTCAGCAGCGCAAGTTCGAGCCCATGCCTGGGAGGGGACCCACATGGTACAGCAGACCTCTCCTGCCTCACCTGCTGCTCCCCTCAGCAGTGTGTTTCAGTCCATCTGCCTGTCCTGCCCTTTGCTCTATCTCTGGTGAGTCCTCTCACCTCCCTCAATTCTGGCCTATAGTCCAGCTCTTGTATGCATAAATAAGTCAATAAATCTTTAAAAAACAAACGAAAAACAAAAACCTCTTCTGTGTATTTCTACCCTCAGTATTAAAGCCCCAACAGTCCTCCGTCATAGTCAATTAGGTCCCCTCCCTCTTGGGGAGCCTCAACTTTACGGTCAGATTTCTAGGGTTTGTTTTGGTTTGGTTTTGTCTGTTCTTTATTTACTTTATAGTCTACATATGAATAAAATAATCTGATATGTTCTCAGTTGAGAACAATGGAATTTCCCAACCCCATGAGGAGGTGGCAAGAACAGTAACAATGAGAACAGAAATGGCAGATGGAATCTGAGAGATCACACATTGTGGACTCCAGGCTGGTAGCCACATTGGGCTGGGGAGGAGAGGAAGAAGCTGATACAAACTTTAGCATCTGGTCAACAGGATAAATCCAAGTTTTCCATAACAGAGAGAAAGGGTTCCTGGGGGTTGGGAGTATATGTGAGAATGCTGAATGTAGAAGAGGTGTTAACGTCTTCATATACAGTGTTGTAAGCCAATGTTACCTCAATAAGAAGAATTAAAATAAGTTGTTCTCAACTTTTTTTTTTAAAGAAAATGATAAAACTTTACTGTAAGACATAATAGAGATACAGTAAAGGGAGAGATATAACATGAGTATGGATAAGAAGGAAGCACCTGCTTTGTTCTGGAAGTTTCTCATCGCAGTGTTTGAGATCTCACTGATTGGCTCACTGTTCTCCCACGTTGGAGGTACAGGCCCTGGGCTCTTGGCTATCCTTCAGACGTTATTGCTTCATTCTCTTAATTCAGGCTGCTTCCCCTGCAAGGAATTCCCATCCATTTAGAACATCTGCCTGCTACCTATTGTCTCTGCCTCCTTCTCTTTCCAGGTTGAGCTCAGATCCTCTTCTAAGCTTATGAAGAGTAGAGTAGGTCTTGTATGCTGAAGTTATTTTGTTTCTGAGTTCAGATATTGTGTTTGCAAAGGGATGGATGGTGGGTCATTGAAACCTATGACATTCCCGGTTTTGAGCTGATCAAGGAGTTAGAGCTCATCTGGAGAAGGGGAGCTGTCTGTAATGGTGGAAGTCACCACTGTTTAGTCACCAGGGCTGAGCTGCCACCTGCCTTGTCAGCGTCCTTTATAGCATATCAGCTATCTGGGTGGGGTAGGGTAGTGGGCTCTTTAAAAAGCTTGGTTTGGGGCCTCCCTAGTGGCGCTGTGGGTTGAGCGCTGCACTATGAAGCATCCACTGCACAGCAGCACAAGTTCAATCCCTGGCCAGGGAGGGGACCCACATGGTGCAGCAGACTTCTCCTGCCTCACCTGCTGCTCCCCTCAGCAGTGTATTTCAGTTGATCTGCCTTTTCTGCTCCCTACTGTGTCTCTGGTGAATCCTCTCACCTCCCGTGCCTCTGGCCTATACTCCAGCTCTTGTATGCAAAAAAAATCTTAAAAAAATAAAATAAAAAGCCTGGTTTCCTACCATATGATCCAGCAATAGCATTCTTAGGTATTTATCTGAGAATATGAAAACACTAATCCTGGGTCTCCCTGGTGGTGCAGTGGGTTAAGCAACACACTATGAAGCAAACTGCAGCCACTGCAGCACGCGTTTGATCCCTGCCGTTGGCCAGGGAGGGGACCCACATAGCGCAGCAGACCTCTCCTGCCTTGCCTGCTGCTCCCCTCAGCAGTGTGTTTCAGTTAGTCTGCCTCTTCTGCTGCCCACTCTGTCTCTGGTGGATCCTCTCACTGCCCACACCTCTGGCCTGTGCCCCAGCTATTGTATGCATAAATAAATCTTAAAAAAAAAAAAGAAAATGCTAATCCTAAAAGACTTATGCACCATAGCAGTGTTAACCACAATAGCTAAATCGAAGAAACAACCTAAGTGTTCAGTGACAAATGACTGAATAAATTGTGGAATATATACAAAGTGGAATATTACTTAGCGGTTAAAAAGATGATATTGTGCCTTTGGGGACACAATGGATGTATATTGAGGGAATGATGCTAAGTGAAGTCAGAAAGCGAGAGTTATTGGTGTCACTCATTTGTGGAATATAAAAAACAAAAGTAAATTGGCAAAACACAACAAAAATAAACTTTCTGAAAATGTATTGGTTGCTGGAGGAGGGAGGAATGAGGGGTTTGCACTCCAGGTGTTTTGACATGGAGGCTTGGGGGGTGGCAGTGCGCATGTGGCAGCTGTACCCTCCAAATTACATAACTTTGTGAATGAATGGCAAATCAGTAAAATTTTATTTTTAAAAAAAATCTGCATTCTCAAAAGGAAAAAGACAAAAAGAATTCTCATTCTGCAGATAAACAGAGAGTGGGGGTCGGGTGACTGATTTTCTCACCACATCCCAGTACCCTCCACTTCCCTCCAGAGCTAGTGACTCCTCCTCAAGGAAGCATCAGAGTCCCCCACCCCCATCTGAAGCAGAGTCTGGGGTGTCTTCTGCACGTCACTTGGAGCACCTCAGGCTTTTAGATGAACAAATGCTTTCTGACTGTGATCTTTCATTATTATCTGTCATTAGAAAGAAATGACACATAATGACAAGATGGCACATAAATGTGACCCTTTTGTCTATTTCAATAGAAGTCTTGCACGTGAATGATTAAGAAAAAAATTATAACGTCCAAGACCCTACAGAACATAGAGGAAGTTTCTTTCCTCCCACAGACCTTCTGGTCTGGTGGCCGCAGGCAGCAGTGATAACGGTTTCCTGTCGATCCTTCCGCACATTCCCTGTCTAAATCAGCACGTGGGAGGAGGTTTCTTTAAAGGAAACGGGCGAGAGCCCGCCACGCATAGCTCTGTGTCTTCATGTTTTCTGCTTGGAAATGGACACTAGCCACGTTCAGTCTGGCACATACGGACCTGATGTGTGCACTTTGGGGGTACCATGCGTTTGTAGAAGCGACTGGGCTGTGATTGATTAGAGAGTACTTTGTAGATGGGGCATTTCGATGCTTTTACCCATTTTGAAAGGACGAGCAGTGCTAAGGAGAAGGAGAACGCACCCTTGCACATACCTCACTGCTCACCCGGACAGCGGTCGGTCTGTGTTCCCCTGTTGGAAAACGTGGCGTGTTGTTGGCTGACTCAGATAATGGAGTGTGTCAGAGTTCCCTTAACAACTGTCTACTTGGAGCTCATGTTACTTGTTTCTTGTGTGTGTGTGCATGTGTGCATGTGTGTGTACATGGGTGTACATGTGTATTTATGTGTGTGCACGGGTGTGTGCATTTGTCTGCCACTTCCAACAGGACTACAATGAACATATTCACAATTTGCCTTTTCAACTGCTCCCCCATACCGGATTGTCAATTGCTTGGGAGTCTGATGGGGTAGGGTAGGCAGTGAGACTTCTCTCCTCTCCCCGCCCCCTTTTGTTTTCTTTTTAAGATTTATTATTTCTGCATACAAGAACTGCGGTACAAGCCAGAGGGTGTGGTGAGAGGATTCACCAGAGACACAGTGGGGAGCAGAACAGGCTGGTCTACTACTGAGAGGAGCAACAGCCAGGAGAGGTCTGCTGAGCCATGTGGGTTATCAATGGCTGCTGATAGCTTCATAATGCTGCAACTTAACCCCTTGTGTCACCAGGGAGGCCCCTTTCTTCCCTTTTTTGAAGCCTTGAGTGGGTCACACGAAGAGCTGGGGTGTGGTTCAGCATTGCCAAAGCCAACGCACTGTGTAACCCTGAGCAAGCCCCATCTTTTCTCTGGGTCTGTCTTTCCATCTGTCAAAGGGAAATTGAACCTAGTGACCTTAAGGACCTCCCCATTTCTAAGCTCTTTATGGCACTGCAGGTTCCACTGGGAGAGAGACCACACTTGTTTTACTCAGTCATTTCCTGAGTATTAAGCACATAGTGGACTTTTAGAGGATAGTTGGTGAACTGGCAAATGAGTGATTGCTTTGTCTTATTTAAGGTCCTGGTGCTCACTTACAGTAGAGTCCTGAGTTCTTTTTTTTTTTTTTTTTCCTTTACATCAGGCTGTCTCCCACCTCTCAGATATCTTTGCCCTTGACCTTTACACTCTGTAACCACATGATCTTTGTTCTACTGATACTCATGTGATGTGTGTTTCGCTGTCAATGTGTCTTTTACATATTAGGTTGAGGTTCTAATCTTAGTGCCTTTTACTACCTGCCTGGCTCCTGGCAAATTGACCCTATTTCCTTCTCTATAAACAGGCACAGAAGTTCAGTAGTTACCATGCAGATGTGCCTTGAAGTAAGTTATTTAAGGGAATAGGTATGGATTGCCTTGCAAATGGTGTGGTAGACAGTAGGCGTTCAGTAATGTTTGAAGTTGGTGGCCTGAGCAAAGAGTGATCTAGAGGATGGGCATTCAGAGTGACAGGCATCTTTTAAGTGGCAACACTGGCCAAGGGACTAGGGAGAGTCCAAATTGTGTGATGATGTGCCTAGTCCTTCAGGGAGCTCATCACAACACCACAGAAACATCAATATCAGAGTGGAATTTCATCAAAATGGTTACATATGTTCTTGTAACTTATCTCTCCCTCTTGGGTAGTTACCACATTAACACACACCACACCACATGGATATGCAACCTAGAGCTTCCTACTGTTGACTTAAGTTTTGTGTTTTCCCTTTATCCCAGCACCTGGACCATTTTTCAAGTCATGTTAGTTTGGGTGGGTACCTTGTAAATTGGGGTGGGTTGAAATAGTTGAGGTAGGAAAGGGTGAGAGCAGCAGAAGGCTTATTTGCTTTCATTAAAATGAAAGAGTCTGAGATTCAGTTCTATTGATGCAGAAAATACATAGAACATGGACAGGTATTAGGGAAAAGAATACAAAGGATTATTCATCTCATAAAGGTGAACAAGTTGGGCTACTTAGGTGCAAGTTCTAGAAGGCCAAAATTACTTGGTTTAACAATGTATTGCTTTGCATATCAGAACCAGTTAGTAGTAAGTCTCAGGTTGAGCCTTATCCAGAGATCCTCAAAACCTTTCTTAACAATGACTTGATTTTCAGCTTTTATATGGGGCTCTATGGCAACTCTAGTCTCCTCCTTATGGGAACTAAGTGGCTGTGGCAGCTGAGGCTCCACTTGAATATATTTCATTATCAAAGGGTAAAGAGGGGTCTCTTCTGAAAATTCTTCACAAGTCTCAGAATTACTTCTTCATTGATCTGAATTGGGTATTATGTCCTTTCCTGAACCAATCATCATTTTCCAGAAGAGTGGTTTAAGCAAATCAGTGCCCACACAAAGAGGGGACTAGTAGGCTCAATTCCATTCAAAACCATTGAACAGAGAACAGGGAAGTGGTGATTGCATAAAGGAAATTTAAAATAGTGTCAGAATGGTTCTGAAACATATGGTAGGCAGCCATTTTGCTACCAGCATAGTCATTTGTACCCGTTCTATGTTGGACATGGTTCAAAACATGTACATGCACCCCCTCATTTAGTGAAAAACAAAGAGGCACTATTTTTTTCTATGCTCAGGATGAAGCAACAGAAAGAGACCCAGTAAGTGGCTTGTTTGGTAGATGGAAATGAAGGAACTCAAGCCAGGCAGTTTGGCTCCAGGCCCTCTGCTGGAAGAACACACCATGTTCTTTACCTGACCCAGATTGTGACCTAAAGTAGTTAAGTTCCCCCAAATCATTTCCTTAATGCTACTTACTGCTGACTGTATTTTGCCTTGGGATACTTTCTGAAGAAGATGATGTTCCTAGATTACTCTGGACCATTCCACTCAGTTGAAAGCTTTTGGATCCTTTCATGCTTTCAGGAATACTCTGGCAAGACAAAGCAATTTTTGCTTAAAATTATCCTCACGTGGCACTTTGATCTATACATATTTACTCTCTGCTAATGCATTGGATATATAGGCCCAGGCTTTTATCTGTAATCCCGCATTAACAGCATAGCAGGTGTGTTTTTCCTCAGCCTGAAGCTTTGAAGGCAGCAGAGCAGAAGACTTTGCAGAGTGGAAGCAGCTTGGGTGGGGGAAGGAGGAAAGGTTAATGAAAATGAGCTCTTTGACCTTTGCTTCCTTCCTTCCTTCTCTCTTTATCTGGATCACCAGCTAGCATTTCTCTCCCCTTTACTCCAAGTAATCCACTTGGAGTTTTTAAAACAGAAGGTTCAGGAAGACAATGTAAGAAAGGTCTCATGTATTCCAGTCTCCCTTCTATAAAGAGTGATTCTTCTGGTATGTTGCTTTCACTTTTTCTTACAGAAATCAGCATGCCAACAGGGATTGTAGAGTTATTTCCCTTTTAAAGCATATCTAGAAGGTTTTTTAAAAAAATTACTATCAAATATCATTTAGCGCCCCCATTTTCAGCATGCTTATTTGGTAGATGCCCCATAATCTCTTTGGCCAAAATTCCTAATTTTGGGCCATGAGATCAGTTGCCAGCATTTTGATATTAAACCAGTTTTGCCTCATTTGGTTACACCTTTGTGCCCTGTTGAAGTCCTTCATTTGCTAGGTCTAGTGTGTCAGTGTTCAACTTTGTCTGCTGCTGAGGTGGGAGGCTCCATCTCTCTCCTTCTGTTCCCCCCTCTCTAGGGAGGCTTGATTTCTCACTTGGACATTTTCAGTTTGAGGCACAGACTCTCAGGAAGTGGGAACTGCCTTCCTGCCCATTTCCCTATCAGTGGGCTGTGAACTTGTTCCCAGGAGCAAGGTCATAGCAAGCTCCTTGGCTGTGCAGCCTGGGGAAAAGACACCCAAAAAGTACTAAGCTAGTTAATATCCACTCTTCTGGCTCTGTCATATTCAGGGTCTGCTAGGGACAGTATAATATTTAGGAATTTACTGCCTTTTAAAATAAGTTAAGACCTTACCTCTACCCCGTCTGCCCCCCATCTTCCACCTCCCCCATCCCCTGTCAGGTTGTTGTTATTCCTTATTTCATTAGAAGTTAATTAGAAGTTCAGTTTGTTTTTGTAGTCAGCATTTAAGTGCGGCCACTTCTACTACTCTTGACTGCCTTTACAGGTCCTTAAATTGGAGAGACCACTTGTGCAGGTTTGAGTTAGACACTGGACCGGCATGCGTCCTGTGATGGAGAGAGAAGGCTCAGCGAGGCTCCTCGGAGGCCTCTGCAGCTCGTCATGCTTTGTGTCAGGAGCTTGGCTACGTGGGATGGAGGCATCAGCCACATATCACTAACCCTTCTTGGGCCCTGCAGAGACAAGTGTGAGCTAAATCCTCATATCTGGGGCCCCAGCTGAAGGGTGATCTAATCAAGGCCCCAACTCTGAGCTCACCCCCACCTTGCCCCAGTGGGGATTTCCTGGGCTTAAGAACCCCACACATCTCAGCCACTAAGTGGGCTGGAAACACGCACTTCATCGTGACATTGGGGGTATTTTTCATGGCCACCTGTTGTCACAGTTTCCTAGGGTCAGGTCAAAGGCCAAAGCCTCCAGTTTTCAGGGGCACGACTGAGGGTCATCTCAGGCTGTCCTTTTTTATAAATTAATTTTATTTATTTATGCATACAAGTGCTGGGGTTAAGGCAAGAGGTAAAGAAGGGTTATGAGAGAATTCATCTGAGACAGAGTGGGGAGCAGAACAGGCCGACTGACTGAAATGCACTGCTGAGGGGAGCAGCAGGCGAGACTGGAGAGGTCTGCTAAACCATGTGGGTCAGCTCCCTGACTGGAGATCGAACTCATGCTGCAGTGGCTGCAGGTAGCTTTACAGTACTGAGACTTAACCCTTTGTGCCGCCGAGGCCCCCAGACTGTCCTTTTTGTACCCTGGGTCCCCACTGTGATCTTTAAGGTGGACAGGGGCAAGATTAGGAAGCTTCCTGTGTGTGTAATGGGAAATGTGGGGCAAAGCCATTCCTTAGCCATGGCACCTGGTAGCATACCAATTGCCATACTGTGTGCTTCTCAAGGGCTCCTGGGGAAGAAGTGGGCTGTCTCCAAAATTAAAAAAGGAATTACAAAATCAAAGTTTCATTATATGCCTCCCCAATATGACATCACACCCTTGTATCAATCTATGGACTTCACCTCACACACATAAGAATACATACAACAGATTAACACAGCATGCTGCAAAGGACTGCCTATGTCCTATTTTCTGGAATCTGGGTATGTTTTGAAACTTCTAATACAGGGATAGAAGGTGGAGTGGGGTGGGGTGAACAAGGCAGTCATTCAAAAGGACTTTACTGCACCTTGCACTGAAAAGAAAACCCTGCAGGGCTCAGAAGTTTATCCTGATGTTACCATTGCCCCCTGGGAAACTGGGTAGAAAGTAGCACCAATAATCCTATTCATTTTTGCACTTGGAAAGACATGTTTTTGTCTAGGAAGAGTGAGACTTGGTTTTGCTGAGCTAGCCACACTGGGAAGGGGTTTCGCATGAGCATTAAACGAGAAAATGAAAACATGTAAGTTCCATACATGGTATTTAAGTTCACCTCCACCCTACCCCCTCCCAACAAAATAAAACACAACCAATACAAATTTGATTATTAGCAGATGAGACTACATTCAGACACAGTCCACAGAAAGCTGGCTGGAAACGTTAGTTTGTTCCAGACAAGATGTGGACAGCAGAGGTACAGACTGCTGGTGGCATGCAGCTCTTGATAGCCTGATCCTGGGCATTCACTTGGTTCTGGAAAACCAAATGAGCCACAGATGTTGTGAAGGAGCCGACAAGAAGAGCAGTCTCTCGAACTCACTGGAATGGGATAACGAATTTGTTAGCTGAAACCAGCAAGACCTAGGAGCCTCCTGCCCAGCCCCAATGATGGATCCAAATAGCTTTAAACACCATGGACATGGTGCAGCTCTTAGCCATTTAGAAAAGCTTTACAAATAGGTCGTTGACTCGCTAGTGCATGGGATGGGTTGAGAGGATTCAACTCTTTTGGTTACTGTACCCCTCCTCCCTCTGGCCCAGCCAGTGCTCACGAGAGCCTGAAGTTCTGCTCAGAGCTGAGCAAATGCTGATTCAGGGGCAGCCTGCACGCCTTAGAGAGAACCTCATCTCAGGAAACAGTTTTGATGTTGACCCCTTGGAGGGCCACCACGTAATTAATGCACATATGGGAGTCAGATGTTACAGAAAGCAAATCTCACCTCAAAGTCTGGTCATTTATAACTTTAAGACCTTTGGTAAGTTTTTAAATCTCTCTGAGCTTCAATTCTCTCATTTGTTAACCTGGTGATAATAATGGCATCTGCTTTTTAGGGTTGTTGGGAGGATTAACTGAGAACCTGTATATACCCAGTGTCTGGCACATAATAAGAGCTTGATAAACATTAGCTTCCTAAAATAATCACCTGTACTAGAAGTTAAAACAAACCTGTTGAGAACCCAGCAAGGTGAGTACAGAACACCTTCTGGGGAGGTCAGGGAAGTGAGGAAGGAAATTCAGGTAACTCTGCCTGGAGCAAAAACCCTTTGAACTGTCTCTTTCTGTCTTTGCACAGATTTCCAGAGAGGTAATTCTATTTTAATTTTTCTTGGCTTGGGACTGGGAATCTGTATCTACATCTTCCAAAGGCCTACCTAGTGAGACCTTCTAAAGGTTTTGGACAACGGAGCAGCAAAGGACACCTGTGGAAGTAGTTACCCTTGTGTGACCTTGGGCAAATCATCCTAACCTCAGGAAAGATGAAATTCCCCTTTCATAAAACGGGGAGCCTATTGCCAGTCACATTGCTTGCAGCCTATTGCTTGCAGCTGCTTTAGGGAAGATCTTGTAGGGTGTTGGCTGTGGGCCATTAAACATCAGCTATCCTCGTTTTCATCAGCCAGCGACAAGAGGGCCCAGTAGAAGCACATTTCCAAGATTTCTGGGAAAGAAATTTCTGGTTCTCCAGACTGTCAGGCCAGCCCTGGCTTCCAGCAGTCAGTTTACATTTCAAAGCATCCGCCTGTTCAAATGTTGAGCAAACCCAGGCCTCCTGGAGAGCTTTCTGCCTGATCCTCACCCCCCAGGCTGATTTCTTTTTCAAGTTAATGCCTCAAACATGTTATTTATTTATTTTTGTTTAACGTTCAACTGAGGTTTTGACCGAAACTCAGCTGCGCCTGCGAAGAGCCGACAGGCTCGTTGGGCAGCCCATGAAACTGTCGGGATTTCCCCGCTGGGCTGCGGAGAGTACAGACAGGAAGCCCGGGACCCAGCGCCTGACCATAACTTCCTCGGGGGAGGCAGGAGCCCAGCTAGCATCCTGCTTAGAACCCTCCAGAGCACACACATGCAGCGCTGGCCACGTGTGCCCTCCGGGCGCGGGCATAGGGTCCCCGGCCCCTACCCGCGGGTCGCACCCCGCAGGCAGCCAGGGGGGTGGAGGCCACCCCTACAGCGGGCTGACCGGGTCCAGGCTGGAACCTTCTATTTGGCCCAGGCTCTGGCCCCTACCCCCCCTCCCTGCGCCACAACCGAGGAGGGAATAGAGAAGGGACTTTCCAGAAAGCGTTTGCGTGCAGGGTGTGGAAAAGGAATAAAAGCATATGCAAATAGTCTTTGGCGAGCCTGCCTCTAGCCCGGAGGGCAAGAGCCTTGCACCAGAAAGATGCCCTTGCTCATCGACACTTGACACTGGCTTCTTCCCTGGATGGCGGCGCATGGCCCAGTGCGGTGGTAAAACCCAGGCAGGAAGCCAGGCCAGAGGGGTGGGCTGCAGGGGCTGGAGGAGCCACAGGAGGAGGGGGAGGCGGGGCCCTGCATTAGAAAAGATAAAGTAAAATGAAATTTTAGGAGCTCGCTGTGAGTCTGAGCTGGGAAAAATAATCATTGCAAGCTGATTTATTATGTACTTATCTTCTGTCTGAGAGGCAGCAGGCTTTTGTACAGTGGATTATTGCAGAGTAAATGGCATTTAAAGATATAATCAAGATGCTCAAAGCATATTGAATGAGGTTAAAGTAGGTGAGACTTCTGTCATGGTCTAGAAAAATGTCAGTGGCTTGGAGATGTTTCCAGAGCTTTAGTTAAAGATGTGGTTCCATTTCCAAAAGGAAAATATGTTTAACCTTTTGTTATTTTTCAGGGTGGAGTGTGAGGGGCGGGGAAGTAGTGGAGAAACTATGGGGATAACATGATATGCTTTGAACCCTGGAGTTTGTACATGGTGGCCTCTGTTTAGCAAGTCAAACTTTCTTGCAGTGACAATAGAATGAAAATATCACTCATTACCCATGATGTAATTTGGATAGCTTCATAGTGCTGCAACTTAACCCCTGTGCCACCAGGGTGGCCCACCCATTATGTAATTTGGGAGCTAGGAGCGGGCAATCCTTGGCTATAAGAGTTGTCTTTTGAAAAAAAAAAAACAAAAACCAAAACTTATTTTTTTGCATATTGAAGTTGACTTGTACATTAACTGGGCAAAGATTGTAGCTTTTTCTTCTTGAAGCTTCCATGGGCTCAATTATCCTGTTATTTTATTTTCTTGTTATTTGGGACCTTGGTGTTCAGTGTCCATTATTTATTTCATTTACCTGCCCTGGGTGCTGCTGGGTTTTGCTCTAGTCTTTGGTTGCTGGACTATGGTGATATTGGCTCTTAATATACTTGTGGGTTTTGAATAGCATAGATTTCTCTTCATTTGTTCATTAAACTCCAGGCTGCCCTGTACACCGCAGTCCTTAGGATGGATGTGTAGCACAGGTGCTTCTAGGTTGGTGAACAAGTGGCTGGAGAAGGTGCAGAAGAACCCAGCCCTTTTCACTATGCATTTGCCTTATACATAGCTTCCATCTGACTACTTCTGGGCTAAGTCCTTTTGATCACTAGCCAGTGATCTAGCAAGTAATAAAAGCAGCTCACGCAGAGCAAAGAAGGTAGAAGCCTGGACTTGGGCGCTTGCTCAGGTGTTGGAAATTGCTTGGATTGTCCGCACGTGTATTGGGTGGTGTGGGGACTTCCTTCAGGATTCCACACATCCTGGCATGGATGGAGGCGCAGCACAGCCTGGACAGCCGGTAATGCTTCTTGGTCACACTCCTATCTGTGAATTCTTTTCATCTGCTTTTTCCAGGAACTGTGGGAACTTGGAGCCGTATCTTCTCAGCACTAACTTTTGGGCTAAATCTGTTGTCGGTCTTTGCTTTCTCTGGTGTGAGCAATTTATAGTGTTGGGTGTGGTCCCGAAAAGCCAGCATTTTGGCACTTTTTGAATTGAAAAGGTAGAGGCTGCTTTTGCTTGTTCTACAGTTCAGCAAGAGTTCCTTATTTTGGCCCTGGCTTGAATTTTCTGTTTTTTAATAACAAATAAGTTTGGTTTTACTTTTATTCTTGTAAAACTTTTTTAAAAGTTGAAGTAACATCGGTTTATAACATTGCATAGGTTTCAGGTGTACGGCATTATAAATCAACATGTATATACTACATTCTAATCGCTGACCTCAATCTTAGTAATAATAGGAATTCTTTTTTATTTTACCACTAACTAAGGAAGTGTTTTTGATGATTTACAATTTGCAATGCATTTTCCTGTGTCACTTCATGTGCTTTTTCTATAAAATTTGTAAGGTTAGTAGGGAGAGTACAACTAGCATGTGATGGGTGCTTATTGACTATTTGTTGACTGGATGTATTGAACCTGTTGGGGGAGAAAGGTAGTTTTAAATAAATTATACAAATAAGTTTATAAACTTTAATTTTTATTTTAAATTACTAGTATCTTAAAATTACAAATTTAATACTATAATTATTAAAAAGTAAATCACTGGGACCTAAGGGTAAAATTAAGCAGCCAAGCTAGCTATAAAACCAGAGAGGTAAGCCTTAGACTCTCTTCTTCCTTTAAAGCCATCTCCCTTGATTTAAAACCAGCTCTCAACGCGCCGTTAACTTCCAACTCAAAAAATCTAGTAAAATATTTACAAATTTATATCCCTCTCTTCTTTTTATGTTATTTCTACTTTATTTTCCTTCTTTTATAAAATAAAACCCTTTAGTAACTTTTATCGCATGTGCCTAAAGTTAAAGCTTATTATAAAAGTCTTCTAAGCATGCAGGTAAAAACCCATTTTATATTAAAGTTACCCTATAACAGTTTGGCACCCTATAACAAACCCATTTTACTGCAAAGGAAACTGAGTCTCATAAAGGTCAAACCCCCCAAGGCCTCATTGCCCAGGTGAGACTCAACTCAGATCTGACTTTTCCACTCCAGGCCATCTCTGATGTGCTGTTTTTTTTAATGGCATCTGTTGTCATTTTTCCCAGGCAAATGTCTTTGATTCTCTAAAAAATGATACTGAGAAAATACAAAAGATTGGTTATATTAAAGGGGTGGGAGGGAGATATCCCTACATCGACTGTACAGATTTTTCTTAGGTTCCTTCCTCTGCCAGAAATTTTTATCTCTGTGGACACAACTTATATTTGGATATAGCTTGCACTGGAGTTGAAAAAGCAAGATCTTGCTTAATAAAAAAAAGACTTTTGGATTTTAAATATTTCTCAAAGTTTAGGGGATCATTGCACAGATCTCAGGGGAAGCTTTTCCCAGAGTTTTGGGCGTGAAGTTGAAAAAATGTTCTCTAGCTTTTCTCTGGAGTTACTTTGTGGGAACGGAGCAGTTTCATCTTCTTTATGGGGGATCTTGGCTGGCTCAGGTGTGGTCTTGTGTTATAGGGTGGTTCTCAGAAAAAGGAAAGTTCCAGAATCCCTACCCCACCCTAAGTGGGGTGGAACTGAAGAGGGATAAGAAAATGCCAGAGAGCAGACTAGAAGGAAGGAAGGAAAGAAAGGAAAAAAAAAAGGATGGTGAGCGTCAAGGAAAACTGAAAAAGGCACACGGATCAGAGAGACATGAAAAAAGTGCACTTGTTTTTTGGTCCTAAACTAGTTAAAACATGTGGATAAGAGACCTGTGGGGAGGTTAACAATGGCAGCTTTTATCTTAATTTTTTTTTTTAAGATTTATTTATGTATGCATACAAGAGCTGGGGTACAGACCAGAGTTGCGGGAGGTGAGAGGACTCACCAGAGACAGAGTGGGGAGCAGAACAGGCAGACCGACGGTAATACACTGCTGATGGGAGCAGTGGGCCAGGCAGGAGGGAGTCTGCTGTGCCATGTGGGTCACCTTGGCCGGGATCAAACTATACTGCTGTGCTGTGGATGCCTCTCAGTGTGGCGCCAAATCCGCTGCACCTTTTATCTTAATTTTAATTTTGCTCTTCTCCCAAATTTGTCTAACCCTTTTTATCCCTTTTCTATGGGTCTCCACCAAAAAGTGCTTTAAACTTTTTGTGTGGCAGGCTTTTAGGCCTTTCTTTAAACCAATCCTATTTGGCTAAACTTTTACCCCTGAAGGGATGGGTAGCTTTAAATGCTTAATTTAATAACTATATTCTTTATCTTTTCTGTATTATTTATAAATTGTATTAAAATTCATTTCCATTAGAAAGTTTTATATGTTTGTCTTAATACGGCAAATAGCAAAACCCACTGCAGCGGGCAAGTTTGGGGGTTCTAAAAGTCACCTTCCCCTGCCCTTGTAATAGTCTGGCCTTAACCTCCAATATTTCTTACCTGCTGTTCCCTCTCCTTCCTCCAACTCTGATATTCAAATTATAAGAAAAGAGCCCTTGTCCTCTCAAAGCCAGACTTGATCTAAGATGTCTAGGGATGCAACAATATTGCAACTGCCTGGGGAGACTTCCCTAGTCTAGCCACGATTCCAGGCAGAGAGCAGAAGAGAGAATTTCCCTTCTAAATCTAAAGCCAGAAAGAGCTGCCAGGTGCCCCCTAGGGCCTTCCCTGTGATTTCTGTAACCTGAGAATCAGAACGCTTGTGTGACTCTTCTCCCAAAGGAAGCCACAGAAACAAATCTGATTGCCTAGCACCAAGGGGATGGTGCTTCCAAATTTCTCTGTAACTGTATTTGTGCTGGTTTCTAAAGGCTGCTTCAGGTAAAGGTCAGGAGATTCTTTATTACCTTCACTGCCACTTTCAAAGCTCTCACTGATGTCCCCTTGTTCTTCAAGTTAGCTCCTTTGTTCATCTGGAGTGCATTTTTGTAAAAGGTGTGAGACAAAGTTCCTGTTAATTTGGTCCTCAGTGGATATCCATTTTCTCCTCTGCTGTGTTCTTGTTTTGTTTTAATAAGCTTAACTTTAGGGTGGTTTTAGATTTCTAGTAACCATGTATAAAAGTACAGAGTCCTGTGCCCCCCCCCCCCCACCCCATGGTTCCTTTTTTCATTTGAAGGGATATTTTGCTTGTTCCTAAAGTCCCTTAAATGTTTTTGCTATCCCATTGATGTTTTTGCTATTTCTGTCCCATTGTCATGTGCTTGATTAATATTATTTCTAGAGAGTTCAGGACTTTGGTAGGGAGCCAGCTGTGTCACAGGACTTTTACGAGATCACATCCAGTCTTTGGGGTAATAAAGTGGATTTAACCTCCAGTATGAATGTGGCTGCTGCAGGGTGGCTGGAGAAGCTAGTACCCAGGGAAGGGGTTGTGATGGGAACCTGTGGTATAGAATGCTCTGTTCTCTAAGCATAAGCCTGGGCACAGTAGCCAAGATGATGCCCTGGAGTGCAGGGCTTTTCCTTCTGGGCACTCCTGACATTTGGGGGACTGTCATTCTCTGGTGTGAGGCTGTGTTGTGTGCACAGGGCTCTGGGCAGCATCTCTGACCTCTACCCACTGGAGCCATGGGCATCTTTGACTCACGACCATCAAAATGGTCTCCAGACACTGCAGACACCGCCTTGCCATTGAGAAGCCTGACTCTGGGGCCCAGCTGCCTGAGCACGGTCTCCCCTGACTCTGCTCTTGAGTGGCTGTGTCCCTCCACCCCCTCCTGTGTGAAAGGCCAATCGTAACAATGCCCTATTCCTGGAACACAGGCTGTGGGACAAGCCCTGGCTCCATGTTGGCTACGACGATTGTTTGATAACCTTTATCACTGATGTCCTAATAAACATAGCTCCCCATTTTTTCCCCCTGCTCTGTCTCTACCCCAGCTTGTAGCAATTATGTCTAAATCATAACTGTCTGTCAAAGCATGGCATGTCTGTGTAATAAAATGGAGCTCTACTTTCAGGGCTCTGTAGCTGTTAATGAATCAGCTTCCTTGATAAACTCATCTGAGCCGCGTGTGAGTTTTATTTGCAGCTACAGAAGAACAATCCCGGTTAGTTAACAGTTATGTGATAGCTCAGCTCTGTGGAGCAGCAGAAAGGCCCAGAAATGATTTTCTAGGTGAGATGCTAATGACAGTGGGGAAGATGGGAATCTGGGATAAGGACAAGAATGAGAGTTTCCTTGATTCATTCACTTGATGCCTTTGGGGACTCTGTGTCATTTACGGTTGATACGCATCATGTCTAGCTGTTCTGGGGTGGAGAGGCATGGATGGGAAATGTATCCTTGAGCAGTTTACGTCATTTTTCCCCCTCCTTTTGTAGCAGCAGCTTTTAAAAAACCATAATGTTTGCTATTAAATTTGCCCGGGAGCCTCTCTCGTAAGGATGATTATTTCCAGTGTGTAAGATGATCTGGCTGACTTGGCGGGGCCGGCATGTGGGCTGGGGGTATCTGCCTTTGTCCAAGGGAGTCATTTCCCCAATGAAAGCAGGGCTGAGTTTGAAGAAGCGGGGACACCTGGGCTTAGACTAGAGGGCTCAGTCCTGGTGGGGCTCATTAGCTTGATGACCTTGGTGAGGCTGGATTAAATCACTGAGCCATTGCAGCTGGGTACTGGAGTCCGAATTTAATTCAGAATTCCAGTTCTTTAGCTTGATGGTTGTGTGGCCTCGGGCAAGTCACTTAACCTTTCCTCATCTATAAGGTGAGGTTGATGACAGTATCTACCTCGTAGCTTCATTGTGAACTTCAAGTTCATTTAGCCCAGTGCCTAGCATGCATATTAGTTGTTATGTCTTTATAGAATAATCTCCACTTATCCTTGATTTTAGTTGCCCGGTCAACTGAGGTTAGAAAGTATAACCTACAAAACCGGAGGGGGGGGGTAAAGGGGGGAGAGGGAGGGGCGTCATAGTCACATGCCTTTTATTACAGCATACTGTGCCTAATTTATAAATTTAACTTTGTCATAGACCTATGTAGAAGTTTGGTACTATTTGGGTTTCAGGCATCCTCTGGGGGTTTTGGAATGTTTCCCTGTGGATAAGAGGGGGGTGACCATAATTATTGCTTATTTTTTTGTTCACCATCAGCCGGGCATTGTACTGAGGGCAGGGGATACATTTAAGCTACTTCGGATATTGTGTACCTCCAGGGAGTTTATGCACTGGAAACTGGAGTCGTGACCAGTGGGCTTGGGAGACTGTGGGCAAAGTCCCCAGAGATCGGTGCCTTGTACCTTCGAGGGCAGGGACCCTGGATAGAGGCAGAGCCTCTACCCAGAGGAGAGCCATCAAGACCACAGGCACTGGGGTCTGTGAAACAGAATGTTTTCCTTTCCAATAGGACACAGTCGCATGTTGGAAGCACAGTGGCTGGAAGATGAGAGAAGAGCATTACCTGCTTCTGCTGAGTGACTCCAGCCATCAGCTTCTGCCACTTTAAGCACTGTCTGTGTTAGACCTTGATTCCCTTGAGGGACCCGCAGCCTAGAGATTCAGCGGTCATCTGCTTGGTGAGTTGTGCTTTGGTGTCTGTTTTCTCATTGCACGAGCTCTCCGTCATAGGAGACAGGTCTCACGCACAGGGCTGGCGGTATTCCATAGTGGAGGCAGCCCTGCATTTGTTCGTCGTGATGATCTCTGCAGCCTGTTGCTTTCCTCTTGCCACGGCTGCTCCAGTTTTCCTCTTAGGCCCTATGCGGAGTCTCACGGAGATAACAATGCAGACTTTAAGATTTTCTAAAAAGTAAAGTGCTGTTTTAGGGACTATTTGGATATCGAGCATTTAAAGCAATCTGGATGCACCTCCTTTACACCTTTTGGGAATGAACTGGGGGGCCAGGATTCATTTAGCTCTGAAAGGATTTGAGATTTACAAATTTCTATTGCATTGCATTGATAGATTTCACACTAGGAAACCCATTCCTTTAACTTACAGAGGAGCAGCGAAGTGGCACCATAGCAATTTGGGCAAAATCATACTTATAACAACTTTGGGTTAGTTTGTATTTTTTTTCTCGCTGCAATAGTGGAAAAACACATACGAGAGAAAGGGATGCATTATTGGAAATAGAAACGAATAGCTCTCCTATCATAATGCATCAAGACCAAATCGGGTGTGCATTTCTTTTCATAAGACAATTATACATTTGTGCCACAGAGCTACTCAGTAGGTTTCAGCCTTTAAAGAGAATCCAGCTTTTAGCTTTTTATTGATTTTTTTTTTTTTGATTTAGTGCAACTTTAGTCTTCCTGTGCTCCGCATGGGGTGGTGTGAGGGGGAGATGCTAATCTTGGATGGAACAGTAGTGTGATAAATGTCCATGGGCAATGGTTTAAAAGGCCTCCGTGTTGTTCTTTTGTCTTCGTGTTTCTTGACTACAAATCTCAGAAGATGACAAAATGGCTCATATGTCTGGGTAAATAGGAGGCAATTACTTTGCTGAGTTGCTCTGTCCTGTTCCCTATCTGGCTGAGAAATGGTTCTGCATGTGCAGTTTAAGTTCATGTTGACCTGGCTGCCTAATCAGAGATGCAGACTCTGAGGGCCCGGAGTTTGGAGGTTGTGGGGACCTCCTACAAGTAGCGGCTGGGGCAGGGAGGGGACCACAATGACTGAGGGGCCCACTGCTCCTGTCCCTCTGGCCTCTGATGTACCTTGTCCATGCGATGCAAGGACTGGTCAAGGGAGCTTGCTTGAGGTCATCTGAGAGTGACATTGGTCTTCAGAACCAGGGCATGTCTGGGGGAGAGTGAGCAAGGGCAAGGCAGAAAGGAGTTGTTCATTTTATGAAACACAGTATTTGTTACTGCAAAGCACTTCCTCGAGGATTGTCATCCGTGGGCAGTGCAATGTGCTGCTGTTGTGTGTGGGGGGTGAAGAGGTGGAAACGGTCCTAACCTGTCTGTGAGAATTCCAGTCTTCCTGATTCATGTGTAGATAGATACAAGAGCCTGTGGGATCAAGTGTTGAAACTTGAGCGCAGGTGATGGAAACCTGGGATTATTTCTTGTCTTCCTCTGACCCTCCACAACACTCAAGCCAGAGCATGTGAGCATCATGGTGCTTCCTGGTTTCCTCGGTCTCCCCAATTCACATCAACTCCAGACCACTAAGAGACAGATGAATGAGCCACCCTTTCCTGTATGCTGTCTCTGCCTTCATCCTGGCCCCCCTGACTGTGTCTGAACATTCTGTTCATGGGCTCCTTTTATTTCTCCTCCAGACCACAACCTGCTCACCCTTCTGGATGTCTCCCAAGTGTCCCTTCTTCCTGACCACTGGGTGTACTGCAGGCTTGTGTGTTTTTCCACCTGCGCTCACTGGTGTGTGAATCCATGAGACCCCAGTCTCTCCTATTGTTGGGTGATCTCATGAGGAGAAGGCCAGGGTTTAGGTTCATCTTGTCAGATTCTGGGGATACAGCATGGAACATTTATGAGTGGCACTACATTACCTAAATCTTGTACATCCCACAACACCTTGGGGAAGTGGGTTTACTTTTACCTTCATTGACATGAAGGAAACTGTGTCTCAAAGAGCCCAGTCACCCAGGCCAGCTGCTCTGTGAGTAACTGCTAGATGCATGCATGGGTGAGTGAATGGGTGGAATGGACAGACATGGAAGGAGGGACAACTGAACCAATGCAGTTGTCCTTTCTGTGAGGGCATGTGGGATGTTGCGCTGACGTTAGTCTGTTAGTCTCCTCTCCCTGCGCCATGCTCCTAGAGGGCAGGGAGTGCAGTGACGTCGCTGTCATCATCAACTTATCTTTTTATCCCCAGAATCTGGCTAAGAGCAAATTATGGGTGGATGGAGGGGGCTCACCTGGTTTGTATAGCATGCTTGGTAGAGGCCATATGAATTGAAGCATCTCAAATAGGAGTAAGAGTTGGAATGCAAAAAAAGATCAGGGTTAAAAAAAAAAAGTCCAAAAACCTGAATTAGAAAAATACCGGATAGTCACCAGACAGAGCTTGACAGGATATAGTCACTGCAGACCGGAGGGCTGGAGGGCAGAGGGTGCTTGGAATTTCCCCACTTGGATGTAAGGCCTCAAAGGCCATCTGTCTGTCAGCTTGCTGTTCCTCTCGGGTTTTTAGCTACTCAACAAAAATTATCAAGCACTTATCCTGTGCCTGGGAAATATCATCCACCCCCCAGGATGTAAAAATCGACTCTTAGGAGGTGAAAAAAGTCTTACCCTATGAGTGGAGAGGCCAGACATACATGTGCCTTCTAAGCAGGTTTCTGTACTTTGTTAAAATTTCACAGTAAGGAGGATTAGGAAAGGCTGTCTAAAAAGGCTCTTTTTTTTTTTTTTTTTTTTTAAAGAAAAAAAAAAAAAAGGCTGTGACCTGAGATGATTCATACCAGACATTTCTCTGGTCAAAGTGTCCAGCCCCTGCAGCTTCCTTTCTTCCAGGCAGGTGGGATAGGCAGCAAACCGACAAGTAACCGCATCTGGCAAGGAATCAGAATTCTATGAAGGAGCCAGCGGGCAAGGGGTCAGTGCACTGGGGGTCGAGTGTGGGTGCATCTCTGGTTATTTCAGGGAGGGGATAGTGAGGAGGAGACACTTGAGAAGAGGCTGGAAGAAGTGAAGGGCAAGCTGAGCTAGTGTTTGGGGCAAGAGCATCCTCGCTGGGCAAAGCGTGGTGGAACTGGACGGGCAGGAGGCCATTGGGCAGAAGTGAGGGAGCAAGGGAAGGAGGATGGAGATGGGCAGGGCCAGATCACAGGGACAGAGTAGGGGGTTAGGATTTGGCTGAGGGTCGTGGACCCTGTGACTTGGGGGAGTGACCTGACCTGAATTGCCTGTGGCTGGCATCCCTCTAGATACTGTTTGGGGAGTGGACCATGGAAATGGACCTCATCTTTGTTCATCTTTTAACATTTGCTCCTGATCTGAGAGACACTTGACTCTTACTGTATACTGCATGCTAGGCCCGGTGTTCTACACACGCCCTTTGATTTACTCCTCTCAACACCTCAGTGCAGTGGGTCTGTTCTTACCCTCTTTTACAATTGAGAAAACTGAGTCCTGAAAGGCCAGTCACCTAGCCGTGGATTGGGAACAGTGCAGCGCTGTTTCAGGGTCCGGGTGGAGGTGGTGGTGGCTTGGGTGGGGACAAGAACCTCGGTCCCGGCAGCTGTGCAGGTAGAGCTTGCAGAACTTGCAGAAGGTTTGGTGGGGGTGTGAAAGAAAGAGCTCTCACAGAAGGCTGTGAGGATTTTACCCTGTGAGGATTTTTTCCCTGTGAGGATTTTACCCTGCACTCCCCCATTCAGCTACTGAGCCGAAGTTAACTAGAGGAGGGCCTGTTGCACCCCAGAGACCCATGCAGGAAACAGGGGACCAGCTGCGGACTCCTCTTGTTGGGCATGTTGCCTTCTGTGATTACTTATTTTCTATCCATGAGTCTTGCCACCTTATCTGGGCTATAAATTCCTCTTGAGGAAATCTTTTTTAAAACTGTGTATTTTTATTGTGATAATGACGGTTTACAACATTGTATATGATTTGGGGGTCCAGGCTCACCTCTTCAGATGCAGGTCAGCATACCATACCCATCATAAAACACCCATAATCCTCCAGGATGGGCCACTAGGCCTTTCTCCCCCTTTGCCTCTCATTCCTCCCCTCCCCATCGGGTAGCCTCGATTCTACAGTCAGATTTCCAGGTTTTGATTTTGATTTTCTGTTCCTTTGTTTGACTTCTCTATATCCCAACTATGAATGAAATCACTGTCTTTCTCCTTCTGACTTACTTGCTTAGCGTCATCCCCTCCAGTGCTATCAATGTTGTCATAAATGGCAAGATTTCATCTTTTCTTATAGCTGATGTGTATACCTGCCACATCTTCTAATCCGCTCCTCTGTCCTCAGGTACTTAGGCTGTTTCCATATCTTGGCTATTGGAAGTAGTGCTGCAGTGAACATAGGCGTGCACGTATCCCTTCAAATTAGTGTTTTTGTATTTTTTGGGTAGGTACCTAAGAGTGGGATTGTTGGGTTGTAAGTTAGAACTATTTTTAAAATTTTAAAAAATCTTCTATACTGTTTTCCATAGGGGTTGAACTGGCCTATATTCCTGCCCAAGTATACAAGGGTTTCAGGAAGAAATCTTTTATTTTAATTTAATTTTTAAAACATTTCTCTGAAAGGCAAGCAATGAGGCAGAATGGTTAAAAGGGTTGTGTAAGCTAAGGTGAGTGACCTAAAGATTTATTTTATTTATTTATGCATACAAGACCTGGGTAGAGGTCAAAGGTGCGGGACGTGGGGGTGAGAGGATTCACCAGAGACAGAGTGGGGAACAGAACAGGCAGATCTACTGAAACACACTGCTGAGGGGAGCATCAGGTGAGACAGGAGAGGTCTGCTGCACCATGTGGGTCAGCTCCCTGGCCTGGAATGAAACTCATGCTGCAGTGGCTGGCAATAGTTTGATAGCACTGAAACTTCAACCCCTGTACCACAAGGGAGATCCCTAGATGAGAGTTCTAAGTGCTTAACTTGTCCTTGTCCTTTTCCTCCATCTCTTTCTCTTCTTTCTCCTTCTTTTTTCTTTTATTGGCCAAATCTGCTTCCTGTGGCTATATGAGTGTGAGGTGAGACTCATTTGCCCAGTGAGTGACTTGTTTGGCTCTGGCAGGTGGTTGGCACCTGGTGGTTACTATGCTGTGTGGCACCCTCTCTCGTTAGGTTTTTGTGAGATTACCTCACCTCTCTCAGGGTCATCCACATTGGCATACTTTTGGGTAAGGGTATCATTTCCCCCCCTTCCATATCTTGGTTTCCCTTCATGTAAAAGGAGGAAGCAAAGCTTAATGAAGTGATGAAACAAAGGAGACTCTCCAGTGTGGGTATGGGCATTGTACATTACAAGATATTCTAAGTAGAGACGGGGCCATGAGGGGCTGAGGGTGGTGGAGATACTTTTATTTCACCAGAGGGGAGCAGATGCCCAGTGGATCATCTTGAGTAAGTGAATCGATGCTGCTGTGTGAGCAAGACAAGATGTTTATGCAGTCATTACCAAATTGTGTGGATCCAACCAGAATAAAAATGCCTGGAGCTTTGGCTGAGGGCCATGGGTGAGCGGAGCATGAAGCCTGGCATGGGAAGAAGGAATGGAAGTCCCAGGCATAGCAAGATAGCTATAAACAGAGGCAATATGGTCACCTCTTTCCCCCTCTGCCCTCCTGGGGACCTCTGCTAACTTATGGCATCATTCACTCCTGATTTTGTTAGAGAGCTAACACTGATTGAGCGTTTATTCCATGCCTGCCTCTGTGGTCTACGCACACTGTCTTGCTTATCCCTACAACACCTCAGTGAGGTGATCTGTTTTTATCTTCATCTTACAGATGAGGAAACTGAGTCAGAGAGGCCGCTAACTGTGCAGGATCTCTCAGCTGGCAGAGCTGGGATTAGAACCCTGGCAGGCAAATTCCAGAACCCATTCTTAATCATTATGCTTTACTCCTCTAGATGTACCTGGATGCTACTGCAGAATCTTTCCAGCTGCTAAATTCATTCCCATCTGACTCCTTAAGGTGGGATTCAGGTTTATATTACAGTTGACACTTACTCATTCATTCATTTTTCATTCACTCATGAATTACACATTCTTTGGTGCACCCAATGTGCCAGGCACAGTTTAGGTACAGATGATTCGTAGTGAATAAGACACAATTCCTGCTCAGGGCTATATTTAGTGGAAGAGTCACTTCTTGTCTAGAACTCTAGCCGTTGGGAGGACTCAGAATAAATGTGATTTGGGACTAATCTAGTGTTCCCTTCCCTGTGTTGAACCTGAATATCCAAATTGATGATGGAAATCAGCAATAACCTGAAAAGTGAATTATGATATCCCGGCATACACTTGGCCCAAAATTGGCCGACCTGCCATCTTTTCCTGACATGACTGATTTAGCTGTTTGATCTTGGGACCAGTTGTAACTGATGTGCAAACACTGCTTTCTCTTGCATCCATTCTCCTGTTCCTTCCAGAACCTGGTGGGAAGGAGGGGGTCTCTGATCACAGAGAGGTTATGTGATCTGTCTGATTCTCAGCTGATATGAGATAAGCTGGGAGTAAAACTCAGTCTTAACTTCTAGCTCTTTGTGTTTATCATTTCATCTTGCTGACATCTTAAAATCTTTAGGCTTTCGGTTTCCTCAGTTTTTTAGAAATAAAAACAAGTAGACCACATACCTCCTTCCCTCCCTTTCTCTTTACCCTCTCTTTCCTTCCTTTCCCCCTTCCTCCCTCTCTTTTCTCTCCCTCCTTCCTATTTTTCTCCCTTTCTTCTTTCTTTTCCTTTCTTCTAAATTACTAGTGAGACTACCATATCCAGATATTACATTAGAAGCTAGAAGTAGTGTTTGGTAAACACACACACACACACACACACTCATTAAAAGTTAAGACAATCCACAGAATGGGAGAAAGTATGTACAAGTCATATATAGAGAATTTGATATATAAAGAACTGTCTACAATTCAATAATAAAAAGACAGACAATCCAATGAAGAAATTGGCAAAGGATCTAAATAGATGTTTCTCTAAAGAACACATACAAATGACTTATAAGCCCATGAGAAGATGTTTCATGTCGTTAGCCATTAGGGAGATGCAAATCAAACCCATAATGAGATACTTCTTTCCACCTGCTAGGTTGGATAGTCAAAAGGAAGATGATACCAAATGTTGGTGACAATGTGGAGATATTGAAACCCTCAAGATGGAGTTGTAAATGGTACTGCTACTTCGGATGACAGTCTGGCAGTTCCTCAAAAAGTCACCATAGAATTAACACAGTTTCCAGAATTTCTACTCCTAAGCATATAATCAAGAGAAATGAAAACTTGTTCACACAAAATCTTGCACATAAGAACAAGGCATTATTTATAATAGGCAAAAAGTAGACACAATATGAATGCTCATCAGATAATGAATGGATAAACAAATTGTGCTGTTTTCACCCAGTGGAATATTACCCGTTAAGAAGTACTGATGCACTGATACATGCTAAACATGGATAGACTGAAAACTCATGCCAAGTGAAAGTACCAATCACAAAAGCCACATACTATATAGATGCATTTATATAAAATATATGGAATAGGCAAACATACAGAAACAGAAAGTAGATTAATGGATTACCTAGGACTGGATGGGATAGGGGAGAGGAGAGTTACTACTAGTGAGTGTCTGGTTTATTTTGGGGCGATGAAAGTGTTCTAAATTTGCATTGATGGTTGTGTAATTTGGCGAATATAATGAAAACCAATGAATTGCACACTTTAAGCAGGTAAATAGTATGATATGATAATTATGTCTCAATAAAGTAAATACATAGATATTTTAAAAACCCTAGCACAGTCTCTGCCCTTATGGGAAACTTAATCTTGTTGGGGAAATAAATATTAAGCAGATAATTACAAGGAGATTTCTAGTTACAAACTATGGTAAATGCTATGAAGGGAACGAACTGAATGTTAAGAAAGAGACTAGCGGTGGGGGTGGGGGAACAGCAAATGGTTAGAGAAGAGGTTTTAGGGGAGCTCTTAACACAGTGCTCTCACAATAATAGTGGCTTAAGCAAGCTTGATGCTCAGTTTTGCTGATATGGTCATGCAGGTGTGAGCCATCTTAGACTCAGATAGAAACCCACTATTTCAGGGATATTCTAGCATGCAGCTTTGTTCTTCCCTTGTGGGGAGGGGTGGTCCTCAAAAGCATGGCCCACGATGGCTCAGAAGTGGGGAAGGAGCCATGCTTCTCCCATCCAGAGAGCAGCCACGTGAGGCCAGCAAAGGGGGTGATGACATCAGGTGCCCATGTACCTGGGAGAACTTAGGGATCCTCTGACCACTGGAGGAGGGGCAAGCAGAAGTGGGGTGAACCATTCTCTCTCATGCCATGAGTGGCTTTTCTGAGGAGATGAGATAGAAGAAAAGAACCTCAGGAAGACTTGGCATTAAAGAGGAGGAACAGTGTGCCAGGGAAAGGGAGCAGCATGTCTAAAGGAAGGACCAACTCTGATGTTGAATGATGGACCTGACTGCCTTGCTCACCCTCCAGATGCTCAGGACTCAGCGCAGGGCCAGACCAGGCACTGGGCAGCAGCTCACTGGGTTTTCTCTCTGGTATCTTGCAGTGCAGGAATGGTTCTAGAAGGTGAGGAGAGGACTCTGCCAATCTGGAAGGCCTGTGTGTATCCTCAGCTTTGAGAACTGAATTCCATGGGTTGTGTCAGTGTCAGACCTGTGAAGTTCAGTTCTTCAGCTGGGATATCTCTGTCACCGTGGACTCAAGAGACACTGAAGCGCACCAGGCCCAAGGCCAGCTGAAGAACTTGAAAGCCTGGAAACAGAAGGGCGCAGTCTCAGCCTCTGAAAGAAGCAGGAGGGTGGGTTTCTGGGAAAAGTGCTCCTTTAATTGAAAGAAGTGTGAGCTCTGGGCTGAGCTGGGGTCCAGGAGCCACACGAATGCTCTTGGCACCTCCTCATCCCTGCTGCTGCAGCTCCTCCTACTTTGCATGTATGGATTATTTACTGCGACCCAGGAACTGCACTAAGTGCTTTCCATGTGGTTACAGGAGACTTGTGGGAAAAGTAACTTTAATAAAACTTGAGACATTGGCACTGCCATGCAGGGATTCCACCCTTCATAGAATCAGATGGAACTGATAGAACATGACAGTGTCTGTCACGTGGATCTGAGGTTAATGGCTTCTTTTAAAAGGGAGGAAGTACAGGTACGTCCCTTGTGTACCTATGTGGCCTTTGCCCCCTTGATTTGAATGTCCACTGCCTTGCCTTCTGTCAACACACAGGGCCACATTGTGTCATTGTATTACAAACCAGGCGGAATGAAAATTAATTCACTTGACCACATCCTCAGTCTCCCAAGGAAATGCTCATCATACAAAGGTTTGGAGCCCTCCCTAACCCCTACTGGGTGGCTTGGTCAGTGACATGTTGTGGACCAAGCTCACCAGCTGGGTCTGCTCTGAGGCCTGGGTTTGCGATAATCCTCTGTCAGTAGAGGGCTGGGGGCCGTCTAAAGTAAGATTGGACTTTAATGGACTTTAGATTTGATGGGGGGGTCAGTAAGGAGTGTGTGTTATCTCATGGATCTCATCTTTGCTCCCTCTCTGTCTCGGAAATGTCCATTTCATCATAGTCTGCAGAGCAGAGGCTATCTGGCTCAGAGAGGGGAGCCCAGCACAGAGAAGGGGCCCCCAGCACAAATGTCCTAACACTGACACTCTTGAACACCCACTCTGCTCATGTGTTATCATGCCAGCTCCCCACTTAGCCTCATCTGGAAATAAGGACACAGAGACAATAGGGTGTCCTATTGAAAAGTGTGATTATATCCCATAGATGTAAAGGGCTGCTGGGCTCTGCTGGAAGCTGTTGGCAAAGGTGTGTGATGTGGGTGTTCTCTGGACCGTGCCCCTCTTAGCAAGGACTTTCCCCACCCCGGCTCTACTCACTTCTGCCATTTGCTCATCAGACCTTTAGCCAGTGACTCATTCTAGAACCAGAGCACTGGTGAAACATAACTGAGACCAGAGGTCAGGGTCGTCAGTCCCAGACAGGGGGAGGAAATCTTTGCTCCAGAATCTACACCAGAAGCCCTAAGTACTCTTTCAGACTGTTTGCACTATGAACACTTTCTTAGACCCAGAATGCTGATTGCCTACAAAGATTTTTCTTCCATACAAATGAAGTCTTCCTAAAGCAAACCTGGTAAGTGAAACATGGATACACATATACACTTAAAAAAAATATTTACTTTATGCATATAAGAGCTAGGATGTAGGCCAGAGGTGTGTGTGTGGGGGTAGGGTGGGTGGAGGGTGGGAGAGAGGATTCACCAGAGACAGAGCAGGGAACAGAGCAGGCAGATCCACATAAGTATACTGCTGAGGGGAGCAGTGGGTGAGATAGGAGAGGTCTGCTACGCCAGTGGGTCAGCTCCCTGGCCAGGGATTGAACTCATGCTGCAGTGGCTGCCGATAGCTTCATAGTGCTGAGACTTAACACTTTATGCCACCAGGGAAGCCCACACACTCACTATTAAAAAAAATGACTTGGTGGGTTTCTGAGGAGGCGGCAAAAATTCACTATATGAAAGAATGTTTTGCAGTTCCTAAGAGGATTTGTATGAAGATTCCATTGAGTAATACATTTCCTGATGTTGAGGTTGCATTTGTTTTATCAAATCTTATTTGGTTTAAGTGGAAAAAGTAGGTTACAAAATCGTTTGGATGGCATGATTCAATTTACTTAAGTTTATACATGTTTACAGGAATATGTGCATTGAAAGATATACATCAGCTTTTTAACAGGAATCGCCTGTGGGGCTCTGGGAATTGACATGCATTTTCCTTTCTTTGTATCATTCTCTGTTGTCTGATCCTTATACCAATAAAAAACAATAAAGTTCTTGAAGGAAATTTCACACACAATCCTGATGAGTCTGTGCTTTTTGTTGAAGGTTATTTGTAGCAATAGGTCATGGAGCAGTGAAGGGTGATGTGGTCATGGGGGAGGTGGCCATAGCCCAGTAATTACAGTCATCTCCCTTCATCCCCGGGGTTCTCAGACTGCCCCCCCATATATACTGTTTTTTCCCCTCCTCTACATACATGCCTATGACGAAGTTAAATTTAAAAATCAGGCTCAGTAAGAGATCAACTGCGATAACAATAGGACAATGATAAGAGTACACTGTCATAAAAGCTGTGTGAGTATGGGCTCTTTCTTCAAATATCTTATTGTACCTAATTTTGGAATGGGGTGATGGAGGCTTGTGACCAAAACCACAGAAAGGGAAGCCACGGATACAGAGGACTGCTTTAGTGTAATTGTTTTTTTAAAGAGGAAAGAGTGTAAGTCCAGTGGGCCGTGCACGATGAGATAGCAGGTGATTCTTTTCTCCCCCTAATTTATATTTTCCTGCCCAAGTAAGAAAAGATAAACCTCAATCCATCTTGTAAAAGAACCAATCCATCTTGTAAACCAGTGGGTTTCAAAGTGTGTTTCCTGGATGAACTTTATTACCTGGGAACTTGTTAGGGCTGTGAACACTTAGGTCCTACCCACGACCTACTGAATAAGAAACTGGGAGTGGGGGCCTCTGGTTTTTTTTTTAAGCCCTAAGACTGACAAATGCACACTCAAATTTTATAGCTGCCGGGCTCAGTCGAGGGACATCCCCATGCCACTAAGTGGAAATGACCCAACATTGACTTGAACGGTGCAGGTTTGCTCCTACAGCTGTGCAGACAGATGTGCCACACATCTCTCTGAGAGGTGGATGGCGCCACAGAGCCTTATTCAACCAGTGAAAGCTGGAGCTCTATTTTTAAGGTACTAACTTTCATGCATGAAATCACTTGCAGATATTATGAATTAAGGCAGATTCCTGGGCCGTGTCCCTGGCCCACAACTTCAGCATCTTCTGGAATCTGCCATTTTGACTGTTACCCCCAAGAGATTCCATCAAGAACAATGCTTAGAGCACTTTGTTTTAGGCTCTTCATTCTTTTTCCCTTCGAGCCCCCACCCCATGATTATGTCTCTCTCTTCTTTTCATCTCCTTTCCCTCCATGCTGTGATGGATGAGGTTTCAGAAACAGATTCGTTTTCCTTTTGGCTCTGCTTGGGAGAGAACAGGGCAGATACTTCTGGAGGGATGCCTGGGAGTAGTAATAATGTAGTAATAATAATAATAATTAATGATTGGCCATCCTCTCCTAACAGGTGAAGGTCAAGGTTGATTGTTTCACACAGATGGGACTCAGAGGCAAGTTGGACACCTGTTCAATAGTGGCTGCCTGTCCATGTAACCAGGCATCTGAGATTCAGAGATTTAGGGGCACAGTAGTTTCCTGAGTTCTCCCAGCTATCAAACCTTCATTAGTTAAACTAGAAGATTCCGTATTAAGATCCCACAGAAAAACAGAACCACTGGCATGTATGCAGCATGTACGCACACATGTTGCAGGCAGTCAGTTCATGTGCCTATGGAGATTGGTGAACCCATGGTCTGCAGGGTGAGTTGGCAAGCTGGATACCCAGGAAGGCCAATAGTTCTAGTAAGAGAGTGAAGGTCAGAGACCTAGGAAAACCAATGGTTTTAGCCAGAAAGAGCTGATGTTTCCACTTGAGTTGGAATACTCATAGATTTAAACATCTACATCCCAGCTAAAGTGGTCAGGGTGAAGGGTTCCCTTGTATCTGCAGAAAGTCAGCCTTTGTGTTTTAGCCAGCCTGCACCTGATCAGCCAGCGCCCACCCCCATTAGGGAGGGCATTTGGCTTCACTCTCTCCATTTCAATGCTAAACTTACCTTTAAAGTATCCTCCAGACGCTCCTGAATAGTGTTTGAGTTTCTGGGCAACCTGCAGCTCAGTCAAGTTGACATGTAAAATCAGCCTCCACAATTTCGTTGTTGTATTTTTTCATATCCACACTGTCTTGCCCTCCTTTTAAATACTATATTAGAGAGGAATTTTGGGGCATGTGTGTCTGGGTGATCGGAGAGTCTGGAAAATGCTCCTGGAGCTCGGGAACTTTGCTCTGTCCAGTTTCTCTTTGCTCTTCATGTCGTTCAGGGGCTTTGGAAGAGTGTTATTGAAGGAATTTCTGTCTTGCTCCCATCCCCTGGGGCAGCTTTTCTAAACAGATGAGCAAACTTTTGTTATTCCTGAGAAAGTACAGACAATATAATTACCACTTTCCTATGTGAGGGGGTTACAAGGCTCCAGGTGTCTTATATATAAGGAAAGTGATTATCTCCATTTTCCGATGAGAAAACTGAAGCTTGGGGAGTTCATTTACCTTGCTGACATTCGTCACCAACAGGATGAGAATCCAAGCTGCTCATCAGAGCTTGTGTTCTTTTCACTAAAGTCCGTACTGAGCTTTAATGATTTCTAAAGCATGTTAGCATACAGCATTGTATTTACGGAACAGATCATTCCCCAGTGAAATAGCTACTAGACCCATCATTTTAGAAATGGGAAAATGGAATTTTCAAAAGGTTATGTAACTTGTCTGTCTCCTGGGTCCTGCAACTCGTTCCTGGCGAAACTGATCCGCAATCTCTGTAATAAGAATTCTTTTTTTTTTTTTAAAGATTCATTTATTCATGCACACAAGAACTGGGGTACAGGCCAGAGGTGCAGGGAGTGAGAGAATTCACCAGCGACAGAGTGGGGAACAGAACAGGCAAACTGACTGAAATACACTGCCGAGGGGAGCAGTGGGCGAGGCAGGAGAGGTCTGCTGCACCATGTGGGTCACCTCCCCAGCCAGAGGCTGGAATCGAACTCATGCTGCAGTGGCTGCGGTTTGCTTCATAGTGCGCTGCCAAACCCATTGTGCCACCAGTGAGAGCCCTAAAAAAAGTTCTTATCTAAAAAAAAAAATTCACAGGCATACTTGAAAGGCAGGAGAGAAAACAGATACTCTTGCCTTAGTTTCTCTATGTGACTAAAGCAGAAGTGTGTACATTAAACATATTCTGTTTTTTTCCTCTCCTGTATCTTTGGTTGGCAGGAGTGAGCTCTTAGACGTGATTGTTTCTACCCTCTGGTTCAGTCACTTTTTAAGATATATTAAAATTCCATTGCAGGCTGCTTTTAAGAAACCCTCATGCATCTTTGCTCTGGGTTATGCTATGTTTCCAAGATTGGTCTGATTCCATTTATCACTAGGTGATGAAAGTGTTTTCTGGTTTGAAAAGCTAACTTTTCTTGTTATATAAGTAATATCCATTTACTGCAAAGAATTCTGAAAATGCGTAGTACTATAAAAAACAATTTAAATTATAAAAAATTATGAAAAAGAATAGATATTTTATTTTTCTGGGAATTTAGAAAATTTGGCAAATCATAGAGTAGAAAAATGTTACCTATACTCTCATAGATGATCATCTTGGGTGATTTGGTAATGACTACTGGGTTAACAATGAGCGAGGCCACCACAAGATACTTGCCAAGGTGTAGTGTGGGTCTTACTTGACCCAAGTAGTCTGTTTCAAACAGAGGCCAGCAGTCAGCAGCTGGAAATTGCTGTTTCTCACATTTAGAAATGAACCTGAAAACCTCATCTCTCACTCAATATAACACCATCTAACACATGCTAACATTTTTCATCAATATTAGTGTCGCCACAAAGTGCCGTTAAAATAGAAGTGATTTCATACATTATTTATCTGCAATGCATCCAGCAGATGCATTTTGCTGGAGAGCTGTCTCCTTGGCATTTATAAATTGGGTAAGAAGTCTGCAGCTCACTGGGTTCATCTTCTCAGGCCATGGCAGAGGGAGAGGAGAATCTGGGCGCTGTTTGGGCTGAAACAACTTGTGGCATCTCTTTCCGCAAACTTGACATTGCCTGGATGCAGGGGAGCTGAACCCTGCTGGAGAATGGAGATTCTGAAAATAAAGGCTGCACCCACTTCCTGAAAACAAGTCTCTATTTGGCAGGGGCTCAGAAAGGAGCCAACATTTATTCGCACCTTTCAGTGGTGGCTGTTTCTAGAGCTGAAGTCTGAGGCAGCAATTCACAGATGTGTTTGTGCAGGGCAGGGCAGGGGTGACGTGAGCAAGGGCCTGGGATGCAGAGCTGAAGGAACCATTTTGGGTTCTCTGGGTTGTATGGTATTGTATGCCCTGCTTTTGTTTTTCCCTCATTAGCTGTAATATTTAAAATTTGGAATATTCAGCAAAGCTTTTCTGATCACTTCTATGTGTTGGGTGCTATTCTAGCCATGGGGAATACAATAATGAATAAAACCTCCATTAGTGTCTTCAAAGCACTGATATTCTTGTACAGGAGAGGCTTCCTGTAGAAGTCTGGCTTTCTGGCTCCCTGAAGCCTCAGAAATGACAATCCTGGGTGGACTTTTCTTGATGACAACCATCACCTGGATGCAGGAGCCAGTGCTTCCCTTTCAGCTGGCGTATGAGCTCTGCAGCTTGTCACATTCCCATCGTGCTTGTCATACTCTCCATCCACAGGGGATCTCAGTGGAGCAAATACCACTATTTTTATTGTAGCCATTTTGCAGGCAGGAATCTGAGATTCAAAGAGGTGAAGTGACTGGACCAAAGTCTCTAGGTATGGGGCAGGGGAGTGGATCTGAGGTCTTGACCTCCATGCAAAGCAGTGACTCAGGAGGCAGGAACATAGAAATACCACCAAGCAAAAGCACTCAACCCTTATAAGGTCATATTAGAGAGGTGTATTAGCAGAAATGATGGCAGCCTTCAACCAGGGTGATTCAAATAGTTTTGCAATGAAACTATAAATGTGCAGCACAGTGTAGGGAAACTAAAACACCAGACTAATAGCAGTGGGCTTCCATTAGTGGGCTTCCATGGCCATTCCTGAGCCTTTAGGGGCAGAAGAATGGGTGGGCTACAGCAGCCAGGGAGAAGGGAGTCTGGAGAGGGCTGGCTTTCTTGAGCTGAGGACTTTGGATGCTTCTAGCCCTTAGGAACATCACAGGGAGGGAATGGGGAGAATAAACACCCATCTGCACTCCCCATTTCTCTCAACTCCTTCCTATCGGTTTGCTAGTGCCAACCCCATCAGGAAGTCAGAGGGCAAGGGAACCATTGATCTGCCCTACAGGCTCTGGAAACACAAAGCTGTGTGCAGAATAGTGACTGGAGAGGGTGAAATTAAGGCTCTATAGATCAAGGGGCAAGCCCAAGTCAAGGATGTTTAAGGGGGCAGGTAGTGTTGATGGTTAAGGGAAGAAACTAAGATAATGGTGAGTCCAAGGTCAGCTTTGATAGGCCTGGGAATATCTCTTTCTCCTTCTGCTCATTCTCTCTCTGCCAGCCTTGACTGGTTACCTTCATAGCAGAAAAAGTATTGCTGTCATGTTGGAGATTCTTCCAGTTTGCAGCACAGGACTTGAGATCTGTGAAGACCCTCCAATGGACAAGCCTGAACTACTGAACCATGCAGGCTGGTACCACCTCCAGGTCTCCCCTAGGATTGGCAGAGTACACCAAACCCTCTCATACAAAGCTGTGTCTTAAAATCTCCAAGCAGCTCTGTGCTTAAATTTCTCTTCTAAAATCTATTCTGCTTAATCTTTCTTGTCAGACATGGAATCCTTCTAAATGGAGTCATATATTACCCACCACTAATAATCATGTACTTGCTTGCTTTCAGAATTCTCAGTTTCTGAAATCAACTGGACCATGACTTTGGATCTTCATAGATTTTACTCAGCATGTTTCAATCAACTTTACAAATTTTCCACAGCCATCTCAGGGGTGTTCGTGAACAGCCTTGTCAGCATAAGCAAGAGTAACAAGGCGAGGAACACCGCACTGAACAATCCAATGATGTATACACCTGTACATCTGACTCAGAACCAGTGTGCTTCTGAGAATTGTGGTGTGTGGTGGGAGGTGCAATTCCTGGGTGTGAATGCTCCTGGCAGGAACAGGGGGCCATACTAAAGTGGGGGTGTGATACTAGTGATTGAGCACCTATGAGCCTTTCTTCCTTTCCTTGTTAATGCATCCCAATATTGTTCAGGGCATAGGCAACTCTTGACCCTCAAAGGGCTAGTCTCTCCAGGCTTGACAACATCATCCCTTTAGCAAGGGCTGGATTAGTGGGGTACTTGGGGTGAAGTTCTGACCAGTGGGATGGGAAAAATATGCTGTGGATGTTACTAGAACAGGCTCTTTTTTGCTCCCAGAAAGAGTCACAAAGGAGAGCGCCGAATCCTAACCACTAGACCACCAGGGAGCTTGAAAGAGTCACAAAGGAAAGAGTAGTTGCTTCTTCCTGCATTGGACTCATCATAGCTTGTGGTGCCTGCAGCTGGGGCAGTCCGGTTGTGATGTCTACACCAAGGATGGGAGGGTGCAGATGTGCTGTGTGATGTCTTCATTGAGTTAAGCCCTGAGTTTGCCTATCTGAGCCCTGTAGTACCCAGGTCTTTTAAATGACACAGTGCACTTCTTATTGTTGACACCAGCAGATGTAGGGTCTTGGATCTTCATGCATCAGAAGAAGTATGTGGAATTCAGGAGTCGAAGCTGGGAGGGAGAACATGATTTCATTTTACTTTGTAATTTTTAAAATCAGATTTTATTGATTTACTCTTTTTTCATAAAACTGTAAGCTTCATACCTCAATATATGTACATGGCTTCCCTAGAGCCATCACCTTATCCCGTTATCCCCCTTCCCTCTTCTCACCTCCTTCCCAATATATCTTTCACCTTGGCAACCGTTATATTTTTCAGAGTCTAAGAGTTAGTTTTCTTGTGTTTTGTAGTTTGTTCGATTTGGTTATTTATATCTCACATACGAGAGAAACCATCCAGTAACTCTTTCCCTTTCTGATTAATTTCACTTAGCATCATCACCTCAAGTTCTGTCTATGTTGTCATCTTTTTGAATAGTTGAGTAGTATTCCTTTGATTCTCTATTCTGCAATTTCTTTATCCAACCTTTTGTCAGTGTGTATTTGACTTCAAGTCTTGGCTATTGTGGATAATGTTACCCTGAAGTAATATTGTGAGATCACATGTATTTAACATTTTAAGGAATCTCCATACCAGTTTCCACAGAAGTTGCATCAATTCACATTCCCACCGAGAGTGAATGAGGATTCCTTTTGTCCATACCCTTGCCAACACTTGTTGGTTGCAGTATTTTGGATATGACCATTCTTGCAGATATATAGTGATGTCTCATTATGGTTTTGATTTGCACTTAAAGATAACATGATTTTAGCACATCATCTTCCTAGAATTTGTTTATTTCAAAACTAATACATGAGTGTAAGAATTCAATGGAAATATTAAAAATATAAACTGAATGTTTCTTAAAATTCTCTAGCTCCCAACTACATATAATATAATATAATATAATATAATATAATATAATATAATATAATATAATATAATATAATATAATATGTTTTAAAATAGGGCCAAATTCTGTATATATCACATGTCTTTTGTATAAATACATGTAGATCTACTCTGTTCTTTTTATTACCTCTGTAATATTCCAAAGTGTGAATATACTCATACTTTGTAAGACTTAATAGGAGTGTGCTTTTAAAAATGTGAAGTTACCCCTGGATAACTGTATTCATGAGCCTCACTGCTGCCCTCAGTCCTTTCCAGCAAGTTTTGCTGTCATCTGGAGAGACATGGTCCAGAGAGCTACATGACACAGTGGAAGGCATTTAGCATTTGGGGGTCCACCCTACCCTGAACTAGCTGTGTAATATTGGAAAGTGATTAAAACCCTTTATAGCTCAGTGAGCTCATCCCTTAAAAAAAAGAAGGGTAGGGCCTCCCTGGTGGCGCAGTGGGTTAAGCAACACACTATGAAACAAACCGCAGCCACTGCAGCACAAGTTCGATCCCTGCTGCCGGCCAGGGTGGGGACCCACATGGCGCGGCAGACCTCTCCTGCTGTGCCCGCTGCTCCCCTCAGCAGTGTACTTCCGTTGATCTGCCTGTTCTGCTCTCCGCTCTCTGCAGTGAATCCTCTCACCCCCCCACACCTCTGTCCTGTACGCCAGTGCTTGTATGCATAAATAAATAAATCTTTAAAAAAAAAAAAAAGAAGGGTAATACAACCTACCTCTTAAAGTTGTTGCATGAGTTCTAGGCAACAATAGCTATTCTGTGAGTGAGTTTTTCTAGGAAAGAAACCCATGAACTAATGCAAACCTCTTTGTTATCCTCAGTGAGGACACAATGGACAAAAATATGCATGTATACTTGTTATTCTGAAGCAGTTTCTTTTTTTAAATTTTTTTATTAATATAAAATATATATTTTTTAAAATTTACATATACTTGCCATCAATTGTAATCCCCATGTATTCCCCATCACCATCTCACCAGTGCACCATCACCTCAGTCCCTCATGCTCC
>JAGFMF010011983.1:3009491-3029794 GCA_019455555.1 Galemys pyrenaicus
GATCTGTGTGATAAGTCCCTTGTCAGTAATGTTGTGTGTAAAGATTTTCTCCCAGTTGGTGGGTTGTCACTTTGTTTTGGCTAGTGTGTCCTTTGCTGTGCAGAAGCTTTTAAGGTTGATGTAGTCCCACCTGTTTATCCTCTCCTTCACTATCTGTGCTGAAGCAGTTTCTTGACACGATTTTGCTACTATCCCCTGAATGGTGCAAAGGAAGTCCAAGGAAGTAAATCACCTAAATTCATCTTTGTGTTCCTACTAAAAAGAAGATACTTAGATCTTGAACATCCATGGACAGAGACCTGCAGATAGACTTTGAGCAATTTATTAACAAATAGTACCGGGGAAAACTTCATTCAGAATAAAAAGATCTGAAGAGACTGGAGAGACAGGCTAAATCAAACAAGGCAAATTTTACCAGGGAAAATTTGAAATTTAACCATTTGGTTCCTTTCTCTCCTCCTTTTTTTTTTTTTTTTGTACAACACGGTGAGAGAAAGGTAACTTCATAACAGGTATGAAAAAGACAGAAGGATTTTTTGAAGCTGAAGTTCAATGGAAAACCAGAGTGTGTGCCTCTGTCTTAATAAGCAGTTGTAATCTTTGTCCTCATAAAAGGAACCAGGAAATTCACAAGGAAGAAGGAGAGGCCTCCCTGCAGTTTGTCCTCATCAGACCCAAGCTGCGATATTAGGATGGCCAGAAACTGGCACGCAGGTTGAAGCTTCCTGCCTGGATGCCCATGGCAGATGCCACGAGCACAGTGCCCTGAGTTTAGATACAGAATGAGTCCTCCTCAGCAGTTTGCAAGGCAGCCAGAGTGCTTTGGATGGAGCTGGTGTGCAAGATGAAATCAGTGCTCAGTCAGTGGACTGCAGGCTGCTCCTGGGACCTCCTTTGAGGAGAGAAGCCCGAGGTCATATCGTGGGGTCCAGCCTTTGTCTAGCCAAGGATTGGAACTCAAGGGCTGCCAGTCCAGTCTTCAAAGAAGTTTCTCCAAATCCAAATCAGCTTGCTAATTCTACTGAAAAGATGAAAAATAATGTAATATATATGTGTATGTATATATATGTATATATAAAAGTAAATTTGACCTGGGAAATAAGGAGTGAATTGGGCGGTTAGTGTCAGACCCAGGAGCTGAACTGTTCATAAGCAAGAGACCCCGGGGAAATAAGAAACATGAGAAAACAAAAGGAAGAATAAGGAGGCAGAAACTCCCAGGTAGAGAGAATCTATAGGGCAAGGGGGCTGAGGAACTGGCTGGTGGCAGCAGAAAGTGGAAGCAGAGGCAGAAGCACTGAGGGTAGGTTTTGCTCTGCTGGTGAGGTGCTGGCTGGTCAGACTTCTTGTTCTCTGGCCATAAACTTGGGGAATCCTCTTTTTTTTTTTTAAGACTATAATAAACACCTCTTATTATTTGATATGCCCGAGGGGATTTTTGTTTCTTCTAACCCTAAACCCAAAACATCCATTCAAGTTTTCTTATCTTGTTCTGGGTGTCATATTGGCAAAACCAGAGCAGGAACCTTGGAAATAAAACTAGCAAGGTAAAGTTGCTGGAAGCCCGCACACAGGAGGAGTTTTCAAAGGAATCAGGAGTGTCCAGACCAGAGATACTCAAAGTGGGACCCATGAGCAGCAGCAGCAGGGAGTTTTGGTGTGTGGGGGTGTAGGGGTATCTCTTAGGGATGCAAATTTCTGGATTCACCCCAACTCAGTGGAATAGGGAACTCTGGGGGTGGCCCAAGGCACTGGATTTAATAAGATCCAGCTGAGAGTGCGCTGGTACAAGACCACGGGCTTGGAGCAAACCCAGGCAGAAAGCCAGGACCACCTCTAGTTATTTGAAGGACTGTTAGGTGAGGTGTGACTGGAAGGAACCCCTGAGGGCAGTGCCAGGTTTCAGAGTTTGCAGGAGCATGTGAGCAGATCCCCCTGTTCAAGGAGGGCAGCTGGTAGGTCCTGTGAAGGGCTGTGAAGTCCACAGGGGCGAGGGGAGACTGAAAGGGGAAGTGTGAGTGAGGAAGCTCTGTAAATCAGGAACAGCACTGAGGACAGGCATCGAAGCCTGTCCACCCCCCCAACCCATGTTGCTATGGTTACAGTGGGGTTTGGGGCAGGGACAAGCTAAAGTGTGTCTGGGCGCCAAGGTGGGCTTCTTGCCATAGAAGCAGATCCAGGATCCTGGCCTGTTAACATGTGAGACCACATGGAATTTGCTCTGGGATTTGCTTCTCCCCCTAGCTCTAGATACCAGCCCCTTGCTAAACCCATCGGCAAAGGCGGAGACGCCAGTACTGGGCAGAGGTGGAGGTTTCTGATAGAGACCACCCAAACTTCTGAGGACAGGTGCGCTCAGTAGTGGATGTGCTGGCCTCAGAGTGAGCAGATGCACTCTGTATTGGTAATTATGTGGCCTTGAGCACTCCACTCTTTCTGCCTTGTTTCCTTGTCTCTGACAGAGACAACCAGGTCCCTCCCAGGGCTGCTTTGGGTAAGAAATAGTAACACCATACCTAGTCAGTTCATCTAACCACTGTCATCTCTGCTGTCCTCTTTCATTGAACTCCTTCAGTGCCTGTGAGGACGAAAGGTGGATTTATTACCCATCCCCCCCCCCCCCCCATTTGACAGTCCCAGGAACTGAGACAAAGGACAAACAGTATCCAGGCTGCCCTCACTGCCTCCCTGTTAGTAGCAGAATAAGGCTAGGACTTCATCTTTCTGACTTGTGGCGGTCAGGACAGATTCTCTGTGTGTTTTCTAGAAAGAGGGGCAGAATCGATTACGTTTATTTAGATTCAGGTTTTAGAATTTTTAATTTTGCTAAAGCAAAACATTAAGACATAGACTTGATTTTTTTGAAAAGACAGTATTTGTTTATGAAAAAGTTCTATGAAGAGGTGTGTGGCGAAACTAAGTCTCCCTCCCATTGTGCTAAACTTGGTCTCCAGGTTCCTTTCTCATGATGGATTCTGGCATCTTTCATGTATTTTCAAGCCTAGCAGGTATAGGTCTCTGGGCAAAAAAATTTTTTTTTTTATCCCCTATCAGAAGCGATTTCTTTCTTTTTTTTTTTTTTTAAAGATTTATTTATTTATGCATACAAGAACTGGGGTACAGGCCAGAGGTGTGGGGGGTGGTGAGAGGATTCACCACAGAGAGTAGGGAGCAGAACAGGCAGATCAATGGAAGTACACTGCTGAGGGGAGCAGCGGGCACAGCAGGAGAGGTCTGCCACACCATGTGGGTCCCCTCCCTGGCTGGTAGCAGGGATCGAACTCGTGCTGCAGTGGCTGCGGTTTGTTCATAGTGTGTTGCTTAACCCACTGCGCCACCAGGGAGGCCCCTCTGGGCAAAATTTTTAAGGCTCTTGCGTTTCTGCCCTCTGTTCCTGAGTGTGTGTGTGTGTGTATGTGTGTGCAGGGAAGGCAGGGCTGACTTTTTGAGGGCAGAAGTGATGTTGTGGGATCTAAACTTGCCCCTGGAAAGACAGGCCAGTAGGTCTTGGGCAGTACCCATGATAGGCCAAATGCCGTGAAGCTGCTGTCCACCTACCAGTGACTCTTACTGTTTTCAGGGTACATGGGGGTGGCCTGGTGGTCTGAATGCTGGGCTTCTTGTCTGGCACCCCCTGTCTTCTAAGTCTGACTCTTTCTAAGAGGTTGCCATTCCCTGAGCCCACCCTCTCTGCCAGGGGAATGCTGCCGGGGAACTGCAGGCCCTAGATGCTGAGTCCTCCAGCCTAGGACACTGGACAGGGCGGAGGTACAGCTCACAGCCATGGAGGTCTCCAGCCCAGGGCTCTTCTGCTTTCTCCAGACTCATTTGGTGTGGGTAATCCTGCCAGCGTAGGAGAACAAATTTGTATTTATTGCCGCAAAAATTTTCTAACTTCTAGAAGCCATCCCCCAGTGAACACAGAGTGGCCTTGCTGCCTGGGTAAGAATCCAGGCACGGCGCCTGTGAGAAGACAAGATCTTCCCAGAGTCCGCAGGGTAAGGCCCAGGGCTGTCCCTGTCACAGCGGCCCCAGTCCCACTTGTGTCGGAGCAGACTTCCTGCTTCCTGGTGCCGGTCTCCCCAGCGGAGTCTCTGGTGTCCCCTTCCCTAGGCTGGGTCTTTCGAAGGGCTCTGTGTATAGTAGGGCTTGGGATCGGAGGTGTGACCTCTTTGAGTCCTCTCAGCAGGGCCCTGCCTTCCACAGGCCTGGAGCTCTGAAAAAGATTCTTGTCAGTAGCCCTCACTGGCCTCTGCTGACTGGAGCATGTCAGCGCTTCCCAGATCTCTCATTTCATTCTTAGAGGGTTCTAGAGAGCAGAACAGAACTGGGGCTCTTTGAATGGGCAGCTACTGGACTCTCTCCCCTTTAACTTAAAATCCCCTGGGTCCTTGCTCTCTGGGTCTTTGACATTTCTGGTTTTCAGTGTCCCATCAGTAGGAGGATGGGCTGGGCCCCCCATCAGTGGAAACATAAGTGTAGGAGAAATCCATTAGTAGTGGGAGAGAATCTGGAGGGGAGCAGACCAAGTGCCTGCCAAGTTCCGTTCTCCGCGTTTCTCCTCATCCTCTCGGTCTGTGAGGAAGCTGGGACTGCCACTCGGCAGCCTGGATCTGGCAAGGGAAGTAAGGTGGAGTGGGGCTGGTCCTGGGATGAGCGGGCAGCTTGCTTCCTCTTCTCACTTTGCTGCTCCCCTTCCCACCACTGCTTCCTGCCTGGGGCGCTGCAGCCAGCAGCCCAGCTCCTGAGCCCAGTTATTTAAAAATTCAGCCGTCACCATGGCAACCTGTATCCTGCTCCGTTTCAACCAGAGATACAAAGAAGCAGCAAAAGGGAAAGTTTAATAAGATTTTTTTTTTTTTTATGAATCTCACTGACAGGGCCTGTCTTTTTTGGGAAACAGGAACATTCCTTCTTAGTGGCCTTAGCAAGGTGTCCTTCATCTCACCCCCCAGGCTTCTGGAGGTCAGAGCCTCTGCTGGCTTTCTATGGCTACTAGGGTCACTCCCTTGTCCACTTCAGAATAGGGAACTGTTTTTATCTGGCATTTGGGCTTTTTGAAAGGGTTTTGGGTTGGGTGAACTGGAGAGGGTCTGTGGCTTTTTTTCTCCCTCCCGTTTCCCCCACATCAAATCCCAGAGTTGCTTCAGGAACTTGAGGAGTCCTTGAAGGTCATTGACTGCAGGGACTTTCTGTCATTGGGTGCCTAGTAGCTGCTCCCCTGTATTCAGATGGTGTTTCCTTGGCCACTCTCTTGGGGGCTGGTCCTTTGGTCCTGTCAGTCCATGGATTCAGGTGGGACCAAGAATTCCCCTGACACAATGACAGGCTCACGGATGAGCATGTGAGCCTTAGGCACCGTGGGGACAGACTGGGACTTTGGGCTGACATTGCTGAGAAAAGCCCCTCTTTTGCTGCTGTGGGGATGAAGGCTGTGCCGCTGGGGACCCACAAGGGACAGGAGGGTCACAGAGGGAAGCAGGGCTGGGGATGGAGAAGAGAAACCAGTGCTGGACCCCCTGATGTTTATGTGTTCAGTCAGCCCTGAACCCCTGACTTGTGGGCTTCATGAGTAATCTGTCCCCTTGTTTCCCCTTAAGTTGGGATTTCTGAGCCCTGAAAACAGTGGACGTCACATGCCCCAAGATCTGTACTTCACAAACAGGACAAGAGAGCCCACGTGCAGGGAGGTACCATCCAAGGTCACACAGACAGAGGGGCGGTCTGCGATCAGGGCCCCGGAAGCCCCACAGCCTCTCAACAACTTTGTCCTCTTATCTTTGTGGGGAGGAACGCTGAGCCTGTGGAGGCTGACAGCCCCGTAAGGACACCTTCTGGTCCTGTCTGCTCCCATCCCACTTCCCCTCCCATCATCTACCACCCAGCTGCCACCTCTGCTCCTGACCTCCACTCCTGACCTCCACTCCCCACCTGTACCCCTTAACCCCGACCCTGAGAGTAGTCTCATGCTCTGCTGACTGAGCCAGCAGGGGACTGCTCTGGTTTTACTGCTGAGTCTCTGACTAAAGCCAACTCCCTGATTAGGACACCAGGGTCAGGACCGTACTGTGGGTGATGAATTTCAGCTGCACACATCACCACCAAATGTCCGATGCAGCTTGGGTTGCCCAGAAAGATCCCAGAACGTCTGTGGCCTTGACCCAGCACAGCACCCACCTCTGGATCCCTGCGGCATCAGCAGGAGGTGGCCCCAGGGTTGGGGAGAGCCAGGCCCTTTCTCAGGCGACAGGCGTAAGGCCTGGCTGTGGACCCCTAGCACACTGAAATGTCCACTCGAGCTGGGTCCTGCATGGCTGGTGTGATGCACCCAAGGCCCCTCAGCAGAGCAGCACTAGGGACAGAGCGTTAGTGCTCACTGAGCCTTCGCTCAGTGACCTTATGTAGTTGAACAAGGGGGTTGTTTGGTGGTGGAAGGACCCACTAGTCAGTATCACGGTGAAGCTAAGCGCTGTAAGAAATAGTCTATTAATACAAATGCGATAAAATTGAAATATAAACCAATTAAATATACTGTTTTGGTTTGGCTTCTGTTGTTGTTTTTCATAGAGAAGGATGCAGGTCGCCTCTGTCCTTCCTGGAGTGTGCGTCTTCTCGCCCATTTCTCTTTGATTTGTCCTCTGTGGAGGAAGGAGACGGCAGTAAAGTTTTCTGCCACTAGGGGGCAGGAGCACCCAGGCAAAGAAGGGAGGCCCGGGAAGTGGCCGCCAAACCGCAGGTAACAAGCAGCGGGCTCGGCTGGGTTCGCGCTGGTGCGGGACCCTTACATTCCCAAGTCCGAGCTCTGCGTGTTTTTGAACCACTCAGACGATTTCGTTTTGCAAACTGTGACCGGTCGTTTTAGATGCCAGTGTCGAAATGAAAAATTAAAAAGGGACTTTGGTGGACGAGAGTTGCAGTGTCTATAAAACGCAGGAATAGGGTCTTGGACTAGAATTTCACCTTTATGAGTCCTTCAGAATGTGCCTGGAGCCCAAGGGCCCCTGGCCTGGTTGCCAGTGTGCTGTGTGACCTTGTAGCCTCTCTGGTTGGAAATTGCTCCTTTCAGTGATAGCGCTGAGATTTAACCCCTAGGCTACCAGGGAGGCCCCTAAGTTGCCCCTTTCATAAAAGGATGTGAAAAGTCCCTTCTGATTCAAAGAAACCCAGTGGTGAACAGTAGAGACAGGAGAATTCCCCCTCAGGTTATTTGTCCAGAAAGTTCTCCTTATAGGGGTGCTTTCGCTGGAGGGGGGTTTGTTTCCATTTTAGCAGAGAAGTACTCTTGAACACAAAGGCGTGAAGATCCTCTGGTGGAGTTTTGGGAAGTGGTAAGAGAGGCTCCTGGCTCTTTCAGATCAAGCTGAGATTGGCATCCTCATTCCCCTGTGGGGAGGTGGCATTTGGATCTGAAATGGAGATGGGGTGAATATCTGGGGAAGCAAGTGTCGCCCTGACAGCTAAGTACCCCACAGTATCCTGAGTCCAGAGCCTACTGAGGCTCAAACCAGGCTGTTTTGAGACAAGCATGCAAACACGCGCGTCTGGGAGTTAGGGGCTTCTGCCTGGTCATTCTCACTCAGATTTGTGCGCAGACTCTACTCTCCGAGAGACCGGGCCCTACCTGGGAATGGAGCCTCTGCCCAAAGCCCCAGCCTTGCCCTAGGAGGATCCGGGCTACACTGTGCCTGCGCATGCGGGGTGCGTTGGCCTAGCTCTCCTCGGTAGACATCAACACCAACCCAAACAAGCAACAAGAAAACCCTATGTAAATGATAGCCTTCCTTCTCTGGCAGGAACAGTTTCTGGGATTCACACTGAGTCCCAAATACAGAGTGGGTGGGGCCATCAGGGTGAGGAGGCTCTGCTAGGGTTCTCCCTCCTCCTGGGAGAACCTTTAAGAAGCCCCTCCCTGCCCCCAGTGAGTATTCCTTCCACCCAGGCCTGACTGACAATGAACGGCAGCTGTCTCATTTAGCCAGCTATTATAAAAGCCTTCAGTCTCAATTAATATAGATTAGCACCGTGATTTTTTCTTTCCTCTACGGATGATTTTAATTTTGAGATAGATTTGAAGGAAGTTTGTTTTTTTTTGTTGAGTGACATTAGCACCACATTTTAAAAAACCTGGAAAACCTGGTTATATTTAATTTTGAATTTTGTATTATGTAATATTGGTATGGGCAGTAATATTGGTTTACAACACTGTACATGATTTAGGGGTACGGGGTCACATCTCTTGAGATGTGTGTCACCACACCCGCCACCAGTAAACTCTACCACAGTCCATTGGGCCTGCTCCCCCTGTTGCTCCCCACTATCCTTCTTCCCTATGATGTCTTCAGTTATGCAGTCAGAGTTCTTGGGTCTGTTTTGATTTAGGTTTGTCAGTTGCATTGCTCTGTTTCTCTGTCTTCCACATAGGGGTGAAATCAGCTAGAATTTGTCTTCCTCCTGACTTACTTCACTCAGCCTCATCCCCTCCAGTCCCACCTGTGTTGCTGCACATGGCAAGATTTCATCTTTCAACTTTTAGAGCAGCACCACATTTTTTTAATGACTGCAGAATGCTCTGAATGCCCCTGTTTTGCCAGCAGCTCATCACCCACCCTCCATGGCATAGGCTGGAGGGCGCTCTGTGTCTGGGCACTGGTGGACTCGAGGTGTCCAGGTAGCTCTCTCCAGCTCCTACCTTCCACAGAGCAGGCAATGGTGTCCTGCTGATGGCAGGCTGGGCCTGGTATTCAGATTTGCTGATTTCCCATTGCCTCCTTTTTGTGCTGATGGCAGGTAGGCAGGAAGGGAAGAGAGGGGATCAAATTCTGATGTGCTGCGTCATTTACAGAATATTGAGTAAAATGTCCCCTCTCGTACATTTTGATATTCTCTTCTGTGCTTCTGCAAGTAAGTGTACAAAATACTGTCTGTAGCTGATTGCTTATTGGGCATGCTTGGTCCGGCCCTCCTTCCTGGTGCCTAAAGCAGCACGTTAACCCTCCTTATCCTTTTTCAGGCCTGTCCTACCTCTGCACCGCCAGGATTGAATCTTTTCAGCATGATTGCCACAAAGAACCGGCAACCCAGTCACAGGATGGCTAAATACATGTGCAGGCTGCAAGAAAGCCTCCTGATCATATGTTCCTTCATTTAGCTTAGAATCCTCCCTAAGATCAGAATGGCAAGGAGAGTCACAATGTCGTGCTGGGCAGACCCTGGTGGCTGTGTGTGTCCACCAGGATGAGCCAAGCAAACACTACCCTGCAGTGAGCTGAGCTGCTGCCGCCTCCAGCGGAGCAGGCCCTGCTTTCTAGATAAAGCCCATAATCCAGGCTCTGATTTCCAGAGCAAATCACTGACTCACATCAGTATTGGAAAGAACACAGAGTCTGGCCCAGGGTTTTGTGGAGCCTGTTGACCCCTGGGGATGTGGATTTTCAGACAAAGAGACATGGCATGGATTATGTCTCCTCTCATTGTCCTGCCTCTGAAGGGAAAGATGGGGATGGGGGAAGTGAGGCTGGCAGGGGATTGGGCATTTGGGATGTGCAGCCCAAATGTGCAGGTTGTTTGGGGGGACTTCTGATTGCTTAGTCAAGTCCAATGTGGAGCTAGGTTTGGGGAGAGTTAATGTTTGCTCTCTGTGATCATGAGAAAGCCAATCTCAGGGTACAGGGTAGAATAGGGTCTCCAGAAAGTCACAGGTTCAGCTGAAACCCTGAACTGTCATATTGAAATAGCTGCAAGTGTCTGGGGCCCAAGTGAGATTGGAGTTTTGGAGATGTGAGGTTCATTTTGTGATGGTAATGGGGCAAGGAACAGGGAAAAATCTGTATCTAGAAAGGATTTGTTCTCTATCATGGAAAGGAGTGATGGCCTTCCTTGTCCGTCTAATGGGTGTTTTTCACTCTTTTTCCTAATTGGATCCTTATTAGCTCCTGATGCTGCCAGCCATTTCCTTCTTCTTGAGTTTGCTCTTCCCTTGGTTAAAAACATTATTGTGCTTTTTCTTCTGTCTCCTGTCTCTCCTTTCTTTCTCTGAAGATTCATCCTCCTGTGTCATTTTATGTGATGGTTCTTCTATATTCAGCCTATCTGCTTCCTTTCCCCTCTGTAATTTTCTCCCAGAGAATGACTTCAACTCCCACCTCCCTGTTTATATTTCATAGTTCATGTCAGGAGCCCCATGTGTCACCTTGACTCCAGAGGCCTGTGATATCTCCAGCTTGCTCACAATGAGCCTGTACACTATTCACAGCAGCCAAGAGCTTCCAATAACCTAGAGGTCCATCACCTGATGACCGAATAAAGAAGATGGTCTATATATGGAATACTATACAGCTATTAAAAATGATACCCAGGGCCTCCCTGGTAGTGCAAGGGGTTGAGCGCTGCACTGTTGGGCTTCTGTAACCTCTGCAGTGAGGGTTCTATCCCTGGCCAGGGAGATGGCACAGCAGACCTCTCCTGCCTTGCTTGCTGCTCTTCTCAGCAGTATATTTCACTAGATCTGCCTGTTCTGCTCCCCTCTCTGTCTCTGGTGAATCCTCTCATCAACCCCCTACATCCCACGCCCCATGCACATCTGGCCTGTACCCCAGCTCTTATATGCATAAATAAAATCTTTTAAAAAATCTTTAATGACATCCTGTCACAACATCGATGGACACAGAAGGAATTATGAAATATGCTACTTGGATAAAGACAGACATCATATGATTTAACTCATAGGTATTGTATAGAGAAAACAAACAAATAGATGAACTAAATAAAAAAAAAGTAAGCTTTTGATCTGTAAGACCATTTGTGCTCACCAGAGGAAAGGGGGAAGACTAGGTGGGTAATGTAGGACAAAGGGAGCAATGGTATGGTAAAGGAGGACGTTGTACTCTTAGTAATAAACTAAATTTAGTTTATATTCATGTTGATTCTCATAATGCACACCTGGGACATATAGTGTTAAAATGTGATTTTACTTTAATAATAATAAAAAAAGTAAACCTTGGACCTCTCATTTGCACTCTACCTACCTAGATCTCTTCTGGCATTTATATTGCCAGTCTATCACCATCTAGTTAAATAATCAGAAGATCACCTGCCCATGCCCCTCCCCTCTCTCATCCCATATCCAATCCGTCACCCAGTCCTGATGATTTTACCTCATAAATGGTTTTGAATCTATCCACTTTTCCCTTTCCCAACTACCATCCTAGTTAAAAACTACTATCCTCATTTGCTTGAACTAAAAATGGGCCATCCTCCCTCTGATTCCTTTCCTAGAGCTCCTTCTACCTCCCATGTAGTCAAACAAGGTTTTTGTCAGAAGGCAAGGTGGGCCATTCGTGTCCTTCTGCCACTGCAGGACTTTGACTTTGACCTTGGTCTTATTACTGCCAAGCTTTGGGAAGGATATCAAAATCTCTGTTCACATAGTACGTTCATTTCCAAAACACTTTTGTTCACATTTTCTCACTTAATTCTTGGCTAACCATGTGAAGGGGTCACTAGCACACTTTAGGGCTCTCATTTGCTATCCTTGGAACAGTCTCAGAGGGTGACTCAGGTCGCCTAAGGTCACCCCATCTAGCTAGTGATGGGGTCCAAGTCTTTCCTGTGGCCTTCTGATTACATACATGGTGGGGACTCTCTTGAACACTGGGATGGGAAAGATTTTAAAACCAGACACGGATTTGATGGGGAGATGTGTGACAATCGATTAGTAATGTCTGTCACCACTGAGGAATGCAGCAAAGGGTGAGGGAACACAGCCCTGGAAGGATGCTACTCAAAGTATTGTCTGCAGATGTAGGTCTAGAAACATTTGTTACCCATGATGCAATGCATACCAAAATGGGAAGTAAGTCTTTAGGAACTTTTTTTTTTTTATTAATATATTTTTTTTTTATTAGTTATATTTGACATCATTTGTAGTCCCCAGGGGGTACCCACCACCATTTCACCCGTGCACCATCACCTCAGTCCCTTGTGCCAATTTGACATTGCTACCTCATCCAAGTATAACATTTCTGTACTTTCTAAAGTATTGATCTGTGATGAATTGAAAAGAAAACAATCCTATCCTTTTACCAGAGAGAGCTTGAGAAACTTTGATCGAAAAAACTGTCTTTGACCCCATTAGTAACTTTGAAAGACTTTGAATTTCTTTGGAGTTGAGGAGCTTAAGAATGCAGCCAGAGTCCTCTCCACATCAGCATCTATGTGGACTCGCTGGGAATGGGTGTCAGCCAGCTTGCCTCCTCGTGCTTGGCAGAAGGATTAGGATAATAACTACTCAGAGATTGCCAAAAACGCCTTTCTGGCCTCTTCTGTTCTTACTTTACTTTTTTCCCTCTGTAAGAACTTGCAGTGGAATTCCATTGAGGCCAGTGAAGAGGCTTATGTCTTTGAAGATCCTGAAGGAATAGGAGAGGGTTGGATTGGCCTGAGTGGCCACTGGGGTCACACAATCTCTCATCCATTCTTTACCCATTCATGCATTCTCATTCATTTTTTCACTAGACAGCTCTTGGGGGCATTTCAACTGTGAGTTCACAGTGCCAGGCACTGAGAGTTTGATGGTGACTGAGACAGAGAGGTCACTGCTTTCGTGATGCTGACACCTAAGAGGAGTAATGTGTACAAGGTGTGATAAAAATCCTGGGAGGTGCTGATGGAGAATTGCTCTGAGAATATTTAGGAGGGGCCCTATCTCAGCAAAAGCATCTTGAAGTACCCCCCCCCCCCCCGAAGGGACATGTCTGCAGTGTGACTGAATCATGATGAATGACAGGAGAGTAATGGAGGTAGCTTGAGACAATTTGGGGGAGGTGGGCAAGGGGTTTGCAGGCTGCAAAGGGAGTTTGCACTTAGTCCTAAGAGCAGAAGGGTGCCTTATGGAATTATAAATATGGTTAAGACGTCTTTTCTGTTCTCAGAAGGCTGTTACTCAATTAAGGGAGAAAGAAACCTAAGCAATTAGCTATAATAATATGCTCTGGGTTATCTAAAAGTGCAGGTACACACAGATAGGAGATGATGGGGTTAGGCCATGAGATGATTTATGAACAGCAGACAAAATTTGATGCTGCTATTCTCTTGCTTGGAATACTTTGGAGCTACCTGTTGTCTTAATACAAACAGAATCCTCCCGGATGGCTTCATGTATCCAGTGGCTCCCTTCCTCTTTGGATGCTCTTTCCTGCTTTCTTACTGCAGGCATCCTGACTGACCCTTCCTTAGGTCCTCAGGTACCACACTTTTCTTCCTATTGTGGCCTTTTGTTTGCAAATCTCTATGTCCCACTCCATCCCAGTCAGATCTCAAATAAATCTAGCTCTCACGGAGTACTCTACTACTCCTTCCAAGTCTTTAGGACAAGTAGAATTCTTCATTTATATCACTAGCTTTTAATATTTGTCTCACTTGATGCAGTAAGCACTTGACCAATCTTGAATGGATGAGAATGTGCTAGATTGGCTGGAAGGATAGCTGGCCTGTTGCAGGGGTTGACATGGGGTGTGGGTTTGGGACTAATTGTGGAGAAGCTGCTATGATCGTTTCCTTCTCCCAAGCATGTTTCTCCATAACACAACTGGACTCCCTGAAAGTCCACCTGAATGGATTACTGATGTCAATTCTTAGCTCCTTAGGGAAGGTGAATATCCCAGCTTGAAGTCTCACAGAGACTTCACCCGGTCTCTGTGAATGATAAGAAAACCCTTCGGCCTTAAAGAAGAAGCCTCAGGACTAAAGAGCTTCTTTGGGGGTATGTTGCTTGGCAGGATGACAGGAAAACTAGTGGCTAGGTGGCTGTTAGGCCCAACTGACCTTCCTTCTGTACCTCTTCTATCCTTGCTGGGTGAGGTCTGACTGGACTGTACTTCTGAGTTCAGGAACTAGGAGGCCTAGTGTCTGTAAACTTTCCTTTATGAGTCATCTGTTGCAGTGTAACAGCTCATCCTCAAATTTTGTGGCTTAGAGGACTGTTTATCATTTACTATCTCTCATGGTTTTTTGGGGCAGGACTTTAGGATTTAGGGGCATGTCTTGTGTCTTCTTGAGCCTCATGGCTTAAAGGCTGAGTGAGGGATTCATCTAGAAGTTCATTCACTTGTGAGTCTGGTAGTTGGCTGTGACTCTAGTTGGGTATGTGGATAGGAACGGCCACCTGGGGTTGGTCCATGTTCTTGAGCTTCTTTCTAACATGGTGGTTTGATTCTAAGGGCAAGTGTATCAAGAGAGAATGCCATGTGGAGACTGTATCCTTTTTAGAACTTAGTTCTGGGCATCACACAGCATCATTTCTGCCACATTTAAAAAAAAATTTCTTTATTTTTTAACATGGAAGTCCAGAGGTGTGGTATGTGAGTGTGTGTGTGTGTGTGTGTGTGTGTGTGAGGGGAATCACAGAGACAGAGTGGGGAGCAGAACAGGTGGATCTACTGAAAGTCACTGCTGGGGGAAGCAGCGGGTGAGATAGGAGAAGTCTGCTGCACCATAGGTGGGTCAGCTCCCCCTTCCCCCTGCACTTCTGGCCTATATCCCAGCTCTTTTATGCCTTTATAAATAAAATAAATCTTAAAAAAATCACATTCCCTTAAACAAACATGTGGAGAAGATCCTGGAACAGAGATGTAATTTTAAATATAAAAGAACAGTGCCATAACAAAAATTTCATTTCCGAGATTCTGTCTGACGCCATCCTAGGCATTGTTTGGGCAGGAGGCCCCGTTTCCTACTAGTGAGCTGTCCTGGTTTCCAGAAACCTTTTCTACCTTGTTGAAGTAAATAATATTGTGTGTGTGTGTATGGTGTGATGCCATCCATGGTTCACTCTACTCACTGTCCTGGAAATTGGGTAGATTCTCAGAGTGTCATATAAATTTGTGATATTTTAGAGCTGCCCAGAGAGAAAAAGAAATAAATAATCCTTGCTAATAGTGAAGAGTTATATTTAAGGGAAGGTTCTTTGACTGAACTAGTTTAAATGTTAATTTTATTACTCAAGAGGGCACTTTGGAACTCCCTGTCATTATCGAACAATTAAACCGTAGTTCCTTATTAATTTTTACTGCCTTCCTAGGGTAATTAGTGGCACATAATGTGAATTGCATCCCATTAATGAATAGTTTTTTGAATGTGAGTGGGCAGAGTCTTTTATTTGGCTAGCCAACAAGACAAGGCCTGTGTAACAAAAAAAGTTGGGTCCTTCCCAGAGCAGAGGGTCTCCACACACCTCCCTCAGCTGAGGGTCAACCCTGTGAAACGGCCAGTTAATTGTCCACTCTCAGGAAGTAGGATGGTCTGGCTCCCTCCTTGAACTCTAGGCTGACCGTCAGAAAATGAGTCGTCCCTTTGGAACAAAGATTCAAAAGTTAAAAGCAGGGTGCTGAGATTTCTGAACTCCTCCAGGAAGTCTATCTCTGGAAGGTTCATCTTTTTGGTTTGTCATAAGTGCCATTTATGAACGCCTGATGTTTGACTCTGTACTAGCAACATGATACATTATTTACTGCCAACGACAACGACTTCATGAGATGCCTGCTATTATTTCCATTTTATAGACAAGGGAAAGTCATTTCGGGCTCCCTGCTTTGCTCCAGGTTGTTGACAGGCCTCCAGTCTCTGCTGCATCTGTAAAAGCAAGTCTCAGACAGACGTTTAGATGAAATTTTTTCTTTCATTCTTGTACTTTAGGGTCAAAGACTGTTTGGCCTCAGTTTCACTTTCTTGGAGCACCTGCTAGGCGTGGGGTGCTCTGGTGCATGCTGCGCACAGTTGCTGGAGACGTCGTTGTTTGCCCAGCCCTCTCCCTTTCTCAAAGAACCTCAGTTTTGTTTGGGGCAAGGACTTGCCTGCTCTGTGATGACCTGTGATCTCCCTGTATTGATCAGGAAAACGTCCTCCCCAACGTCTGGTGGCACTGTGGCTCTGCTGGGCAAGGGAAAGAGGATGTGTGGGTGTTTCTGGGGAAGCATTTCCTTCTGTGTTAAAAAGAGCAGACACAAAGGGGACCTAGTGCTGATGCCCCTTACTTCTTCCTGCCTTAATGGGATGGAGCTTGAGTACCTGGAGCATTAAGCCTGGGTGGGAAGATCCTATGTGAGGATGGTGGAGCCGGGAACATCAGAAGCTGGAGCCCAGGACGTGGTCGAGCTGCCAGGCCATCTCTGAGACTGCTTTTCTCTGGGCTTCTCGTTTAGTAAATGACCAAAGCATTGGGGTGGAAGACCCTCTTATGGCTTTATCAGTCCTGGAAGACACCAGCTTGGGGAGTGGGGGCCACAGTCCATAGCCTGGGAAGCTTTATGCCATCAACCAATGACAGATGCCGAGAGGCGGACAGAATTGAGTTGTTCACTCAGGCAGGGCCTGGCACCTCCCTCTCTCACCCACGAAAGAATAGTATTGCTTGCACACTATGACTTTGCCCAAAAGAATTAAATTCCATCCTTATTTGCTTTTAATTTTAACTTCTAATTTCTCAGAGTAAATATGAGCCAGGAAGAGCAGCTGATCAAGGAAACAGCTGCTCCTGGGAGCCTGGCTGTGGCTGGGGTAGATGGTAAGCTCATTTAGAGAACATTCTGGATTAGTAATGATTTCAGTCCCAGCAGAGGCAATGAGTTTGGAGCCAGAGACTCTGGAAGGAGTGGAGGTTCCATTTGGAGTGCCTGGGCAAAGGCTAGAGGCTCTTTCCTTCCCCTCTGCACAGGGAGAAGAAGTAACCTCCTTTTTGGCTGGGTCAGCCTGGGGAATGGTTGATTCACAGCTCAGTTTTGACTCACATGCAGCAGTCTCTGCCCAGAGAGAGGCACTAGAGTGTGTTGGTTAAAAACTCCATCTCTGAGAGTCTAGACTTGCCCCATTTGAGCAAGTAAATTAGCCTGGCTGAGCCTTGGTTGCTTTACTAGAACACTGTGGACAATCTCAGTAGATGAGGCTTCTGTGGGGCCTTGGCAGTCCTCTCATAAATTTTCTGATGTGTATGATCACTGAGAGCTGGTGAGGAATTGGTGAGTAATTAGGGGGGAGCAGAAGAGGCCACTCCTAAAATATGCCACTTTGGCATGTGGATGGAGTTGTGAGTGGCAACTAGAACCCAACACGCTTCACGAAGGCTCTACTTTCCCTTTCCCTTAACAGCCCGCAGGAATTTAGGGGGTGGACCTGTTCTAGGAACCAGCTATCACCAGAGTGGATTACAAAGAATATGCACCAAATGTGGTAGACTGGGGGAACCTAGAGAGATCTGTTTGTTCAAAGTCCCTCTGTCTCTGCAGGGCATGGCAGATATTTGTTTACCTAATATTTTCTTTTCCCATCTTCCTGTAAATTGTTTTCCTCCCTTTTGAAGTCTTCAGATCCTACTCTGTCTCCCTATCAAGATGTCATGGAAACCCTAATGCCTGACTGTTGGGATCCCCATGTCTTTGTGAGATATGTCCATATGGGTATGTACAAAATTAAACTTGTTTTCTCCTATTAATCTGTCCTGTGTCATTTTAATTATTAGACCACAGAATATGGACAGAAGGAAAACTTTTCATTCTCTACCAAGTGAATTTGGGGCAATCATGGGAATGAAAGCATCCTGGACAGTTGGGAGGTATAATATCAGTGAAGATACAGAGATAAAACAAAACACAGACCCAAACCCCAAATATGTTGGGGGATGTGTATGTAGGATGTTCCCAGGAGGTGTGGGGAAGGACCCCGTCTCTCTGCCTAAGTATTTGTCTAATGGCACTACCAGGACCTGCCCTGTGGGAGATGCTGTTGAAAAAGAATTCTAACTCCCCAAAACATGGCAGTCACAAATACATGTATTTAATGATCATTAAAAGTTTCTGCACTTTTTATGGGAGGAAGAGACACCTTTATGGTACTGGTAGATGTATATTATAACATCAGCCTTCCCCAGAAAAAGGTTCAGTTAAGTTTTTTCTAAGATGTCCATTCCAGACTTTGCCAATATGGTTCACCTTGCTGTGTGAAACTAACATGAACTGAGGCCCTCTCAACCGCCTGAGAAACTGTCAGCAAAAGCTTAAAGGATGCAAATTCCTTAGATTTAGGGATAGATCCAGAAACAATCTTCTTATTGGCAGGGCAACCATCTGCAAGTAAAGTTTTACTGTATGAAGTCATCCCCACCCTGTCACGTGAAACCCCTGTACTCAACATCTGAGCCCTTCTCCTGTGCTTTACCTTAAAAAAACCCCAGTTTGTCCCATTTACAGTAGAATTTATGGGTATGTAAATTCTCTGTACAGATATGAAATCTGATTTTTTTCTCCTGCTAATCTGCCTGATATTAATTTGTTTGTTTGTTCAGCCTCAGAAGCACCCTAAGGTATGGGGTAATGTTCCCTTCACCATGACAGTATCTTAGTAAAATATTTTAGTAGGACAAAAGCCCTAAAAATGTTTATATCCTTTGACCTAGCAATTCCACTTTCAAGAAATCATTCTAAGGAAATAGAAATATGGCTATAGGAAACTTAATGTGCTTTTTATACAGTGTTGTAAAAGGAGGAACTATGCAGTAATTTCTTAAATCCTTGGTGAACATATGCAATAGGATACCATGTTACCATTAAAAAAATGAACCTTATAGGGAAACTGAGATGATGTTTTGCTAGCATAAAGTACAAAGATTGGATTTATACTCCTGGGTTTTAAACCTACTTTTACCACTTTCCAATTGTGTAATGTTTGACAATTTATAACTTCTGTGTCTAGGATTTTTCATTTGAAAATAGGGGCTACCAATAATAACTGCTTTTTGGGTTTATTGTAAGTGATATAATGCTTGCGAGCTCGTAGGGCAGTGACAAGCATAGGATAAAGTGTCTTTAGCTATTGTTAAGGGAAAACTGAGGACATGCTTCTGCGTCAAGATAAGTGAAGTCTTAGAGCTGTGTGTCATTGCACAATGTTATGATTTTTGGGTCTTAGCAATAGTGTTACAGATCTTGTGTTGTAACAATAGTGTTACAGCAAACTTTTATTCTAGGCTTCAAAACTACAGTCAGGGAAAACAGATTCAAGGAACACTTGTGCTACCTGCCCCAGGGTGCAAGCTTATAGTGGCAAAGGGCTGGGACTAGTTTTGTTAGATGCAAATGAGGGTTTGGTCAGTGCAATTCTGATTGGTAGAAAGTTTGTCAATCTGGGCCTTCCTGGTGGCGCAGTGGGTTAAGCAACACACTGTAAAGCAGACCACAGCCACTGCAGCACAAGTTCGATCCCTGCTGCCGGCCATGGAGGGGACCTACATGGCACAGCAGACCTCTCCTGCCTTGCCCGCTGCTGCCCTTGGCAGTGTGTTTCTGTTGATCTGTCTGTTCTGTTCCCAGCTCTGTGTCTGATGAATCCGCTCACCCCCCCCACACCTCTGATCTGTACCCCAGTTCTTGTATGCATAAATAAATAATCCTAAAAAAAATAAGTTTGTCAATCTGCGGTTGGTCGAATTTCAATCCAGGTCATGGCTTGCCTGTGTGGTTTCCTCTTCTCTGGGGCTGTGCTCATTATCTGCACACATGTGCTGGTACCTGCATGGACTCTGTTTGGTTGTTACCCAGACTGAGATGGCTCCACGTTCCTTTTCTTTTGTATTTTGTCATTTTGAAAAGATGAAAAGGAAGAAAGAATAAAAATGTATATATGCAAGGAAAAAAAGAATGCATTTATTCAACACCTATTTGTTGAGTAGCTCCAAAGTGCCAAGTTATGGACTACAGTGGTGACAAAGAGACAAAATACCTGCAGCAGGAGGGTGTACAGGTTAGAGGGGGTTCTTATAGGACTCATTGGTGGTACGTTCAAAAAGCAGGTGCTGGGCACCCATCTCTCCTTGGAAGTCTGAGTTCTGGGTAGGCCTAGGTGTCTTTGCTTTTATAATGTGACAGAAGTGCAGGAGGCTTTGGTGGATAGACCATAAAACAGTGACTGGAGAGAGGGAAGGTGAGATTTTAATACAATTGTTTCCTTATGTTTTGTAAAAATTCTTCACTAAGCAAGATTTATTTTATAATTAGAAAAAAGTAAACATTATGTATACATATTCAGCAGCTATGCCTTTCCCCTCTCCCCAGCACCATGCTCATGTCTTCCATAATAAGAGAAGCATATGCACAGACTTCAGATTAGCAAAGACCTCTGGACGGAGGAGGATGGTGGGGCTGAGGTTCACAGAGCTGTGATATTGCTAGGGGGAAAGGTGGTCCTAAATGGATTATGGGTGTGTGGACTCCAACCCCCACTCCAGACCATCAGTGTTCCAGAACCACAAATCCGATAAG
>JAGFMF010011983.1:3044173-3070732 GCA_019455555.1 Galemys pyrenaicus
TTCCTTGATCCTCCTTTGGTTCCCTTATGTTCCTCCTAAGGGAGGAACCATCTGGTATTTTTCTTTTGCCTTCTGACTTACTTCGCTAAGCATAATCCTAGGGGGAGATATTTAAAGGATTGTCTACGAGGTAGGAGAAGGAGAACACAGTGTCATAGCGTGTTCTGGGTTGGGCTGTGCTTGGGCATGGGGGATGGGTTACATTCTAACTGTGGATTTGGGGGTTCTTGGCCTTCCCCTCCAGGAAAGTGGGATAATCATCAGTCTGGAGATAACATTTTTTGCCTATCATGGCAGTGTGGTGGGTCAGATTGTTTCACAGGGCTCTGTGGTCCATGACCACAGAGAGTTTATTCTGCCAGCTCAAATCTTTTGCCTAAGCTGTAACAAGGTGGTTGCACAGATATTTTGGGGGGTGGGGTTAGGAGGAAGGGCTAGGGAGAGGCTGGACATCTTAGTGATCAGTAAAGCATGCATATGCAGTTTTCTCTGGTTCATCTTATTTTGGAATCCAGGACATAATCTAATTAAAGATGCCAGTTATAAATCAAGTCCTGTCTGCTTTGGGATGATTGTTTGGTTTCTTGTTTCCCAGAGACTTCTTCACAAGTCTGACTTGTAAGTAGTGAGTAGGCTGTCTTCTGGGGTGGTTGCAGACAGTTGGACTGGGTTCATATTTTTGTCTGTGGCCGGTCTTGCCCATTCAGTGCCCCAGTGTCCTTTTGGTTGACACCTGGTACCAATTTGACTGTGAAGTGGCTATTCTGTTTATTCCCATTGTACCTAGGAAGAATCTGGGGGTTAGAGAGGTTAAGTTGGGCATGGGGGTACTTGGCCAATATCACAATTAGTCAGAAGAGCCTTGGAATGAATAATTCTAAGATGAACATGAGGTGCATATAGCTCCTCAAATTAGTGTTTTTGTATTCTTTGGATAAATACCCACAAGTTGGGTCCTACAGTATTTTTTGTCTTAATTTTTTTGAGAAATCTTGTGGTGCCAGGAAGGGCACAGAGCGAGTTCTTGATGGTTCTGGCAGATGGATAAAGGAAGGAGTCTTGGAGCCCTCGTGGCTTTTTATGCTTTTATTATCAGAGGCGACCAGGTACATGGTAGGCAGGGGTGCCAGGGCAGCTAAGAGGCTGACAGGCCTCCTAGCCTCTGGCACATTTCACTCTCTTCTTTCTCTTTCTTCTCTCTCCGCTTGTCTTCTGCTCTGCTTCTGTTCTGCTCTACTGGCACCCTCGTGACACCACCCTTATACACGCATGTCTAAACCCAGGTGCACCCACTTGCGCATGCCCACTTAGGCACGCGTGCAGCACCGCAGGTGTCCATCATCACACCAATGGCAGGAAGGTGGAAAAGCCTGAGACTTTTCCATTTACCCTACAAATCTTCATACTGTTTTTCATAGTGGCTGTACCAATTTATACTCAGGTGGGTCTTGTTTGGATTAAGTTCTTGTTTTTTTTGCTTTTTATTGTTTATTTGTAGTTAAAAAATGAAGTACCTTTTTTTTAAAGATTTTATTTATTTGTGCCTACAAGAGCTGGGGTACAGACCAGAGGCAGGTGGTGAGAGGATTCACCAGAGACAGAGGGGAGCAGAGCAGGCAGACTGACTGAAACACACTGCTGAGGGGAGCAGCGGGCGAGGCAGGAGAGGTCTGCTGTGCCATGTGGGTCACTTCCCTGCCCGGGGATTGAACTCTCATTGCAGTGGCTGCAGAAGCCACTGTGTGCAGTGGCTGCAGAGTGCTCCACAGTGTGAGTGCTCAACCCCTTGGGCCACCAGGGAGGCCCATCAATATTTTAATTCCTTGTTATTTTTCGACGGTATTGGGTTTCTTCCCTTGAGTGGTTAATGTAGCTTTCCCACCACTAAGCACCCATAGTCTTCCACCATGGTCCATTGTACTCTCTGGCCCCCTTCTCATCCCTTTTCCTCTTCCCTCTCTCCTTCCCCTCCTGGAAGCCTCAGATTTATGATCAGCTTTCAAGGGTTGGTTTTAAAGTTTGTCTTGGTTTGACCCTTTATTTGGTTTCTCTATATTCCATGTATAAGTGACACCATCCACTATTTATCTTTCTTTTTCTAGCTTCTTGTCATCTTTTTCTAGCTTTCTAGCTTCGCTTACTGTCATCATCCCTTGGCATGAGTGTATCTTTTTTGATCGCTGAGTAGCTGTGGTGCCAGCAAGGCACAGGGCAGGTTATCTATGATCCTGAGCAGACAGGTCAAGGAGAAGTCCTGGAGCCCTCAGTGGATTTTTATGCTTTTATTATCAGAGGTGACCAGGTACATGGCAGGCAGGGGTGCCGGGGGGCCAGGAGGCTGGCAGGCCTCCTAGCCCCTAGCACAGCTTCACTCTCTGGGCTCTCATCTCTGCTTCTACTGCTGCTGCTTCGTTCTCCTCTCTGCCTCTGTCTCTCTCCTCTTGTCTTCTATTCTGCTGCTGGCAGCCTCATGACACTGCCCTTATATGCACGTGTCTAAGTCCAGGTGTACCCACTTGCGCGTGCCCACTTAGACATGCGTGCAGGCCCTCAGGTGTCCATCATTACACCAATAGCGGGAGGGCGGAAAGGCCAGACAACTTTTCCATTAACCCTACAGTAGTATTCCATTATGTGTATATACCACATCTTCTTGACACATTCATTTTGGGGCATTTGGTTTAAAGTTCATCTGCCCCAAGAAAGAGAGTAGTGCTTAACAAAGTCCTGACTTCTCTCTCCATCTACTCTTAAAACGATTCTTGGAGGTGCTGCTATTGCACTTAATTTTGTTTTGGGTGGAAACTGTTCTCTAGATTTGCTGTAACTCTTGGCCCATGGTCTTGGGTGTCTTCTATTTGACTAGGGGACTAGGAGTGATGAGGGACTAGGAGTGGTGAGGGGCAGAAGGAACCAATGGATGGTATATTATGTGATACTTGGCCAATGCCAACCTTCATATTATCATCTTCCTTGATTATTAAGGAAGGTCAGTAGGTTTTTCTTTGGTCTTCTGAACTAAGCAGGGTTATGTTGTCTATCTTGGATCTATCTATTCTTTTTATTTATTTATTTTTTTTAAAGATTTATTTATGCATAGAAGAACGGGGGTACAGGCCAGAATTGCAAGGGTGAGAGGATTCACCAGAGACAGAGTGGGGAACAGAACAGGCAGATTTGACTGAAATACACTGCTGAGGGGAGCAGGCAGGAGAGGTCTGCTGCACCATGTGGGTCACCCCCCTGGCCAGTGGCAGGGATCGAACTCGTGCTTCAGTGGCTGCGGTTTGTTTCATGGTGCGTTGCCTAACCCACTGTGCCACCAGGAAGGAGACCCCTCTATTCTTTTTAAACAGAAGAGGAAAGTGGAGTTTGGAAAGGTCTGGTGAGCTGCTGTGGTGCAGGCAGGCAGCAGGGCACGAGGAGGTGCCTCCTGGCCCCTGGCTAATCTTTACTCTTTCTCTTTGGACCCTCCCTGGCATTGTCTCATGGTCCTGCCTCTCTGTAGTTACTCATCCTTTCATAGCAGTTCCACTGCAGCTGTCCTGAGGGGCTTTTGTGTGATGCTACTTACAGACTCAGCCTCCCGGCTCAGGTGTGCTCATTGATGCACGCCCACACCATACTCCAGATGTCCACCATCAGGCATGTGTACCCCAAGCCCACACTCCCAAGCACCTCCTGTATTCAAGGCCACAGATGATAGCTACAGAGGTCAATGGCATTAAGCCTCACCATCTTACCCTGAACCCCTCTTTTAACTTACACGTATTTAAAATGAGATTAGATCACTATTTAGAACATCATAAAAACTGTACTAAATAGACTTTTATATGTACAGATAATTTAAAAAATGATATTGCGGGTACATGGATAAATATATATGGCCTATAAATTCTTTGTACATAATGTAAATGTAAGAAATGCAGTGTTGACATAGCTCAAACTGAGACTATAATCCTTAATTAATGTAATTGCATAGCTTAATGGAAAACTGAAAACAAATTATTTCTTCTTTTATACTCCAAAAATTTATTTGTTTTCTTTAGTTCATCTGTTTGTTTTCTGTATAGGCCATGTATGACTGAAATTATATGGTCTTTGTCTATCTGGCTTATTTCCCTAAGCATCATCCCTTCTAGGCCTACCCTTGTTGCAAATGGCAAATTTCATGTTTACAAAGTATGTCTTATGAGGATATCTGGACACCCAATCTGGTTTCATGCTTTGTCACACCTAGTAATGTTTTGTGGGTAGCCCATATCCTGCATTTTGGAAGACCTTTCATGTGCTGTGGTTTCCATTCCCCCCTCCCTCCCTTCACCAGCCATTGGCCTCCTTCCCGCTCTTCTTTTCAATTGCAAACATATGAGAACTATTAGTCCTGGGACTGCAGAGGCCCTCTTTCTGTATCTTGGATAACAAGTGTTAACAATAAGGCCTAGAACAAATAAGCACAATTCCTTCCTGCTGTTCTGGGCGGGTTGGTGATAAGGAAAGAGGCAGAGTCAGGTAGAAAGGGAAGGCCTGAGAGGGGCCACGGTGCCTCCCACCAGCTACTTTTTACCCCATGAGAGCAGCTGCAATAGTGTGTGGATGCCCAGGAGCTGAGGACGTGACCATGTTTCACGCCCCCATCTCTTCACTTCTCTTGTGCTGTCCCAACCCAACACCCCATCCTTGTCCCAAATGAACCCTTTACTGCATGTCATCTGATAGTATTTTAGAAAGAGGATGGGCAGTCAAACAGAACTTGGTTCAAGGCCCAGCTTCCCCCACATCAGAGCAGGGGTGCAGTGGGTCCTGGTTGGGGAGTTGTTGGGGGAGGACCCCACAGGCAGAGGGGATAAAAGGCAGGAAAAGCGGGAGCATCCCAGTGTTGCAGTCCAAGCAGTTACGCCTGAGACATTGTCATTTTGTGATATCCAATGAGCCATCTGTCCTAACTACTAACTGCTGGGTCTAAAATCTCAATCTGCCTCTGGGTTATAGTCTGGGATATTTCTCTAGCACCATTTGGGAAAAAGGGAGATCTTCTTCCTTCTGCCTTCCTACACAGCCATCTGCCTTCCTGATTCCTTGCTTAGCCCCACCTTCTATCTTCATTTTCAGTTGACACCCCTCCCCCAGTACCACCTGCTGGCAAACCTCACTTCTGTATGCATCTGTTGGAATCCTGTTCTACCCTCATGGATTGTAACACCACAAGGAGCTTTTGTCCTGATCCCAGATTGTTCTCAGAGTCTAGAGCAGTGTTTGACACAGAGTATTAGGTCAATAAATATTTATTGCAAAAAGCCAGGCGAATTGCCCCTATTCAGTCTAACTTACTGAATCCGTTCCTCACTCTGGCAGTGTACTTGGGGCTTTGTTAGAGAGCGTTCTCAGGTCATCACCCCTGTGTAGGTTGATTCAGTGTGTCTTGGGTGAAGCTTAGAAATCTGTATTTTTACTTAGCATCTCAGGTGATTGGATAGTCAGTGTCTAGACTAATATGTGGAATGACTCGTAGAGAATAGCACTGAAGACAGAACCTCATTGTGGGCATCACCTACACCATATTTCTTGTATTGCAAACAGTTGATTAAGTATATAGCTATGATATAAAAAATAAATGCCTCAAAGGCTTATCCAATTTGTGTTTGTGCTTTGTGGGGAAACAATTATATTTATTCAACTCTGGTCACAATATGGTAGGGTGACCAGCTGTTCATCAAGTACCTTTTTCCCAAGAAAAGGATAGATCCAGCAAGTAAAGTGGTGAACTGCTGAGAGGTTGCCCAGGTAGCCTTTGGGCTTTCTGCGAGAATGGCATCTTACACTGGAGCGCGGTGGCAGATGTTGCGGACATGCTTGTGCCGGGAATGTAGCCATTATGTGTTCTTCTATCAGTCCCTTGAAGGGCTGCCCAGTTGGCTTGCGTGTATCCAGTTGGCAGTATGGAGCAGAAACGGAGAGCCCAAGCTTCAGTCAGATAGCTCTGGGTCTGAATCACAGAATGGCCACTGATAAAGGGTGATATGAGGCATTTTATGTGGCCTCCATGAGCCTCAGAGCCTTCGTCTGCCAGCAGGAATAATATTGTCGAGCTCATGGGTCTGGGATGAGCTTTCAGTGCTGTGGCCTGGCATTTTGTATGTATGGTGCTCAAAAAGTGCAAATACCATAACCTCCGGGAAGATTGGCTCATACCACTCCATCGTCAGAAACTGCCCTACCTAGTCTTCAGAATCTAAGGATCCTGTCTCTGTTGGTCAAAAGAGGGGCCAGCAAAGATGTTGGGTTGCACTTGGAGAAAGTTAGAGTAATGGAACGCTGTTAAAAAAAGATAACCCTCCAAATTTCATTGGATACTTGCTATATGAAATTAGGATTTTAATAAATGAATTTTTAAATAGTGGCATACTTTTCCTGAAAGATGGATTGAGTTTCCAGAAAAGTGTGCTCATAGAATAGTTTCAGTGGGTAAGCTGAGGCACTGACATTGGAGGGTTGTTACTGGGAGCAGTATGCCAACAACTGATTGTCCCCCCAGCCCCCACTGTCATCCACCTTTTAAGACACTTAAAAGCCAAAATATGATTAATGCTCTTGCACCAGCTGCCCTTAATTACATTAAGCATGAGTGGAAGGGAAGGGCCCTGGGGTGCATGGTGATGTAACAGAGTTGTCCCCAAGAAAGGGAAAAGTTCCAAAATCCTGGTTCTTCCCTTAGTGGGTAAAGCTGAGGAGGGAAAAAAAATTCTGCAGAGAGGAGGATGGAAGGAAGAAAAAAAAAAGTAGGATAAAAAGCAGCAAGGAGACCTGGAGGAAGCACGTGGAGCAGAGCCACATGTGAAGAAACTGCCCTTGGACTGGTTGGAACAGATGTGGGTAAAAGACCTGTGGAGAGCTTAATAATAGCAGCTTTCATCTTAATTTTAATTTTGCTCTTTTCCTCCCGGATTTGTCTATGGGTCTCTACTAAAAGGTTCTTTAAATGTGTGGCAAGTTTTTGGGCCTTGCTTTGGGCCAATCCTATTTGGCTGCACTTTTACCCTCAAGGAGATGGGTAACTTTAAATGCTTAACTTAATAACTATATTCTTTATCCTTTCTGTATTGTACCCTAATTGTATTAAAGTTCCTTTCCATTAAAGGTTTTATGTTTGTCTTAATGCAGCGAATGGCAGAACCCATTCAGAGAGGGCAGGTTTAGGGGTTCTGGGTTGCTCCTCTCCCTACCCTGTAACAGTGGGAGAACACAGCTCAGGTGATTCCATAAGCAGCAACAAAGCAACGTGCACATAGCCTTGAACACTGGGCGGGCTTTATGCGAGCTCTGGAAGCCAGTCCAGGAAGCAGTGCGGACACTCACTTCACCGAATGTGAGGGCGAGTTGCGAGTGGGAGCATCCTCGACTGGGGCTTCTATCTCTCCTATTTTGCTTGAGGATGGAATGCAAGGAGCCCAGCACAATTCTTTTATGTAGCTTTAAAAAGTCAGTCCTAGAACCTGAGCAGACCAATTAGTTGAAGGAACTTTGTGCAGTTTCATTTAAGATTTCTAGATGACCACCAAAAACTGAAAGAGGACATTTGAGTATTATCGGAGATCTACAAAAACCAGTCTCCTCAATGGCCACATCCTTAGGGTGCCCTCTACTTGTGCCACCTCCTGTGTGCCTGCCCAGTGAAACTCTTCACCCCAGGTGAGTCCCTTTGTTACAGGGCAGGGAGAGGAGCACCTCAGTTACACCTTGAGCACCCTGTGTGCAGGGGGTGGGGCAGGGCGGCAGGGGAGCGCAGGCTCCTGGCTGCACATTGGCATCACCTGGGCATCCTGGCGAAGCTGATGCTGGTTGATTGGTTCAGGGTGTGGCTGGGAGTCAGACATTTAAAAGCGGCCCGACCAGGGGGCGGTTCTCTCAGCCCGCCTGGATCCAGGCTCTCTTGGCTCAAGAGAGGAACATCTCTTTTTCCAGGACTACAGGTGACTCAGGTCTATTTTCTTTTGCCTGCTTGCCTTTGACAAGTTAGTGGAAAATGCCTACCTCTCACTGCTTTTACATAATGACGAACCGTTTTGTTTTCACAAGAGGTGCCTTTGTGAGGGGCCTAGGGCGCCTCACGGCTTTGCTTCCTTGGCGTCCGTGTTGTGAACAAGCTCCCTGGATGAAGCCCTGTCGTGCAGATAGGAGCTGCTAGTCGTTTCTTTCCTTCTCTAAACTTTTGAGTACTGGCCCCCTCTTAATGTGTGGGTGTGCTTAAGTAGCTCTCAGTAGTTGTGGAAAGTGTGTTAAGTGAAACCAAGTCCAGAAGCTCATGAAACTGGGCCAGGTAATGCCCATTGTTTATCAAAAGGGAGTTTAATGTTTGCAGGAGGAAAAACTGCAAGTGGATAAATAGCCTGCTCTTGCAGAAGCAGAAGCGGGAGCCACCAAGATGCTGCTGGCGTTCCACTCGGGCCACAGCTGAACGCCTGATCTTGGATATAGTCTATCATTCTGTCTTGCTCTTGATACTCATTCCCCAAAGGGACACATGTGTCTCTGAAACTTATGGCTTTTTTTTTTTTTTGTGGGAGCCTAAGCCCCCTCTGCAGACTCTCTCGGAGGGTGGACGGCATCCACAGGTGGTGAGTGAGATGACTTTGGGAACAGCACTTGAGGTGGCATTAAATAACTGGATCACATAAGGAGAGGCAGACAAACTGCTTCTAGAAAAAGCCAGGTTGCAAATATCTCTGCCTTTGTAGGCAGTGAGGTCTCAGTAGCTGCTGTTTAACCATTTAACAAGGAACCAACTGTAGACAATAAGAGTGGCTCTCCCTCCCCCAGCCCCATTTGAATTTCATTTCATTTCATTTCAGCCCCCACCGAGATTTGAATTTCGTTTAATTTTTACATGTCATGAAATAGTCTTCCTTGTGATCTCCCCAACCCCCGGCTATTTAAAAAGGCAAAAATCATTTTTACCTCATGGTTTGTACAAAAACAACGAACTGGTCACTTTGCCAGTCTCCACCGCAAGGGAAGACTGCTTGGTGATAATGCTCTTCTGGAACCTGTGAATTTTGGCTTTGAACAGAGTTGGAAGTAGACTTGGAGGTTTCATGAGTGTTTGTCATACAAGAATCATTAGTGCGCATTTAACCACAGTGTTGAACCCCTTAAATCTTATTTTTAAAACTATCTTCTATTTATGGGTAGTTAAGTAGATTTTTCATTTAGAAAATGATTTTTAAAGATGGGTGGTTTGCAGGAAAATGTTAAGTATCCAGGTGACATATGGATTGGCAATCATCAAGACTTTTATTTAAAGTTAGTATTTTGAAAACTGCTGTTTAGATTTGAAATCCCAGACTGTTTCCTTCTGGGGAGGATTACCTATATTTCTGAAAGCAAAACAAAATCCCTTTATTTCTTTAAATTGGGTTGCTGACATTTCCTATTGTTAATGAGTATCATTTTTTTTATATCATGCTAATTTTTTTACACTGTAGGATTTCTTCCCTACCTCCACCCCCAGGAGTGGTATCTCTCCTCCACCAAAGCACCCATAGTCCTCCACCATAATCCATGGTGCTCTCTCTCCACCCCATTTTCAACCATGTTCCTCCCCTGCTTCTTCTGAAAGTCTAAGATCGATGGTTAGTTTTCAAGGGTTGGCTTGAAAAGTTATCTTTGACCCTTTGTTTTTCTATATTTACATAGAACTGACACAATCCAGTATTTATCTTTCTCCTCTGGCTTATTTTACTGAGTAAATCCCTTGCAGATCTATCCATGTAGCTGCAAATAGCATGAGTTTATTTTTTGATTGCTGAGTAGTATGCCATTGTGTGTATATCCAGTACCTTGACCCATTTGTCTGTGGTTTTTTCGTCTTATTTTTTAAAGATTTATTTATGCATACAAGAGCTGGGGTACAGGCCAGAGTCCAGGGAGGTGAGAGGATTCACCAGAGAAAGAGCCGGGAACAGAACAGGCAGACAGACTGAAATACACTGCTGAGGGAGCAGTGGGTGAGGCAGGAGAGGTCTGCACTGCCATGTGGGTCCCCTCCCTGGCCGGGGATCAAACTTGCGCTGCTGTATTGCAGATGCTTCACAGTGCAGTGTTCAACCCGCTGCACCACCAGGGAGGCCTGAGTGTTGTTTTTTTTTTAAAGATTTATTTATGCATACAAGAACTGGGGTATAGGCCAGATGTATGGGTGAGAGGATTCACCAGAGACAGAGTGGGGAGCAGAACTGCTAAGGGGAGTAGTTGGGTGAGACAGGAGAGGTCTGCTGTGCCATGTGAGTCACCTCCCTGGCTGGGGATCAAACTTGTGCTTCACTTTCTGTGAATAGCTTCAAAGTGCTGACTTTAACCCCTTGCACCACCAGGGAGTTCCTCCACTTCTGTTTTTTGGCATTTAGGTTGTTTCTCTATCTTGGCTATTGTGCTGCAATAAACATGGGAGTATAAGTTTCCTTCCAAATTAGTGTTTTTGTTTTATTATTCTTTTTAGATACATACCTAAGAGTGGGGTGATTGTATTGTGTGGCAGATCCATGTTTAGTCTTTTTAGAAATCTCCACATTGCTCTGATCATATAGCGGTGAGCCATGGTAAATATTAAAAGGTGATGATGAGCTTTTTTTCATGTGCCTGTTGACTGCCTGCATGTCTTCTTTGGAGATGTGCCTATTTAGCTCCTATACCTATGTTTTGATTGGGTTGTTTTCTTTTTGTTGAGTTGTATGAACTCTTTGTAGACTTTTTAAAAAAAGATTTTATTTATTTATGCATCCCAGAGCTGGGGTACAGGCCAGAGGTGAGAGGATTCACCAGAGAGGGTGGGGGGTGGAGGGCAGAACAGGCAGATTGACTGAAATACACTGCTGAGGGGAGCAGCCGCGAGGCAGGAGAGGTCTGCCTGTGCCGTGTGTTCTCCTCCCTGGCCAGGGATTGAACTTGCGTTGTAGTGGCTGCGGAAGCCCCACAGTGCAGTGCTCAACCCTTCTTGCCACGGGGGAGGCCCTCTTTGTAGATCTTTGATATAAGTTCTTTGTCAGATGTGTGGTGTATAAATATTTCCTCCCTTTCGGAAGGGAGCCTCTTTATTTCAGTTAGTTGTTTTCACTGTGCAGAAGCTTTTCAGTTTGATATAGTCCCAGTTTATATTCTCTTTTGTCTTTCTTGCTGCTAGGGATAAATCAGTGTGGATACTTCTGCAGTTTATGTCTTGGAGCATTTTGCCTATGTTTTCTTCTTTGTATTAAAACCCTTTTTATAAAATTGCATTTTAAAAAATTGAGGTAACGTTGATTTGCAATGCTGTATATGATTCAGAAGCATAGGCTTACACCTCTTCACATGTATGTCACCACCCCACATCTACCACCAAGACTCCCCTAATCTTCCACCACAGTCCATTGGGCCCCCTCCCTACTTTTCTTCCCACCTGCCCCCTCTACCTCTGGGAGCCTCAATTCTATAGTCAAATTTCTAGGGTTTATTTGGGTTGGTTTTATCTGTTTGTTTGATTTTTTTTTTTTAATAGTCCATATCTGAGTGAAATCATCTGGCATTTTTCTTCCTCCTGATCTATTTCACTTAGTATCACCCTCTCTAGTTCCATCCATGCTGACACAAATGGCAGAATTTCATCTTTTTTTATATATAGCTGAAACTGACTAGAAAAATAACCTTGGTGGGTGATCGCAGAGTTTGCGGTTCTAACTTTCACATCAGTGGAGAGTTTTCTTAATGCCACGTTTATATAGCTGTAACCAAGTCAAAAAGGTGACTTAGTAAACCATGAGTTTGCAACTTATGCAAAGACCCCACATGCTGTGTGTGTGTGTGTGTGTGTGTGTGTGTGTGAAATGTGATAATAATTAGGAAAGGAAAAACAACCATCAAAATTACATTACCCGCTGAACAGCCACCTTCTTGGTGTGTGATTTCCGAGCAGCTGTTGTTTAGGTAGCGCTGCGTCCACACTGATGAAACATGGCCATTTCCTCCTACTAACATCGGAGTTTTTACCTGATTAATTCTTGCTGTTCTTTTGAAGTGGAAAGAAATTCACTGAATGTTTCCCTGGAGTTTCTGAAAAATTTATGAGCTCTTTTTAAGGTAGAGGGCACTGTGTATGCTGGGGCTGTACCATGTCTTTCTAAAGGGTGATTTGATTTTTCCAGTGCACCCCACACTAAAAAGCAGGATGACGGTACTGAGTGTAGTACGTATGCAAACAGAACCTGTTGGTTTTGCTTTTAATACCTAGTCTCTCAAAATGGACTGAAGGAAGAGGACCCTAACCTGTTGCTAGTAGTGTATCAGTGTCTGGCTTTGATTTCTAAGCAGACTGATTCCACAGAACCTAGGCCAGCAAGGCCATGCTCATGTGATCGGATGTCTTCTTGGCCTTGAGAGAGGGTGCCTGCAGGGCCACTGGTGTGCCAAGCACAGGAATGAGTAAGGCCCCGGAGGTAGGGATGTTCTAGGTTCAAATCCCAGCTCTGTCCCTTTCCAGCTTCACAGAGCTTGCGCTAACCACTAAACTACATTCTCAGCGAGTGTGGTATTAACTTAATTTCCAAGACCATTGCACTGCTCTGCACCCAAAGCCACCATGCACAGTGTAGTTTATGTGAACAGTACTCTTTGGAGTTGTGCAGAACACAACCTGAACACACAGACCTGCTTGCTTAAGACCCAGGGTTTATGACCCTGCCCCTAGCACGTAGTAAGTTCTCAGGGAATGCCAAGACTTTTTATTATTTTTATCTTAATGTACATGATCAACGGCTTCTAGTTTCATACTCCAATTCTCAAAAGACTTAAAGTACTATAGACCATTGTCCATCAGATTGCCCCATCAAGGGAGCAGTAGAATTTTGTAAATTTTTTGAGTTAAGTCCTCCTTGCATCTTTCAGACAAACTGTGCTTACACACTTCTTTCTGTTTCTGTGACCCATCATGTCTGCGAAGAGGTCTGAAGAACTCCAAATGTCCTGAAAGGTGCTATATAAAAATGTACCCTTAGGCACTCCCTGGTGACACAGTGGGTTAGGTAACGCACTGTAAAGCAAACCACAGCCACTGCAGCATGAGTTCAATCCCTGCCCCTCGCTGGGAGGGGACCCGCATGGTGCAGCAGACCTCTCTTGCCTCGCCCGCTGCTCCCCTCAGCAGTGTATTTCAGTAGATCTGCCTGTTCTGTTCCCCACTCTGTCTGGTGGAGTCTCTCACCCCCCACACCACTGGCCTGTACCCCAGTGCTTGTATGCATAAATAAATAAATCTTAAAAAAAAATGTCCTCATCTATGCATGCATTTACAGAAGTGAGCTTGGAACCAGACAGATTGGGTGACATGCCAGTGCTCTTCATGTGTAGCTCTGTGATTTTCCCAAGTTCATCTTTCAAGTCCTGGTTCTTGTTTCTGTGCTGAGGTCAATGGTAATTTCTAGCATGTGGCACCATTGGGGGAGATGAGTGGCCTCCAGCAAAATCCTAGCTCTTGGCTGACACTAAACAAATCCTCACACACTGCTCATCTGTGTCTCAGTGACAGGCAGAGGTAGGTTAATCCAGGAGCCTCTAAGCTGCAGGTCATGCCATGGGGGTGCTGCCCTGTGAATGCTGTTGGGGGCAGGAGTCTTCAGAAGGATGAGCAGCAGGCACTGTTCTAGCACTAGCTATGCTATCGTGGAGATCTGCTGGGCACGCTTAGTCTGCAACCCTGTGCTGCTTCACCTTTCAAGGCAGGTGATTAGATTTGGGGATGTTTAAGGGAATCTCTGCACATATAGGATTCTCTGATTTTTAACTTCAGGTAAAATAGGCAGAATTTATGGTTGGATTTTCCTCTGTACTTTCCCTGTTAGTTTGGGTGTTATATCTGTGGCCATCCCCGCTCCATGTTCACAGTGCATTTCACTGATGAAGTAAATGACTTCTTTAATTGAACTTGGATGAGACCTCGGAATCCTGCACCACACAGACTCCCAGTGCATGGAGCCTCTATTAATCCTTGTAAGTGTTGATTTGAAGGACTAGATCTATTTGCCATCTGTTTTAAAACAGCTTAAGTACTTAGAACTTAAGTCTTTTGTAACAGCCATAAATATTCTCATTACTCCTAGCCAAAAATGCACTTGTATAACTCGTTAGCAATAGCACTGAGTTTGAATTTCAGGAAGTCTACATTTTAAAGGTTCTTTATTCTTTTATGAAATCTTTATGGAATCCCTTCTCTGATCCTCTCTCTATTTCCAAGTGATGGGTAGATAAGCAAGTGAACAGGCGACTTTCACCTAGTGTGTGACGCTGAGAAGATTAGGGGGCTGTGTGGGTTGGTAGAAAAGATAGCCAGTCTATCTTGGGAATGAAAGGATTGTTTTTAGGACGTGGTGATGGGTGAGAATGTTCTAGCACAGGGATGGCATGGCATGAGAGAAGATAATTGTGGCTGGTTGGAGAAAGTCCAGTCACTTAGACCCCTGAGACTCACTGCTCCACAGGGACACTGTTGCTTTATTTGCCTTTTCCTGTTTTTTTTTTTAAAAGATTTATTTACTTATGCATACAAGAGCTGGGGTATAGGCCAGAGTGGTGGGAGGTGAGAGGGTTCACCAGAGACAGAGTAGGGAACAGAACAGGCATATTGACTGAAATACCCTGCTGAGGGGAGCAGCGGGCGAGGCAGGAGAGGTCTACTGCATCATGTGGGTCCCCTCCCTGGCCGGGGATTGTACTGCTGTGCTGTGGATGCTTCACAGTGCGGTGCTCAGCCCACTGCGCCACCAGGGAGGCCCCCCTTCTGTTTTAGAGCTTAGCATGCATTTCACTTCTACAGCTTCCTTGACCCCCAACTTTTAAAAGGGCTGGGGAGTGGGTGGGATAGAGAGGGTTACCTGAGTGTAACCAGGAGGGGATGGTGGATGGTGTAATCTGGTGGCAGTGAGATTCAGAGCCATTGGGAGATGGAGAGGAGGGAAAGAGAATTATTTGGAAGAACAACAAGGCTTCTACCCCAGTGCAGGTCTAGGGGGTGAGAGAGCATATGGTCTTACTGGAAGGGCCTTTAGGGGAAATCTCATTCTCAGGGCAGAGTCAGGGTTCTGTTTACAAAGCTCCCATTTGGAAATGCAGCATATGTGCTGGGTGGGGGTAGAAAGAATGAAGAATGATAACAAGTGGAGGATGATACATCCACTATTGTGTTTGCTCAGAGAAGGCTGTGGAGGACAGTTATATAAAAAGGGCTAACAGTTGACTTGCGTCTGAAGTGACGGTAGAAGCTTCCCGGCAGATGAGGAGGAAGTGGGGAGTAGGTGGGGGGAGAAAAATAGGATGGACAGGGAAGCATGGTTGGATTTGGGAACTGAAAATAAACTGAAAGCAGAGGGGACGTTAGGGCAGGGGGCCCTGCACAAGCCACGTTGGAGGTCCTGTTTGCACTTCAGACTTTCTTGGAAGTGATTTTGAGACACTGAAGAAGTGTAAGCAGGGCAGGCAGGGCAGTGATTTTTTTTTTTTCCCCTTAAATCCTTAATTCAGTAAGATAACTGTTCTAGGACTTGCATTGATAATTCATAGTATCTATGAAAACTCAGCGTATATCAAATGACAAATGGGGATTCTTACTGCTCCAGCTCAGATTATTGGCATCTGGACTCAACCAAACACTGAAGATTTCAGGCAGAGGCCAGTGTGACTGTGGGGTAGGGGCTGAAGACCCCTAGGGCTGAGGCGTCTGCACAGGCGTACACGTCAGTTAGCTTCCTAGGTTGTCACTTGCCAGCGTAAGGTCTAGGACAAATGATTTGATTTCTGATTCTCCACATATATGTTCATTCTTCCTCTCTGTGTCTGCCATGAGCTCCTAAGACCCTGGCACTTCCTGGGATAAGAGGGAGCTGGAGCTGGAGTTCAATCACTGTCGTCAGTGAGTTCGTGAGTCAGGCCTAAGTAATGAAGCCTCCATAGGCTGGGCACAGAGAGCTTCTTGGTGGGTGAACTCTTGACAGTTCAGTGTCCCTTCCCACATACTTTGTCCAAAGCAGCTCTTCCATCTAGTTGCTCCTGAGTTCATTCCTCTCGTAATAAATGGGGATGCTACAAGTAAAATATTTGTCTGAGTTTTCAAAACAGTATGTGTGTTTGCAACTCTAGCAAATTGCCACTCTAGCAAATTAAATGAACCTGGTCAGGGGGTTGTGGGTCACCTTCCTTCCATAGCCTGCTGGTCAGAAACTCAGAAGCCTGGTGTCTGAAGTAGAGAGTGGTTTTGGCGACTGAGCCCTTAACCCCGTGCAATTTGATGCTATCTCCAGGGAGGTAGTGTCAGAATTGACTTGAATTGTGGGACACTCAGCTGGTGTGAGAACTACTTGTTGTGGAACTGCCCCCTGTCTCTCCTTCTCTCCCCAGTCCCCACTGGAATTGGGAATCAGAATCTTTTTAGCACTAGGGAAAAAGTGGCTAAGTGGGCCAGTCTTGGGCAGACTTGGAAAGGGTCCTCACCTCCATCTCATATCTCTCTTTCCTGTACTCCTGTGCTCTTGACTCCCCGGTGAAAACCAGTTCCCAGGTTTGGACCAGACTTCAGCCATTTTTAACTTGGTTAGACTAGTCTGAGCAGTGGTCATGGCTGCTGAGCAGACTGTGTGTTTCTGTGTGCACGCAGTCCCCCGGCCCAGTTGCTTACCCACGAAGCTGTTTGCACTTAGTGGGTGCAAGTAGGTGGTCCTGAGGAGCACTGGCTTTGGCTGGGCAGATGAGGGTCTGTATCTGCAGCTTGCCAGCTGTGTAAATGTTGGGGTTCATTGAGTGGGCTTCTTGGGTTCCTCTGAGAATGATTTCGGAGAGTCCCCATTCAGCAGCACACAGCAATTTTATTAGGGCAAATGAAGAAAAAGATGTTTGCGCAGACAAAAGGGCAGGTTTATTAGGAAAAAGATGTCTGCAAAGAGCAATGCAGGCAAAGAGCTGCAATATCCCAAAACAAGTGTTCTTGGGGGGATTCATCTCTTCCTGAAATTTTATCTGTTGTGTAATCTATCACTTCTGGGGTATAGTTGAGTTCAACTGTAAGAACTGGTGATCTCTTCCTAATGACTGACAATAACCCCTGGTTTCCATAGTCATTTTAATGACTTGTTAATTATCTCTATCCCCACCTCTGGTTTCTGGCCTTTCGGTACTTCCTTCCTCAATTTTCAACTCTATGCTTCTGTTATAACTGTGGCCCTTCTTGGTGCCTCAGTTTTCTCATCTATGAAATGGGCTGGATGGTTTTGAGCTTCCTAGGGTTATGGATAATGTATGAAAAATGTGACAGGTACAGAAGCAGGCGCAGTAAAACCGAGTCCCTGAAGTAGTCATTAGTAAAGTGGGTTGTGCAAATGCCAAAAAGAGAGTTTGCAAACCTGAAAGTCAGGGATGAGGCCCTGGGGCATTGTTACAAAGCAGCTGATTTAGTGAGGAGGCAGGGACTTTGTTTTTCACAGTGACTGGTTGTAAGATTTGACTTCTCTTAAATGATCAGGAACTGGTCAGTGGTGACCTCATGCCCTCCCCCCCCCCCCCAGGGGAAATGCTTAAGTTGCTGATGTTTTCCACAGCCAGTCAACAGAAGTGGCCCAGGACAAGTTAGTGTTGCAAAAGAGAAGCGAAGTGAAACTTTCTTTGGTTAAACTGCTTTTGTCTGCTCATGGAATTTTTGAGTCTGGTCTCTGCTTTTGATTTTAATAAGTGCTTATGTCCCTGCCTTGCCTGGGTATGCAAATACTCCACATGTGCTACTTGCTAGCTATTGTTACTGACCATCATTTCCTGCTATGGACGGAGAGGTCCTTCCAGGGGGATATGAAAAGTGAATGTTAGACCCCAGTGAGCTGTGGGGAAGCTTGCAGGCAGAGTCTTTTCCCCGAAGTACAGTTCTCAGATCAATAATAGCTCCTTTTCCAAGAAACCTACAGCTTACCATCCCCCCTTAACCCCCAGTGTTTGCAGAAACACCCATGAGCCCTTCTTAGCTTTTCTAGGGCCTCATCAATGCTGTTGCTGAGGTGCATGGAGCAAGTCCGAGATCTTCTTTTCAGGGTGTTTAATACCTTGCAAAAGCCTCAAGCTTATTTTAATTGAATTACTTCATTCAGTGGCAGGCTTAAAGAGTGCCCTGCAGGCCCCCCCCGCTCTGAATGAATGCATGGAAAAGTCAAATAGTAAAGATTATGGTATAATCCTTCAGGGAGATATAAATAGAATCCCCTGTGCTGCCCTTTCATTTTCCTACATTGGTTAATAAACATGCTTTTCTAGCATCTGCTTTTCCTTTTCTTCCCCTAATGCTCTTTAGAATAAAGCTCAGCATATAAAAAGATGTTGGGGAAGAATTTACCAGGTCCATTTTCAGTGCTCTTCAGCACTACCTGGTCTAAACCCTCTGCATAATCTACCTGTATGTTGCAGAGGTTTAGAGGAGATGCTTGGTCAGAGCCACAGAACCTCAATTCCAATGAGCTCAATTAAAAAAAAAAAAAAAAGACATGACGTGCAATGACCACGCAAAAGGTGGAGAGTCGCTGGCTGGGGTTGGCGTGGCGCTCTGGGCTCAGACTCTCAGGGATTGAATCTTGGTCCACTTCCCACTCTCTGCCTTTGGGAGTTAAAAGTTATTTAACATTGCTGAGCACCATTTCCTTTCCCCCAAATAGTCCCTACCTCTGAGTGCTGTTGTCTTGACTTACGCTTACTCAAAAAGCTTACTGTTGCACCTGGAACATACTGAGTGCTCAATAAATTTTAGCCATGAGTGTTAAACAATTTTTAAAAAGCGCTCTCGTCCTGGTGCGGGGCAGCCTGTTTTGGCACTTCCTGGCAGGGTTTGCATGCTCTCCATTGAGAGAGCCTCCATCAAGGCAGGCCTGACTGCTGATGAGCAGAAGGGCAGGGGTGGGGTAGGTGGGTATTAAGGGACCAACTCCGTCACAGAGGGCCCCTGGTTCTTAGAGAGGACCTAGTACAAAGTGAATTTAAAGATCTTAAAAGTGAGGAAGCTGCTTGTTGCAATGATGTCCTTTGATCCTCCAAATTATATGTGAATATATATTCTGTAGATAGAATGTAGAAGGTCATCAATAACTCCTGGAAGAAACAAAGGAGCGCCTGGGTAGACGTGGTCATCCTATTTGAAGGAAGAAATAGATGAGGTAGACTATGCTACATGACAGACCACCTCGAAGCTTCCGAGCTTGAAGCAATACCCATGCATTCATGCTTCTACAACTTGACAGGGTGGACCCTCTGCTGGGTTCGCTTGGGTTGGAAGTTCCAAGGCAGCCTCACTTGTGTGTGGTCCCTGGTGCTAGATGAGGGCCGTGATGCCTCCCTTCTCCCCCATGGGGCTGCTTATCTTCCAGCAGGTTTCAATGAGCCTCCTTAGCACGCGGTCTCCAGGAAGTGGTCCAGGATGGTGGTGACAGCGGCTGCCAGGCTTTGGGATTTGTGCAGTCCTGCTACCCCACATTCCATTAGTCAAAGCAATTTACAAGAACAGCCAAAAATCAGAGGGTGCTGTGACTTCATGGCTTGTGACCTTTCTCTTGTAGGGCATCTGCCTTTGTGGCCCGAGTGAACTCTGTTCGGGCACATGGGCCCGTCATGTGAATAATGTCCTAGTCCTGAGCCACTGCGCTTGGGTTATAACACAGCTCTTTATTTGTATACAAAAAACCACACTTTTTACACAGTGCAATTCAGTTCAGACCCAGGAACGTGGACCCACTAGAACGACTTTCCAGGAGAGCCACGATACCCATGTGTGGCTTAATTTAAAAGAGATCTGTTTGGATTACACCCTCTGAATTATTCACAGAAAGCCAGCCCTAGGAAATACACCCTTGAAACATGGCGAGGCTAGAGTCAAGGGCACGTGGTTTCCACACACTAGGTTGAGGCCAGAGAAGATGGGAAAAGGCACGGCAGAGAGCAAAAAGATGAAATTTCAAGTGCGCAAGGGCTCATTTCAAACCTTAGAACAGAAAGTCTGTTGACTATAAACTCTGTAGGAGAATCTGCCCAAATATGGATTCCCAACCAGAGCGGTCTTACTGATCGAAGAAGTGAGCCGATTCTCAGTGCTGTGATCGCGGTCCCAGCCTCACTGGGGTCTGGAGGGTACCCAGTGGTACTGAAAACAGTTTTGGAAGCAAGTAGTGGAGAATAACTGTTCTCCACTCGTGCTACTCAGCGCCTTGCCTCTGGCGTTCACTGAGCAATGGGCAGGGTCAGGAACCAAAGCACTCTGGGCCCCAGGCCACTGGAAGAAGAAAGGACTTGGGGCAGGGCACAGCGAGCTGGGGTGAGGACGAGACCGCTGTCCGCGGTACCAGCGCACCTTGGCGGGGACCGGTGTGCATGGCCGCGGAGGGTTTTCAGGAAAGCAGGTTTGTTCTCTGGCTAAGGTATGTTTCTGGACACCTGCCCTAGAGATTTACTCTTTGAGGCTTTCAGACTCTGATGTGTGTATATTTTGAGTAGAACTGTCAGGAAGCAGGAGCTGGAAGATCTAGTTTTTCTTGGTTATGATAAAGTTTTGCCTAATCTTATGTTTTCTAGGAGATTTCAACCAGTTTTTTTTTTTTTTTTTTTTCAATTGGTTGAGTGGATTTACCAGTTTTACAGGTTTGTTTTTCCTTTCCCAGTGAATTCTGTTGCTGGGATGATTTGCTAGTGGTGGGTTCTGCTGTCCTTCTGCAGGCTTTCCGGGGCCAGCAGTGGGGTGTGGGGAGTGGGGTGAGCTATTGCTGTCCAAAGAGCTGGCGTTGGCAGGGCCAAGTGCAGTGGAGCTGCGGTCTGAATGCTGGACTGCCTCCCTAGCACAAATTTGTAAGTAATTTAGAAAACTGCGACAATGCCCTAGAGCCACGCTGCTAATGCAGACAGCAGGAACTGTGGCCAGGCCATCTGTATTGCTGGTGTATTCGGGACATTAATGTACAAAAACCTATTTAAATGAAATGGGGGGGGGCAGGGGCTAGGAAGAGAGACCACTCGTGTGCACATTAGCAAACTGGCAGGACCCAACACACCTTGCGCTCCCGGGGCTTGGGGGCGGGGGAGATGCGGTCACCGGCTCCAGGATGGAGAGGGTGTCCTGCAGAAGCCACGCAGGTGGTTGCTAGCCTTGGGGCGAGGCAAGCACACGAGACTCTCGCCCTCCACGAACACACGCTTCAGTCTGCCTTTCCCTTTTTGTTTCTGATTGAGCCTATTTTATTGTTGGACTAGTCCTTGCTTTTGCTTGAGGTGAAATGGACAGAGACTGTACAGTTAGATGTTGGAGAGCAGAAACCTACTCATGAAATACTTAAGACATAGTAATTTAAGGACTCCACCCCCACCTCACTCCCATGGTTCCCACTAACCAAAAATCCAGGCTAGAGACGCACAGATGAAGAAACAAAGAAATTGATAGGATCACAAGGGAAATCTAACCGGAAAGAGAAACAAATGGAAAACAGAAAAATAATCAAAAATATAAAATAAAATGGCTATTGGTGAATAGTCGTAGTTCACAAATCCGAAGACATAGATAGACTAGCAATGTGGACGGAAAAGTTCAATCCTCTACACTTTGTTTACAAAGATACCCATGAAAACCTAAGGACACAACAAACTAAAAGATGTCCTTTTGAATTAATGTTTTTGTGTCCTTTGGGTAGATACCTAGGAGTAGAATTGCTGGATCATATGGAAGCTCCATTTGAGGAACCTCCACACTGCTCTCCATAGTGGTTGGATCAGTTTGCATTCCCACCAGCTGTGTAGAGTTCCTTTTTCACCACATCCTTGCCAACATTTGTTGTTGCTAGTTTTTTTTTTTTTTTTAATATGTGCTATTCTCACTGGTGGAAAGTGGTACCTCATTGTGGTTTTGATTTGCATTTCTCTGATTACAAGTGATGTTGAATATTTTTTATATGCCTGTTGGCCATTTGCATTTCCTCTTTGGAGAAGTATCTTTTTAGCTCTTCTGCCCATTTTTTCACTGGGTTGTTTCCTTTGTTTTTGTTGAGGCTCTTTAGCTCTTTGTAGATCTTTGTGATCAGTTCCTTGTTAGTATTGTGTGCAAAAATTTTCTCCAAATCAGTGGGGTGTCTCTTTGCTCTGGTTAATGTCTCTTTTGTTGTACAGAGTTCTTTAATTTGATGTAGTCCCAGCTGCTTTTCTTTTCCTTCACTTTCTTTACGTTAGGTGATGTATCTTTAGAGATGTTACTGAGATGTATGTCATGTAGTGTTTTTAAAACACCCAAATTTATCTGCATTTCAATCAGTCTCTTATTGTGATCTTTTTAATCTTTTCAATCTCTTTGGTGAAAAATTATTTTTTTAAGATTTATTTATGCATACAAGAGCCAGGGGTACAGGTCAGAGGTGCTGGGAGTGACGGGGTGGTGAGAGGATTCACGGGAGGCAGAGTGGAGAGCAGAACAGGCAAAGCTACTGAAACACACTGCTCAGGGGAGCAGCGGGTGAGACAGGAGATGTCTGATGTACCATGTGGATCACTTCCCTGGGCAGGAATCGAACTCATGCTGCAGTGGCTGCCAAGAGCTTCATGGTGCTGAGACTTAACCCCTTGAACCACAAGGTGGCTCTTTGGTCAAGAATTTTGTTTCTGGATCACCTCTCTAAGATTTTGCACCTGTCTGTGCCTTTGACTGATATATCAGTATCTCATTTAGCATTTTTAATATTTTTGTCCTGAAGTCTTTGTGTGATAGAGCCCTCTGTTTCTGAATCCTTTATATTTGTCAGAATTTCTGTTCTCATTTTGCTTTTCCATCTTGTGTTCAGTTGCTCCTTGCTTCTTAGGCATGTGTTTTTCTACCTCTTTTTTTTTTTTTTTTGGTGGTTAAGGTATTGGGGGTTTAGTTTCTCAGTTTACTGTGGCTTGAGGTGGTGGCAGCAGGGAAATCTAAGTATCACTATCAGTTTGAGGAATGAAGTTGTTCACCTATTTCCTTTCTCTCCACAGCAAGCTGTTTCAATTCTTAACTCCCCAACCTGTCTCCTTGCTGTTCCTTTCTGTGGTGGGTTATGATCTGTGTAGCTGGGTCTCTGGAAGGGGGAATGAGGTCTGAACCTCCAGGCTCATGCTCCTGGGCTACCCTGGGCCTGGCAGGCAGAAAGCATGCACGTGTACATGTGCTATTGTCACTGTGGCCACCAACAACGGCCATCACTGCCCTGCCCCCACTGTGGCCTTGCTCCTTCTGCTGTGCCTCAAGATCGGCATAAAGTTTACTTTCCCAAGGGATTCATGAGCTATCTCACAAAACCTCTGTGCTATTGGGCCTGCTATGGAGCCTGGCTCGACTCAGCCTGGTGTCTCTCTGATCTTCTCTGGGAAGGGACCGGGGAGGACTTTCTGCACCTGTGTTGCCCCCAGTTTGGTTCTGTGCTTGCAGAGTCTCCATTGTCCTCCATTGTCCAACTCAGGGTTGGGCCTGAGTCTCTGTGGCAAAGTCTCTGGAGAATTTCAGTTCTTGGGGTATCCCTTTGTGACTTGGGTGACTGATCCTCAGCCCATTCTGCAGGCTGGGTTATCTGATCTCCCAGTCATGTGTCCCTTCACTTCCTCCTGCTCCTTCCCCTTGGTAGTCACCAACCTTAGTTCGAGATCTTTGAGGGGAAGTCATGGATCTTCCTTTGAGCAAATAATATATTTTTGAGTTGATTTTAGAGAGAAACTGACCCCGTCCTCACTAATCCACCATTTCTTGGTGGAATATCCCTGATTTCAATTTTGTATTGGATTATTAATGCATTTTGAATTAATATTTCATATGGAGTTAATTAATTAGTTTCTTTCTTTTTTATATGTGGCTATCCAAGTTTTTTTAATACCATCTGTTAAAGACTTTCCTTTCTCCATTGTGTGGTCATGGCTCCTATGTCAAAGACTGTCCACATCTGTGTGGGTTTATTTCTGGGCTCTCTATTCCATTGATCTCTATTGCTTTGTGTTTTTTTGTTTTTGTTTTTTTGTTTTTGTTATTGTTTCAGTACCATACTCTAGTTTCACTTCAATGACCTTGGAGATTAGGAGTACAGCAGGTGCTTGAATAACTTTGATCCAGTCAACTGTCTCATTTTCATACTGATGAGAAAAAATTGGATTCTTTGCAGAGGCCACTGTCTGTGGAGTTTGCACATTGTCCCCATATTGCTGGGTCTGCTGGTACACAGATGTCCAGACACACCCTAAGGATATGCACATAAGGTTATCGGGGTGTCTCATTTGTCCTAGTTGGTTGAGTATGGGTGTGTGTGGTGTGCCCTATAATGGAGGGGTGTCCTGTGCAGTGTTGGGGCCCCATCTTACACCCTGAGTTTCCAGGACAGATTCCAGTCACCCAAGACCCTGGAATGAGTGGGTTGAAAATTGAATGGGTACAGGGCCTCCCTGGTGGCGCAGTGGGTTGAGCAACACACTATGAAGCAAACCACAGCCACTGCAGCATGAGTTTGATCCCTGCCACCAGTCAGGGAGGGGACCCACAAGGCATGGCAGACCTCTTCTGCCTCGCCCACTGCTCCCCTCAGCAGTGTGTTTCAGTCAGTCTGCCTGTTCTGCTCCCTGCTTTGTCTCTGGTGAATCGTTTCACCTCCCTGGACTCTGGCCTGTACCCCAGCTTTTGTATGCATAAATAAATAAATCTTAAAAAAAAAGAAAATTGAATGGATACAAGTGAATGTTTCATATTAGAAGTGTTTTGGGGTCTTTCTTTAGAGGTTTGATGTTTTTCTGTCACCAGGAATTGGCTGTAAGAACTAAACTCTTGCTTATATCAATTAGCATATTGGTCAGATTGGTTTAGTTTCACTTAAAGTCAGTTTCCAAGAAACTATCAAAGATGACGTGTCTAGATTTTGAAGGTGAGGAAGTAGACTGAGAGAGCTCCCACAGCTGGTAGGGAGCAAAGCTGATATTTGCAGTCACACCTTTGATTTTTAGTTCTAAGCCGGTGGCCGTGATGTACTTGGGAGGTCTGGGTTCTAACTATTGCTCATCGCTGTTGGGCAAGCCATCCCTGGCCTAGCTCTGTTTCTTCGGGTGCAAAGTGAAGTGTGGACGTAATGTCTAAAGTTCATTCTAACTGTATGAGCCTGTGAGTCAAGTATTTGCAGGCTGCGCTCTTGCATGCTGACTGCTGGAAGGGATGGAAGGCATCTTGCCTTCCTCGTGGGCAGTGGAATGCTTGCGGTCTACTGGGAAGGAGACTTACAAGAATAAGAAAGGTTACGTTTCAGCCACGCAGTAGAAAGAAGCAAGGCTCAGAATAGTCACTAACTTGTTTGGTCCTAGAAATAAAAAAAAATAGAATAATAAACTAAAAGTTCTTTTTAGTCTATACACTAATTCTTAAAACTACATCTAAGTGAACAAGTGGATTGCCTATCGTTGATCAAATTATTCTAGTTTTACCTGATAATCTGATAATCTAGTTATAAGATTTCCTTCCTATCTTTGAGATATAATTATAAATTATAACATTGTATAAGTTTAATTTGTACAAGGAGCTGATTTAATACACGCATACTGTGAAACGATTACCTCCAAGCATTAGGTAACACTTCTCTCCAATCACATGATTACCATTTCTCTTTTTGCTGGGATTATTTGAGATCTATTTTTTAGCAAAATTCAAGTATATATTACAGTATTAACTGTGAAGATGATGCTGTGCATTAGGTTCCTCATACCTATTCCTCTTATAACTGGAAATTTGTACTCTAACCGTGTCTCCCCTTTCCCTGCACTTCAGCCCCGGTAACCACCATTCCAGGCTTTCTATGATCATACAGATTATACATAAGTGACATCACTGTATTTGTCTTTCTCTGTCTGACTTATTTCACCTAGCCTAATGCCCTCATGTGAGCACAAATGTAAGATATTCTTTTTATGGTTGAATGATACTCCATTTTGTGTGTGTGTGCATATGCATGTATGTGTGTAACATCTTTATCCTTCTGTCTGTGAGCTGACAGTTTTCTTTCATGTGTGGGCTATTACAAATAATGCTGCAGTGAACATGGGAGTGCAGATACTGCTTCATGCTCTAACTCTGGTCTGTTGGAGATGGGCCATTCTCACAGTTGTGAGGTGGTATCTCATTGTGGTTGTGATTTGCATTTCCCTGATTAGTGATGATGTGTAACTTTTCACGTACCTGTTGACCTTCTGTATGTCTTCTTGGGAAAATGTCTATTCAGTTCCTCTGTCCATTTTTCCATTGGTTATCCTATTTTTCACAACAAACTTTTACAAATTACTTATATATTTTGAATATGAAGGCTTTGTTACATATAACCTTTAATCCCAGTTTGTCAAGAGTTTACAATAAATTCTGTCATGCTTTTTCTACATAGAGATGGTCATGTGCTTTTTTTTTTTTGCTGGTCTTTTTTTATTAATATAAAATATTTTAAAATTTACATATACTTGCCATCAATTGTAATCCCCATGTATTCCCCATCACCATCTCACCAGTGCACCATC
>JAGFMF010011983.1:3072596-3206325 GCA_019455555.1 Galemys pyrenaicus
TTCTATCCCAAGAATTCCAAGGGTCTTCATCATAAATGGATGCTGGACTTTGTCGAAAGCTTTCTCAGCATCTATTGATATAATCATGTGGTTTTTTTTTCTTCTTTTTGAGCCTTTCTTTAGTATGGTATCATGTTGATTTGCTTATATTGAGCTATCTCTGTATCCTTGGAGCAAACCTAGCTTGATTATGGTGTAGGATCTTTTTAACTGTACCTTTGATCTGCTGGCTAATCGTTTGTTGAGGCTTGTATCTTTGTCAGGGATTCGAGCCTGTAATTTCCTCGTGGTATCATCGCCTGGCTTTAGCATCAGGGTAATGTCGGTCTCATGCATGACTTTGAAAGTGTTCTCTCCCAAGTTTTGGGTTTTGCTGTTGTGTTCTTTCAGTGCAGTTCTCATCTGCTGGATAATAACTGTAGGCCCCATGACTGGATGAAAATGCCACATGAAAGTCTTTAAATGAGTACCCAGCAAGTGGATGGCAACCAGGTCCCGAGCCCTGCACTTGCTATAGCAGGAAGGTGGTCGGGATCTCTGTCCATGGGTTAGGGCATACTTAGATGCTGGTACTTCTCATCCGGCCTCGACCATGAAGGCAGAGACAGAGGCACAGGCTGACTGCACCCTCTGCCCGAGTGTCTTCACCCGTGCTGGGCTCTGCAGAGAGGTGGGTCAAGGTACAAAAACTTGCTACTACCACCATTGCTCGTGACCCAGCTGCAAGGGGCTGCCCACATGCACCACGCACTGCTCTCAGGCCCCACTGCCTGCCTCCATGGCCACAGCTGGGCAAGGCTACTGGGTGACTTATCTGAAGAAGTAGAGAACACCTCATTACCAGGCACTCTGGACGTGTTTTAGCATTTTAACAATGGATGTGATAGGGATGGACTGACATTTTCTCAGACCTTCACTTCCCCTTTTGCTGTGTGACTTTTCCATGCAGTAGAGCAGCTTCACCTGTGCTGGGTTTGGCCATCTGACTGTCATGGCCACTGGAAGTGGGCACAATGAACAGTTCACTGGGCCTGAGAAATGCATGATACAGGTTGCCATTGCCCCTCCATCCAGAGTCAAATGGATTAGATGGAAACTGACCCAAAGCTGGAGTGAAATGTAGCTGCCCTAACACCTGAAATGATCTCTGGTGCTGTGAGCAAGAAAAGAAACCCTTGCTATTAGAGGTGGAGCTTGAAATGTTTTGCTATGCAAAAGTTTTGCAGCAATAGCTCTTTGACACACCAGGGAACTTGGTGCCTCATAGTGTGGGTCAGCATTGAGAGTAGATACTGAAAGACTTCTTGTTGCTATAGTTCTTTAACTACCAGTAGAAGCTTATATGTAGAGGTGGGGAGGGAAGAGGCAAGAGCAAAGTTAAGAGCAGAGATGTTCAGAGGCTACGAGAAGACAATAAGACCTGCTAGTTTGGAAAAATCAAAGCTCAACATTCTCATTCTCTCCAGTGGGGGCATGCAAATCCCCTCTGACACCCTCATGTCACTGATGAGGTTTCCACAGGCCCAGCCCTGGTGAATAATTTGGCAAAATGTAAAAACATGTTAAATTTATTTCTCTCTCGGAACGAATGCTAAGGGAATAAATGGGTGAGAAAAATGGTACAAGAATGTTATATTACCCTTATTTTATAATGCTAAAAAGTATCATACCTAGTAACAGAGGTCAATGAGAGAGAATACTGAAATTATACATAGATTCAATGAGATACTATACAGCCTTGAAAATGAAAGAATAGTTATTGACAAGTAAAGATATTTTTTAGAGAAAATGAGATTAGGGTCATGTTGATAAGTGGCAATAGGTAAAATAGTGTCTTTCATGAGATTTTGATAACAAAATACTGTACACATATCATGTCTTCATTAGGATCTCTGAGATTCTCTGAAAATACTTTGGCTACAGGATGCTAACTTGTAGGTTGCTAACTTGCTCTATTTTGGAGGGATGCAGTGTCCAACAAGACTGGACTCTGCATGGGAAGTGAAGAGAAGCTCTGAATTCTTCCTTGGCCTCTCTCTACCCTCTTCCTCCCTGACTTTTCCATCTCCCCTATCCTAAATATGCCTTTGAGTGATGTTGAGAGAACAAAGAGCTAATCAGGGGAATTACAAGTGGCTTCTGTGGAGTGTGTGCTGTGAACATCCTTCTCAGATCTTCAGCCTCATCTACATTGATCCCCACCATTTTCTTCCAGTGGCTTCTTCTGGGAGAGCTTGATGTGGAGGTTGAGGGAACAGAGTGTGGAAGGACAGACTTCAGGTGTTGGCTCATTGTTTTTGGGCAGTAGGAATTCGAACTGCTCTTTTGTTGTTGTTGCACCATTAAAATACATTAATTGCATTAAGATGAAAGGATCAGTTTCTTTGAGGTTCTCTGAGATAGGAACTGTGCAGGGAGTTCCTCCCCCAGAGGGAAGGGGCAGCCAACTGGTTTCTTCATTGTTCCTGCATGTCGCTTGCCACTTTTCAGCAGTGTGTATGGGAGATGCTATTCAGGAAGCTCTAACAGAAGTATGGAATTCAGGGGCTTGGATTCATGCCTGATTCATAGTCTGCTACTGTTTATTCTGCAGTTCTACCTGGGGAGCAGACTCAGAGAGCAGAAAGTCAAGACCTAAAATTCATTAAGATTTTATAAACTTTCTTGTATTTATTTCTCACAGTGGACCTTATTTAATAGTTCAAAAAAAATTGAAGATCAGAGAGGTTAATGACTGGCCGAAAGTCACACAGTACATAATTATCCAAAATCGATCTGATACTACATTTTTTTCTTTTTATTTGCAAGGGGGCCAGAGATAAAAATTGAAAGAGATTGCTGTACTTTTTCTTATAGAAAATATCTGCTAGACTGTATATATTTTTTTCTTAGAAAAAAAATAGGAATGAGACAATCCATAGCTTGAGGGAATGAGGCTAGCAATTATGGAAAAAAGAATTATGGACAGTGATATGACATCTCTTAGACAATGGAATTGGTTACTAAGTATTTAATTGACAGAACTTCTTATTTACTTATATATATTTTAGATTATTGTTCATTTTTGTATAGTGTATGCTTTCTCCTCTCAGGTGTAGTCCCTGGAAAATTCCCACCACCAATTCATCTGTGCACTATCTCCTTGTGCTTATCCTGCCCCTGTTTTGATCCTGTCCCCTCCCTGCGGAATATCTCTTATTTATAGTTGCCTGTTAATTTTGTTTTTAAATTTATTATTATTTTTCTCCTGACTGCTTATTTGGTTCTTCTATGTTCCTCCTATAAGTGAAACCATCTAATATTTTCCTTTTTCCTTTTTGCTTATTTCACTGAGCATAATCCCTTCCAGCTCCACTCATGTTGCTGCAAATAGCATGAGTTTATCTTTTTTGTTGCTGAGTAATATTCCATTGTGTGTATATGCACATCTTCTTGATCCAGTCATCTATTTGGGGGCATTTGGGTTGTTACCATATATTGCCTATTGTAAATAGTGTCACAGTAAAAGTAGGGGTGCAGGTGTACTTTTGAATTAATGTTCTTCTGTTCTTTGGGTAGATCTCTAGGACTGAAATTGCTGGGTCATATGGTAGCTCCATTTTTAGTAGTTTGAGAACCTTCACACAGCTTTCCATAGTGGTAGGACCAGTTTGCATTCCCATCAGCAGGAGAGTCCCTTTTTTTTCATATCCTTGCCAACATTTGTTGCTGGTGTTGTGTGTGTGTGTGTGTGTGTGTTTGTTTTAAATACATGTTATTCCTACTGGTATAAGGTGGTATCTCATTGTGGTTTTGACTTACATTTCTTTGATTATAGGTGATATATGTGATGTTGAATATTTTTTCATATACCTGTTGGCCATTTGGATTTCCTCTTTGGAGTAGTGTCTTTTTAGCTCTTCTGACCATTTTTTGACTGGATTGTTTACTTTGTTGAGTCGTGAGAACTCTTTGCAGATCTTTGTGATCAGTCCCTTGTCAGTTGTATGGAGTGAAAAAATTTCTCCCAATCACTAAGGTCTCTCTTTCTTTTGGCTAATGTCTCTATTGCTATACAGAAGCTTTTTAGTTTGATGAAATCCCAGCTGTTATACTTTCTTTCACTTTCCTTGCTTTGGAGGTTGAGTCTTTAAAAATGTTACTGAGATGCAGGTCATATAGTATCTTACCTATATTTTCTTCTATATATTTTATGGTTTCAGATCTTATGGCAACTGAACTTTTGCCTAAAGGTCCTCTCTTCTTTATTTATTTATTTTTGTTAATTATATTGGACATCATTTGTAGTCCCCAGGGAGTACCCACCACCATTTCACTGGTGCACCATCACCTCAGAGGTCCTCTCCTCTTTAAAATGCCTGATCAATGAGAACACAGATGAGATGAGCTTCATAGCCCCTTGAAAAGTGATGTTTGACAAAAACGTGGTCGAGACCCACATAGATCAAAATTGCCTGGGGTGCTTTAGTTGAGGATTTGGTTTCTGGCAAGTTTTCTTTATCAATCATGGTTGATTTAGAGAAATGGCAGTGGGAGGGAGACTGAATGCAAGAAATCACTCAGTTATCTGTTGTGGTATAACCAAGCACCTTAAAACTAGTTTGAAGGAACTACTGATTATGCTCGCCAGTCTCCTGGCCACCTGACCCATTCTTCTGATCTTGTCTCCCTCATGTATTCCTAGTGGGTGGCAAGGAGGTCCTTCTCTGGGGTCTAGGACACTTGATTCTCCTCCCAGAAGGTTCCCCCTCTCCAAGAGGCTTACCGAGGTATGTTCACAGGAGCAGAGAGGTTATGTGATGGGGGAATTCTGAGCTGGAGCCCACGTGGGCAGGGCTGGGACTAAGAGTGAGGTGAGCCCTGCTGCTGGGTTGCCAAAAAGAGCCCTCTGCCCTCTGTTCATGCTGTAACCAGGTGACTTCTCTTTTCTGGCTGCCAGCAATTCACACTGGCTGAGTTTCCCTAAAGTCCTTGGCATGAGAACCTGGGAAATCCCACTGTGGCTTCCAGGCCTGGCTGCAGAGCACAGAAGGTGGCGGTGGGGCTGTGAGCTGCAGGAAGACAGTTGCCAGTCCTCAGGAAATTCTTAACACAGTGAACTTTTTAGACCTGTGCCTTAATAAGCTATGGATCTAGGGGAGTAGAGAAGTGTAAGCCTTATTCCAAAGATATGTAATGAGTAAATCAGCTGTGAATTGGTGATGCTCTTCCAAGGGAATTATTTTTACTGATTCTGAACTAACTTGGTGGAAGATATGAGAGTGGACAAGAGAACTCATTTGAATATACAAAAGAAAATAGGATTCCGGTCTCATTTGTTACCTAAGGATGATCGGTAGGGAGAAGCAATAGATATAAAGGTCTTTTAAAAAATGAATTACGAAGGGAGGAAGGGAAGAAGGGAGGAAGAGAGGGAAGGGAAAAAAAAAAAAAGGATATATAGGGTCTCCCTAGTGGCGCAGTGGGTTAAGAAACGCACTATGAAGCAAACCACAGCCACTGCAGCACGAGTTCGATCCCTGATGCCGGCCAGGGAGGGGACCCATATGGCGCGGCAGACCTCTCCTGCCTTGCCCGCTGCTCCCCTCAGCAGTGTACTTCCATTGATCTGCCTGTTCTGCTCCCCACTCTCTGTGGTGAATCCTCTCACCCCCCCCCACACCTCTGTCCTGTACCCCAGTGCTTGTATGCATAAATAAATAAAATCTTAAAAAAAAAAAAAGGGAAGGAGATTTAAAGGACTATTCCAAGACATTTCACATCCAAATAAGCATTCCAGAAAAAGAGAGAAAAAGAAGAGGTGGAAGCTTTCACCAAAGTACAATGGATTTCAGAGAAGATGACTCTAGTCTGCAGACTCAAAGACTCATCCTGCACCCAGGACTTACATATGTTCTGGGAATATGTTCCACCACTGAGGATAAAGAAACTATCTAAAAAGCTGTCAAGATTATCTGCAAGGAAATGAGAATCACAAATGTTAGCCTTCTCATCAGAACGTAGAACTTGGAAAAACAAAGGAACAAGTCCTTTAAATTCCAGAGAAAATGATTTTTATTCAAATAATCATGAAGATATAAGAAAGACCCACCACTAGGTTGAAAAAACACTGCTTTAGGGCAGTAAACTTTCTGGAGCAAAGGATTTGTGTACTTTCACTTGAATAAATATTGTTAAGAGACTGTAAAAAAAAAAACCCAAAAAATGAATTACACATTATCACTGATTGACAAAACTAGATACTAGATAAATTGGGGGGTACATCTTTACCGTGTTATATAAGCCTCACCTTGTCTCCACTGAGGTTCTAGTGCTCTTCCCTCTCAACCCCATTCTCACCCCCTTCTGGTAATTAGTATATTTTTCATAAAGTCTTAACGTTATTTTTGTTATTTGTTGGTGTATTTGCTTTGGTTCTGTTCTGCATGTGAGAGACCATCCTGTAACTGTCTTTCACTTTTTGATTTATTTCGCTGAGTGTGATCTTGAAGTGGCCACTTGCCTTGGGCTTGGCCAACGGTCTTGGCCACCAGTTGGAGGGCTCGTCTCAGGTGCTAGGGAGGGTCTGTAGGGCGGTCAGAAGGATGAAGTACAAGCCCGCTCCCTGGTGGAAGCGCTGAGGCGCTGCTGTGCCCGCTGCTCCCCTCAACAGTGTACTTCAGTTGATCTGCCTGTTCAGCTCCCTGCTCTCTGTGGTGAATCCTCTCACCCCTCCCCCCCCCCCCACACCTCTGGCCTGTACCCCAGTGCTTGTCTGCTCCAGGTTTGGAAAAGACACAAGCCTGGATTGGTTGGTGAGAAGAAATTGACAGAGCTATCATTAGAAACACCCAGCAGCTTCCACGCAGGAGTCAGATGCTGACAGATAATGCAGCTGCGGGGACACCCAGAGGGTGATAAGGGGTCCGGAGACCTGAGGCCTTTGATAAACAGCAACAGGATGATCCTGCCCCCGGGAGTTCATAAAACCCTGCAGGAGCCCCTCAGAGGCCTAATTATGGATCCTGAAGACACTTAAACATGCAGTGCAGGGATGTGTCTTAAATATGCATTATGTTCCTGTAAGAACTATTTAACAGTGATCATTTATAACGCCCCCTTCCCTTCATCATTAGTGTTGGCAATTGGCCTGCAGATGTGAGGAAACAGCTACATAACCTTAGCTCCTAGGGGCTCTTTACAAATCACCTGCTCCTACTCCTCTCGTGGTGCGTATACTGAAACTGGGGTCCAGAGAGCTCATGGGGCTGGTCTGAGGTCACACAGCTGACTGAAGACCACATAGGACTGAATTTGGGCTGCGAGTTCCCAGTCAGGTGGGTTTCTGTTCCCTTGACTGTAGTTTGTACCTCTTGACAGAGGCCAGGTCTGCCTCTACACTGGCCAGCTCCCCGTGGTGCTCTTCCTGGAGATATCTGCCAGCAGCCTAGACCCTCAGAGGCAGAACTCTGGGGTGGAAGGACAAAGCCTTAGGCATGTTCATTTTTAGAAATATCTATGTTTTTGATGTCTCCCTTTTCCCTGGCCCCACACGGTATAAGAATAAAGTTCTAGGCCTTGATTGGTGAAGGAGAGAATTTCTGCAGATTTCTGCGTATGTCTAGTTAGATATTCTCCTCCCTGCAGGGTGACTTCCTGAGGGGCTCCTGTGCTGTCTGCCTTCATTAGAAGTTTCCATGGACCTGTCCTTTGTACTGAGAGTAGCGATGCTGAAGGTGCATCATTAGTCATCATTGGGTTGGTCCTTTTAAGCATTTGCACTCCAGAAAATTATAGGTTGATGTCCAGTTCAGGGATGAGTCCCCAGGTTCCAGGTACTGGGGAGTTACCCAAAGGCAGGTGGAAGTTAGAATCCGGGAGGGGAGTCAGCTCTAAGGATATATGAGTTTCTCTTGTCCACTGTGGAATTTGCAGCTCCTGACACACAGTAGGTGCTCAGTAAATGTTTGTTGACTGAATAAATGAAAGGGAACCCTTACTGGGTGGCAGCTGTGAAACAGCTGTACCTAACACATCCTGACTGATGCAGGGTCCTCTTTCCAGAGTTGTGGTTGGGTTTCGTGCCTACCTGGGAATTATCCAGTAAAGCTCCCCAGGGCCTAATGTATGATGATAAATCATAACCCTCCTAGATGTTCAGAATCAATTTCACACCTCATCTGTTACCGTGAGCAGAATGTGTGTGAGTGCCCTCCCTGTAGTAATACATCAGCTCACAAAAATAAAATGCCTGCAGATCAGAGAAGGGAGGCCGGCTAGAGTGCATAGTGCTCCATCAGCCACACAGACGTTGATGGATTTGGGGGGATATTCACGTTTGAATCATGGTGCCCGGAACATCTCCAGCAGAGCTCGCTTGATGGACAGCACGGAAGCCACTTAGGAAACTCATTTCTCATGATCGGTAGTCTGAAACTAGGTCTGTTTGTGGAAGTAGTCTCTAAGTAGAGTGAAGCATCATTGGGAGCACTGCAGGCTGGGCTGCCCTCAGTATATCCCTGACAGGCCCTGTGTCCTCCTCCTGGGCTAGGGGCATCTCATTGCTTGTCAAACCCAAGGCTGGAGCAAGCCCCGCTGGCTGATCCAAGTTGGCCTGCTAATCTGAAACTTGCTGATCTGGTCTTATTTTTCTGGAAAGCTCATAATACCAGATAATAAGAGGGGGAAGAAGAAGGAAACATAATCCTGTGGGTCTAGAGAGCATCCTGAGAACGTCCACGTGACTTCTGAGCAGGGTGCAGGAGGATTTCCTCAGTGGTGGTATTTCATCACCTTGCCTTAGGCCTCAGAACCACTGCGATGAAGTGGGGGTGCTGCACCTTACTCAAGACTTACTGGGATGAAGCCAAGGACTCTTCAGTGGGGCAAATATCCAGTGTGTCCTCATCATCCTCAAATTGGAGAACCATAGAGGCCCTAGGGAGACCAGCAGGAGCTAGCCTAGCTGGGGGTGTCCAGTGGGGGACACCTCCCTGGCCCCCATTTTCTGAGTTACCTGCTTCTGATTCCGGGTCCTTCTGAGGGCAGCTGGCAGACACTGCCTGGCGCATTGCTCTTCCCCTGCAGGGGCTTTGCAGAGAGAGGAAAGCTGGAATCGAGTCCGGTTACCATCCCTGCATCTATACCCTTCCCTCAGTTCTGCTGACTTCTCTTTGGCTTCCATTTTTTCCCTGTACTCTTGAGGGTATATAGTCTCTGCTGCCTTCATTCCCATTCTAGTAGAATTTTAGAAGAAAGCTAAGAAAAATGTATATCAATCTAGCACATTTAACTGATGTTGAGCTGATGTTCTCTCTCTGTTTCAAAGTTAACTGTTGACCATTGTGATCACTAGTTACTTGCGTTTATTGGGCTTTCATTACCCAGGGCCACTGGGAAGACTCGAGGGGCCTTGCTGTAGGTTTCAGAATTTGTCTTGATAAGATTTGCATCCAAGGAGTGATTCTCTGTTGTCTAAACTTGCATATTGAGCGGTGTCTCCATTCAAGAGAGAAAGGGCAGGCAGTCTTGGCATTCTGGACCTACTAGCCGAGACCTCTCCAAGCACCTGCCAGGGATCTGCTATAGGATGTTGTTGAGCTGTCTCTGATACTGCGCCTACACAGCTCACAAAATCTTAGTTTTCAGGTCCCTTGGACCCTGTGTTTGTGTGTCAATACCCACTAGTATCCTCTCTGAATATTTCTCTGCTTTGCTGAGACTCCATGTCAATCTGCGTCTTTCTTCTGTCTCCCTCTCAGGTGTCTCTGACCACTGGAAATATACTAGACAGGTGCTCCTGTCCGGTGTGCCGGGTTCCCTACACTGCGGCGGTTCCTGGTACTTTGGGGACGCTAGAGCAGTGATGGCTTTTGGACATTATCTTGTGGCTTCAAGCTTGTGTTCTCCAGATTGACAGGTTCACACAAAATCTTGGACAGCTTGAAGCGTGCAGCAGCAGGTAGGGTGAGATCCGCTCTGGGTGATGAAGGGAAGGGACCCTGACCCTCTCCACACTCCTCTGATCTTCCCGGGAGATGGTTTACACCCCGCTGATCGTGTTTCACTCGCATGTTGAATGACAGGGACTGAGTCCCCGGGAGGGAAAGTTAAACCGCACGGGTTGTGCGGTAGATGAATCCTGGATTTGAGTCAAGGTCTCTGAACGCTTGGCCACTTCCTCTATTGAAGCCAAAAGGATGATGGTGGAGACTTGAAGGTGAGTCGTCAGCAACTGCCTCCTATTAGCCTGATTGCCTCTTTTTTCCCCCAGAGCTTTACAACCTTCCGCTAAATCCACAATCTTGGGTAAAAAATGGTGAATAATAATTTTCCCTAAGTGGCCTCCCTCCTGCCCCATTGTGTGTGTCCTGCTGGCTTGTTAATTTTCCTTTGGTGTCAGAGAGCTTCAGTGGTGAGAGTGCCTTTGCTATCCATAAATGCTAATAAGCCATAATCTGCAATCCCAACAACAGCGCCGCCTGTACCAGAATGCAAGGGCAAAAATTACTTTGGTTTGAATTGGATTTGAAAAGGCTGAGAGAACAGGCTTCTAGTGCGCAGTGGAAATGCCAGTTGAATATTAATTATAGTGGCACTGCTGGCCTGCAGAGGGGACAAGGGCTCAGCGGTGAGAGCTGGAGAGGGAGGATCTGGTGCATTTGAGGGGCGTCTGCCGTAGAATCCAAGAGTATGGCTTCAAAGAGACCAGGGAGCCTCGGGTGGGTTTCTGCAGTTCTGGCACTCAGAAAGGTCTTTCTGGTCTTCTAATTTGCTCTTTTTATTTACTCCTTAGAATTGCTAAGATGACTCGGCCAGGAGCTATCTTAGGGGCAGGGTTTAATTAGTGACTTGGGGATTCAGAGAGCGGCAGTGAGGTAGATGGGGGGTTCCATAACCTCTCTGCCCCACTGACTCTTTCCTGCATTCCAGGAATGGCGTGTTCGTGTCTACAGCGATCCAGACACATAATTACAACCAGTGTCCATCCGCAGTCAGCCTCAACACACAAACACACGGGGTGTTAACAGCATGGGGGAAGGGAGTAGTGCAGGCATAGAGGTTTGCTGATGGACACCCTGAATCATAGGCAAGAGATAATTTCCATAGATCTCAACTCCTGGCAAACTTTTAAATTATGTACATGGAATAACTTCCTACTGATCTAACTGCTCGTAGGTTGTGTGACTAATTGTTTCTTTCCACTTAAACGGGGGCCTCCTGGCAGGCTGTATGTTTCTGTGCAATTATGCTGGCCGGCCCGAGGGCTGGGGCCATTTTAGCCACCCGAGGAGCGTGCTAATTGTCCTGAAGTATGTTGCCTGGTGTGTGCCTCATTGCTAGAGTGGTCTTAATGGGAACTTCTAATTAAATAAGAGGAGAGGCAGGGCTAGGTACATTCCCCCCACATCAGGAGTCCGGGCAGTCTCCTTTGAATGTGCCAATGTGAGCACGCCCAGGGGAGGAGACAGCTGGGGCAGAAATGAATGTGCCGCTGGTGTGGTTTGTCTGCTCGGCTAGGTACAGGCTGTTGGAACTGTAATTAGAACTTGGTCAGTATCAGCATGTCTTCTGGAGTGCTAATCCTTCTCCTAGAGTCCTTCCAAACTCTGCATCCGTCTTTGGCAGGTATGCCTGTGCAAAGTTTAAGTAGATGGAGGTACAGATGAAGGCCCTGAAGGAATACCTGTGTGCCCTGCTGCTTCCCGAAGAGCAGGCTGTCTTGGTTGTTACCTGCATGGGGCCTGGAATCAGATTGGGTTTGGAATCCTTGTTCCTCTTATTAACAGTGTATCCGTGAGTGAGCTACTTTTCTGAGCCTCAATTTGTATACCTGTAAAATGGGGATACAAATATTAAACTGTGCATGATATTTGACACATCTTGGACATAGATGGAAATGTCTGTACCCCACATGGATGATCACTTGTTACTTCTGTCATGGTTACTTCTTACTATTCCCTTACTCCTCTGTCCCCAGAGTAGTCCCACAAGCAACATTAGCAGAATGGGAATAAAAGTAACTTACTTTATTAAAAACAATTGACCTCGTGTTACCATTTTGATATTTTAAAAATTATCGTATCTTTCTTAATTTTTGGACAGCATTTGATTTCTCTCCTCTTGTGCAGTCCCCATAGTTCTCCCAGCAACATAGCAGCCATGGACTGTCACCATAGACCCTTGTTTTTCTCTCCCTGATTTAATCCCTTCCCCCTCCACCTCTGTGTGCCTCAGAACTATGGTCAGCTTGCCAGTTTTTTTTTTTTTCCCTGACCCTTTGTTTAGTTTTTCTACATTCCACATATAAGTGAAACCATCTGATGTTTAACTTTTGTCTTCTGACTTATTTTGCTCAGCACAATCCCTTACAGCTCCATCCAGGTTACCTCAAATGGCCCAAGTTTGTCTTTTATGATCACTGAGTAGTATTCCATATACCTGTGCATATATATCACATCTTCATGATCCACTCAAATGTTTGGATAGTTAGGTTGTTTCCATATTTTGGTTATTGTAAATAGTGCTGTAATTAACATAGAGTGCAGCTTTCATTTTCCTAGTGGAGGACTCACTAGATCATAAGGTAGATCCATTTTTATTCTTTTGAGGAGCCTCCACACATCTCTCCATAGTGGCTGGATCGCTTTGCCATTCACCAGCAGTGTTAGAGGGTTCCTTTTTCTCCACACCCTTTCCAGCATTTTTTTCTTTTTTTAAATACAGGCCAATCCTATAGTTGAGGTGGTTATCTCATTGTGGTTTTGATTTGTATTTCCTTAATAAATAATGTTGACCATTTTTCATATGCCTGTTGGCCACTTGCATTTCTTCTATGGAAATGTATCTTTTTAGCTCTTCTGCCCATTTTTTTGATTGACTTGTTTGCTTTTGTTGAGCTTTGTAAGCTTGATGTAGATCTTTAATGTCAGTCTCTTATAGATGTATGATGTGCAAATATTTTCTCACATTCAGTAGGTGTCTCTTTTTTAGTTGCTGTCTCTTGCTGTACAGAAGCGTTTTAGTTTGATGTAGTCCCAGCTGTTACAGTCTCCTTTGATTTCCTTGCTGCTGGAGATGAATTCTCAAAGATGTTTCTTAAGTTTGTCATGGAGTATTTTGCCTGTGTTTTCTTCAGTGAATTTTATGGTTTTTGGCCTTACCAAAGTCTTTTGTCCTTTTTTGTTGATTTTTGTGTGTGGTGTGAGATAGCAGTCTAGCTTTTTTTCTCTTGCATGTAACAGTCCAGCATCACATATTGAAGAAACTTTCCTTGTTCTAATGTAATTCTTTGCCCCCTTGTCATAACTGGTCATATACGTGTGGTTTTATTTCTGTGCATGGTATTCAATTCCACTGGTCTGTGTGTCTGTTTTTGTTCTAATACCATGCTGTTTTTATTATTGTGACTTTGTAGTGTGGTTTGAAGTCCTTTTTAGTGAGGAGGGCTTTGGCTATGTGGATTCAAAATGAATTTCGGCAATATTTGTTTCATTTCCTTGAAGAATGTCATTGAGATTTTTATTGGAATTGCATTGACTCTAAATTGTTTGGGCTAGATTTGCCACTTTGATAATGTTGATCTGATCCATAAGCAAGGATGTCTTTGCATTTCTTTTTGTTGTCTTCTATTTCTTTTATAATTTTCCTTGTATTGTTCTTTCACCTCCCTTGGTAGGTTAATTCCTGTTTATTTATTTTTGGTACATTTGTAAATGGGATGTTTCTTAATTTTTTCATCACACTGATTGTTTGCATATAGGAAGACTGACTTTTGTGTACCTAACCTGCTTTACTGGTTTATTGTTATAATTAGCTTTTCTGTGGATTTTTTAGGATTCTCTATACTATCATATAATCTGAAAATGATAGATTTACCTCAAATAATTATAGATTCCTTTAATGTTTGTTTTTATTTTGGCCTAATTGCTGTAGCTAGGACTTCCATTGTTATGTTGAAAAGCAGTGGTGAGGGTGGATGGACAGCCTTGTCTTGTTTTAGCTCTTACAGGAAAGGCTTTTTCACCATTGAGAATTATCTTAGCTGTGCGTTTGTCATGTATGTTTTTTATTATATAAAGATATGTGTTTTATCTCACATTTTTCAAGTGCTTTCTTTGTAAATGGATGTTGTATTTTATCAAATGCTTTCTTAGCATCTATTGATAATGATCATATAATTACTTTTTGTTGATGTGGCAAATTATGTTAATTGAGTTTCGGATATTGAACCATTCTTGTGTCCCTGGGATATGTCCCACGTGGTTGTGATATATAATCTTTTTTTAAAAAAAATATTATACAAGGACTGGGGTATAGGCCAGAGATGTTGGGGGGGTGGGTGGGAGGAGTCACCAGAGATAGAGTGGGGAGCAGAGCAGGCAGATCGACTGAAATACACTGCTGAGGGGAGCAGCGGGTGAGGCAGAAGAGGTCTGCTGTGTCATGTGAGTCCCCTTCCTGGCCGGGATTGAACTTGCGCTGCTGTGCCAAGGATGCTTCACAGTGTGGTGCACAACCTGCTGCTCCACCAGGGAGGCCTGTGATATATAATCCTTAAAATGTATTTGATATATTCCTTTCTTGATTTTTTTTTTTATCTTTGAATGCTAGAACTTGCTTGTGAAACCATCTGGTTCTGGGATTTTGGTTGTTTTTTTGGGAGAGTTTTGGTTACTGTTTCAATTCCTTGCTTGTGATGGGGTTATTCAAATTTTCTGTGTCTTCGTTCAGCCTTGAATGATTGGATAAGTCTAAAAATTTGTCCATCTCATCTAGATAGTTGAACTTGTTTGCATATAATTGTTCATAGTAATCGCTGATTAACTGGATTTTTTGCTGTCATCATTTCTTTCACTGTAATTCTGTTTGTTTTCTCCCTCTTTTTCTTTATGAGACTGGCTAGAGGTTTGTCTATTTTTCCAAAGAACCATCTTTTGGTTTCACTAGTCTTTTGGACTGTCTTCATTTTTCTATTTCATTTCTGCCTTAAATTTTTATTTCCTGTATTTTACTGGTTTTGGGTTTTGTTCTTTTTCTAGTTCATCAAGATGGGAGATTAGGTTGTTCCTTTGGGTTCTTTGTTTCTTGATGTGGATCTCTTAATACTGCTTTTGCTGTGTCCCATATGTTCTGGAAGGTCATATCCTCATTATCACTTGTCTCAAGGTATTTTTTATTATTATTTGATTTCCTCATCAATTCAGTGGTCTTTAAGAAGTGTGTTGTTCAGTCTTCTTGTAATGGAGGAGCTCCTTGCTTTCATTTTGTAGTTGATTTCTAGTTTGTTACCTTTATGGTCAGAGAAGATAGTTGGTATGATTTCAGTGTATTTATCGATGTTTATCTTGTGATCCAATGTGTGGTTGATTTTGGAGAATGATCTGTGTGCACTTGAGAAAAATGTTTTCTGTTTTTTTGGGGTGCAGTGACCTATCAATATCAGGCCCATGTGGTCTAGATCTTTGTTTGGTTTTAATGGTTTATTTTCTGCCTCACTGATCTGTATTTTAGTGCTCCCTCACTTGGTGAGTAACTCTGAACTGAGGTGACCCTGGGTATATCCACTTACTCTTACCTGAGTCTTGTTACTTGTATTGGTGGGAGTATCTTTTATGTCATCTGTGGGAACACAGACTAGCTGGGCAGGAAGGACTCATGATACTGAAGACAAACTATTTTCCTCAGAGTTCAGTCAAGCATCTGCTTGGCCAGCTGCCTTTGTGGAACAGGGTCTGAGGACAGACTCTGAGGTCTCTATCACGTCTAGGTATCTGTCCCTCAGGTGCCTGGGCTACCCATCCCCCAGACCTGACCTGTGGGGTACTGATCCCTGTTTTAACCTGGGAGTCGGGAGAACCATGCAGTCTAATCATAGCAGAGGAGGGGATGGGGTAGTAATGAGCTTGGCATTTTATTTACATAGTAAGTATGGGGGTGGGGGTGGAGTTGAGGGAGATTACTGGAGGGAAAAAATACCTTCCTCTTCTACTCCCTAGCTCACCTTAGACCCAGCACTGAGCAGGGTCTGTGTGGTGGGAGGAGTGGCCTGTGTGGGAGGAGCTCTCAGTTCCAGCTCCCTCCTGACAGTTGGGCATGGTGGTATCTCTAGCCCTCATTAGTCAAGGGAGAATTATGACTGCCCACCCTTGGTGTCTTCTTACCACCCCTCCCCCCATGGCATCTTCTCCTACTGCCCATGGGCTCTTTTCCATGTGTGCCTGTGTATGTGCCATAGAGAGTAACAAACACTACGGCATAAACAGTAAATGGCAAGTCCTTGAGTGCCCAGGGCTCGCCCTGTACTGTAACCAGCTGGCACAAACCGCTTTTAGCATTACACGGAGTTAGAAGCTGCCCAGTTCCCATCTTGAGCTTTTGGAGAAAAGTTAGGTGAACCGTAGTTTGAAGTTGAAACCTGGTGAGGAGGTTTTTCCAGAGTCAAAGCCGATACCATGGGCAGAGCAGGATCTGGTCTTTGTTTCCTGCCTCTGGTGTGTCTCCTGTGCCCTGCATTCCATGCCTGGGTAGTAAATCCTTCAGCAGCAGCTGAGGGGTTCCTTAGATGCTAGGTGGCACCAGAACACCTTTAAACAAAAGACTCTGGGCTCAGCTGCCATCTGCACATGCCTGAAGCTGTATCCTTACTGCTTTGAATCCTCACTGCAGGATTCAGGCTGGGACAGTCTTCTCTTCCTGTCTTGGAAAGCCTGCCTGCTCAGGACACTGTCCAGCTCACCTTTTCTGGACCCCTGCCTGGGGTCTCTTCTCTGGTTACCTGGGAGAATTTGCTTCTGTATTACTGATTTCTCCTAGGGCCTCTCTGTACAGAATGGGAAGTTCTGGCATGATGATCAGCTCAGGGTGTGTATGTGTGGTGGGGATATTTTAGGGCAGGCAGGAATTCTGGTTTTCTTAGGTGCTAGGTGCTTCCTTCCTTGCTGAGGCTTGTGTGTGAGTGAACAACCCTCTGAACATGGTGAGTGTGGTCTTTCCCAGGGCATATTGCCAGTCTCAGGCAGAGCTGGGGTACAGTTATACTGATAAGCACTTCATTCCTGCCTTGCGGGACAATGCCAGGCTCCTTTGTCATCTGGCTTTTCACCCCTCTGCCCCCTTCTTGCAGCTCTGTGGCCAAGAGTATAGGCTCTGGTTTCATGCCTGCCCACTTCTTCATTGTGTGACTTCCATATTTAAGTCACTCTCTTCTGCCTCAGTTTCTCCCTTTGTAAATAGGACATGGCAGATTGAAAATGACTTCAAATTTCTTTGTAGCTCCCCCCACTAAAAGTGGAGTGACTTTGACATTGAGCTGGACTTGTGCCTGGCTGTCATAGATGGGGTGATGTGATGATGTATGACTTCTGAGCCATGGTCTCAAGAGGCTTTGCAGTTTCTGTTTCTCACCCCCCAAAACATCACTGCCATGTCAAAGTGGGGTTGACATCTGTGAGGATGAGTGACCAGACCCCAGTAATCTTGACCCAAACTGCCCACTCAGCATTGTGAGCACAGGAATAATGTGTTAATCCTCTAAACTTTGGGAGTGGCTGGTTATGTTACACAAGCTGAGTTCTGGGAGAATAGTCATATTTCTTTGTAGGGTTGCTGTGAGGTTTACATGATGGTAAGGCTTCAACCTTGGCCTGGCATGCTGTAAGCTGACCTGGATGTACTGTATCTTTGTGAGCACTTCCTCTTGCTTACTGAATTCTAGTCCACCCTTTTTTGTTCTTTCATTCTTTGATATTAAAAAAAAGTTTCTCTTTTAGGGTCCACTTGATTCTGTCTAGATTGGTGTCATGCTTTCATGATTAAGATCTCAGCTAAAACCTCTCTTCTCTGACACTCTGAGACTCACCTCCTCTCTCCTCCTTTCTGGCTTCCTTTGAGTGGAGTTGTTTCATGTTGGTTTTCTTGGATGTTGTCTATCTCCCCCTTCCAGATGGTAAACCCCTGGAGGGCAGGAGCTGGGTGTGTTTTCTTCTTCACTTTATACCAGCCGTCTGACACAGTGCTGCAGACAGTAGGTGCTCACTGGTCATTCACTCAGTGAATGAAAAGAGGGACTTAAGGCATTCTGGGGCTTTTGGTTAGAGTCAGACTTCACGAGGAAGGGAGTTGCCATGTCTGAGTTTCAGGGACAGAGGTGAGGGTATGCCACTTCTAATTCTTGGAGCCACTTTTGTTAGATTAAATATGGCCCTGATGGTCTATGTCTAGCAAGTCTGAGTTCCCTGAATACAGGGGTTGAGTTCTTGAGAGTCCCTAGCACACCACTAGGCATTTACTAGGGACTTATTTGCATATAGAAGGACAAAGGAATGACTGCGAAGAATGATAGATGGGTGAATGGATGGATGAGAGCATACTCAGAACTGCAGGCAATTATGGAAAAAACATGTTTATTTTTTTCTTCTAAGAAAAAACATTTTCAGTCAATCAGTAAAACTCATAAAAGTATAAAAGTGTACTGAGTACAATTGCTAGCATTATGTTATAGGGGAAGGAGACAGTTGTTATAACCTTTCCTCCTAAGATGGCACACTGGACTATCACAGTTGGTGTATAAAGAGGGGCATGAGTAGGAGACCAGTTGTCCGGATTGGCCCAGGACTGAGGTGTTGCCCAGCATGAGGAACTTTCAGTGCTAAAACCCCAGGCAAACTGGGAAGATCAGTCGTGCAAGCAAGAGAACAGCAACACAGGGTTGGGTGTGGTTTGAGATTTAGGTACAGTAGTCAGACATTTCCTCAACTTCCCACCATCCATTTCCCCTTAGCTTTTATAAAATTGATGAAGCTACTTTCACATGTCCCATGTGATCGTGGCTTGATCCTTATGCCAAGTTTGGGAGGGCATCTTGGCATCTTGCTTCAAGAGCAAGGGTCCTGGCCCCTAAAGCGCATGGGGCAGAGCAAACCCAGATCTCCCAAAGCTATGGTGCTTCCCACTATTATGTTCTTTTCTGAACCATCTGACCTGTCTAATGTGGCTTTCAGGAGTGGGCAGGAATTGTACGGATAAAGGGGGAGACCCCTGAGATCTGAATTTTAGCTTCATTCCCTCAGTTGGACAATTCATATCCTTACTGCTTTGCTGTTCTTCCTCTTGCAATCCTACTGTAGGGTTCCCCTGAATGTTCTCTGGCTGGCCAGTGCTGGTGTCATTCAGTGGCAGGGTCACTGGAAAAGATTCAGTGTATTGGTTCTATGATGATGCCCTGAATGAGATCTTTCTGGGTCTCTGCTGAGTAGTAACTCCAGTGATAAGTCAACTTGTAGAGTGGGGCTGACTCTTCAGCCCCAAAGCCTTGTCACATCCACACGTAATATCTAGGGACTTGACTATAAGGAGGGAGGGCTCAGTAACCCTCCTTGACTTATCATAGAAGACCAGGGACATGTCCTGGTCATAGTAGACCTAGCTTCTCTTGATTAATAGATTTCTAAGATCCATTATTCCAGTGATGTTTTGAGTTCTTCTAGCTTTTTGGCCCTTATGACCTCTTGGGAGAAGTCATCTACCCTTTCTTGCTTTTCCTGGTGAAGTGAGGTTTATTCTGATGCTACCTAATTTAACTGAAGTATGTGCTAGTCTTGTGCAAAGGGTGATATTCTGGGATAAGTCCAATGAACACGGTGTTAATATTGGTCTTATTCTTTGAGATATTATTGTTTGGGCCGAGAGTTGCTGTATCCTATCAGTCTATTCTTAGCTGGGCTGAGAGGTGCTCTGTTTTGTAGGTCTATTCTTAGCTGATGTGCTAAGATCTCCTCATCTTAGTATTCCTATTCTAAGAACTGAATGAGGACAGGTACTTTGATTTTAAAAATAAACAAATAGCTGTAGAAAGAGTGCTGTCCATATCCTCTCAGTACATTCCCCAGACTGCAGTCAATTAGATAAAGCAGAGGGTTTCTGATCTACCAGTTCCCTTTAGCATGCTCTGCTTGTGAGACACTGAGTTCAAATTTAGTAGAAATCTTCAGATATGATCCTTTTTTGGTTTAGAGACAACAAGCAGACAGAACTCTGTGAACAGAAGAGATGTTACTCCAACATGGCCATTGCTATGAGAGAGTTCAGATGGAGCACTTATATGTGGGGTGTCTTTAACTCTTGGCCCTAAGGAGTGAGCTGGTGGTCTGAATAGCCCAGAACTGTCCATATCCCAAGATATCGCCTGGATCAATTTATTTCTTGTAACTTTAAGGCCCAGTTGCTTTGGGTCCAAGGCTGTTCTCATCTAGAAGTTCAGAAGGATGCCTTGGGGATGAAAACTTTGAAAGGGGCCTCCTTATAAACTGCTGTTTGCAAGATGTGCTTCATGGCAGCCAGCAAAAACACATGTTGTTGGATTTCCAGTCCCTGTTTGTCTCTACCCCTTGGAGCTAGGGCTTCCTCTGAGGAAGTCAAGTTTCCTGCATGAGAGGAAGAGTGAGTCAATGAGGCCAGTGACTGGGTGGCTCCCTCTGAGTTTGTATGGAAGTCAGCGCCCCTCATATTGTCAGTGAACTCTGGGATCGGCGGTGGCTGCCCCTGCTTGAGGGCTGGCTCTTGTTGGCCTGTTGATGTGAGTAGACTCCAGACGCCATCATCTCATTAGGCCCCAGAAGATGTTCCCCAGAGGAAAGCTTAGCTGAGGAGTTCCCTGAGCATGGGGCATCCCTTACATGGTATTTGCTGCTTCTCTCTCCACATTGCGCCCAGTCTTCCTTGCTTTTCCAACTGGCAGGACTAGAGCTCTCTGGGGTGCTGGCCTGGAAGTCCAATCCTGGGACAGGCGGCACTAGCTGGTGAGTGGGCTGAGTCTCTCCAGGGATGGGGTCAGGTCTCTGTCTGCTCCTCCAGCTCTGGATTTCCAGGTTTCTCTTGTCCAAGGGAAGTTTGTCAATTTTCTGAGCTTTTGAGATCAGCGACTTTCCATATGTCCCTTGTAGAGACAGGAAAAAGTACCTGATGGGAAACAATAGAAAAAAGTCACTTCTTGATTTTTGCCCTTCTTGAATTTCAGCATTGAAAGGGGGCTTAGAGTCCAACTCCCCACCCAGGTTTGGTGGGGAATGTCTTAGCTGAATTCCTGACTGGTAGCCAGCACATCTGAGACTCAGCAACCCCTGAGCAGAGGGGATTATCATGAGAGCTTTGCATACTGTCAGTTGACCTTGTTCTCCCAACAATCCTGTGTGGTTGCTATGTAGGTTTCCACTTGATTAAAGGTGAGGAAGAGACCCAAGTTTCTTAGAGGGTGGCTCATGAGTTAAATGATAGATGCCACCCAGTTTTCTGAGACTTAATATGCTTAGAGGGGGTGATGAGTAGTTGCTAGAAGGATATATCTGGAATTCAGGAGAGAGATTTGGGATGGGAATTTATAGTGTGGATTCATCTTGGAAAAAATGAAATTTAACTGCACAATCCATATCTATGGAGAGAATGTAAAGTTAGGAGACAAGAAATTTGACTGGCTGTCCATCACATCAAGGGCATGAACCAGCAAACGAGACAAAGAAGTAGGAGAAAAGTCACGAGTGTTGGCAAAAGGCAGATATCGCAAATAAAACAAAACAAAAAGTTTTGGGTCACTGAGGCTGAGGGAACAGGGTTGAAGCACTGGTGTCCTCTACTGGAGCTAATGAAATGTAGCACTATATGCTGTATCTAAAGGGAATGTGTTCATTTCTTTTGTCTTTGCTGTAAAATAATTTATATGTTTTTAGTTGTGGAGAATCTGAAATTTTTAAAAACTGGTTGAATTAACTAGGTCAAACACAAGTGGGATCCTCAGCAGTGGGCTAATTATCAAAAGGTGGGTGAGACCAACCTCCATATGATAAAGACAGTTTAAACTGGTAAGTGAGCAAATAGTTGTCTGCAGCAAACATTTTAGTAGACTTCTATAACAAAACTGTGCCAAGATAGTATGACAACCATCCTTGGAACTATTAATCTAATCCTATCACTATCACAAGAAATCTCTTGGCCTTTCCTAGTAAACAGAAACTCAACTTAATGACAACATAGAATAAGTGAAGATTTTACTTTGGTTCCATGGTCACCATGGTAACTAGCAAGGCAATATTTGCTCACTTTCACTTAATTGACCCCTCATCTGTTTAACAAGCAGTAATGTTGGATGCTTGTCCTTTCAAAGCATGTGTCAACAGTCTTCTCATACTTTTCAACAATCCTCATTGTGCTGGTTGCCTTGGCTTTGAGTTTTCCAACGAAGGGTGAGATAAAGAATATGGGGCTGATCACTTCCTCTTTCCACACCCCAAATAAGATACAGAACATAGGAGTCAGTGGTGATCATGACAACGTTAAACTTCCAAATGTGGTCAAAATGAATTAAGCTAGGGCCTCCCTGGTGGCGCAGTGGGTTAAGCAACGCACTATGAAGCAAACCGCAACCACTGCAGCACGAGTTTGATCCCTGCCGCCGGCCAGGAGGGGGACCCACATGGTGCAGCAGACCTCTCCTGCTGTGCCCGCTGCTCCCCTCAGCAGTGTACTTCCATTGATCTGCCTGTTCTGCTCCCCGCTTTCTGTGGTGAATCCTCTCACCCCCCCACCTCTGGCCTGTACCCCAGTGCTTGTATGCATAAATAAATAAATCTTTAAAAAAAATGAATTAAGCTACATAATTGATGACTTTTTCCAAGGAGGGCAAAATCCCCAGGGTCTCTCTCCCCAGGGATCGGACTGAGAATGTGGGGCAAGAAGAACACACCTTAATGCTTGTTCTTAATGGCTTCTCCAGGAGCCAATGGGTTTCAGCACTTGGGTCTGTCTTGTGGTCAAGCTTCTGTGTAACACTACTGGACTGTAGGCTTCTTAAGAGTATGAATCTCATTTTATTCATATTCTTTTTCCTTTGACATCCGTTTCTCTCTGAGTGTAGCCTACAGGACAGGAACTGTGCTGGGCACTCATTATGTGATGATAAAGAGGCTACCTTTTCTCCAGGAATCCCTCATGTAATTTATAATCAGATTATTAAAATGACAGATACACCCAGGTAATGAAAAACAAAAGGACACCTGTCTCAACCTGAGAAAGTTAGGTAAAGCTGTGGAAGTCTAGTAGAACAGATCATGTCTGAAATAATGTCAGAGGGGAAGGGCATCTGAATAGAAGCAGTATAAACAAAAACAGGGAGGAGAGGACGTGAACCTCTAGGGAAGCACCAGAAACTTGGTGGAGGGGAGCTCAAACTTTAAGGCAGGGTGGGGGAGGTGACTGTAGAGAGCAGCAGGGGCCAAGCAGGGAGACCATGCGCACAGTGCCTACATAGAACTCAACCAACATTAGTATTTGCTGTCTTGGATTTTCAGCATCCAATTCTGCAAGACAGGTCTAAGTTCTAAGGAGGCTTAGGACGTGGAACCAAAATAGATTAAATAAGTTACCCAGCCAATTAAAGGAAGCAATGTCCACTGAGAGTGCTTGGTTTAATTTTGGATGTGAAAAAGTTCTGTATGGTAGTGCCAGGGCCTGGAGCTTATAGTGGCTCAACTTGAGTGTTCAGAGTGGTGAGAGCCGGAGAATGGATTGGGGGCTAAATCTGTCTGTGGTGCATGGTTGTGAAGTCTATAGCTCTGACTACAGAACATGGGTTGGAGAAGGGAACCTTGGCTTCTTCTGTGATTGGTAGTGTGGACACACACCGGAGGCCTATGAGCTGGTGGGACTAGAGCACAGCTCTGTCTGACTTCTCAGAGATCAAAAGAAAAATGAGGAATCATCATAGGGTATTTAGTGAGCTTTATGGAAATGGAGGCATTGTGATGGTTGTTACTATTTCTCTGGAAAAGGCAGCTGCAGAAGACTTAGAAATGAGAGAAATAGTCTCAGGGCATAGAGAATTTATTTGGCCAATACAAGTTTTGTGGATGTGTTTATGAATTTGAGTAATATCTGAGTGAAGTTGGTTATTTCCAAGTTATGGGAACAACCTAAAGTAGATGAATGAATTAAAGGGTATGGTATGTATACAATGGAATACTATACAGTTATAAACAAGATGAAATCTTGACATTTGTGGAACTTGAACAGAACTGGAGAGGATTATATGAAGTAAAATGAGTCAGAGTGGGAGGAAGATATTGTATGTTTTCACTCATGTGGAATATAGAGAAAGAAAGGGAGACAGACAAACCCTAAAATCTGATTATAGAATTGAGGCAATCAGAGATGGATGGTGGGGGTGAATTATTGGGGCTTTGGTGCTGAGTATGGTATGTGGCAATATATCTGAAGAGGTATGAGCCCGTATCTTTAAGATCATATAAAGTGCTATAAACCAGGATTCCCTTAACAAAATAATTACGAGAATAAAAAGTTGGCTATGTCATGCAAACCTGTATTTCTGGGAAATACCAGAAGCCCTGGGGTGCTGGACTTGCCCTTTCCCCGTGGCACAGCAAGGGTGAAGTGGAGGCCTTTCTCCCATTTCCATTTCACTCAAGCTGCTTGCCTGATCACCTGCAGTCACTTGCAGGTCCTGGAAGGCATCTGAGTGCAACTCTTTTGGGTAACAAAGGACTTTTTCGAAAATGGTTCATTGTATATGAAACAAATTTGCAAGGCAGAAGTGTAGGAATTATTACTCTCATGTTACAGATGTCCTAAGCATGCCACATTGGGTGACTGATGCTCTGGCTGACCTGGGGCTGGAATTCGCACTGTTCACTCCTAGCTCAGGGTTCATTCTGCCCTAGCATCCTATTTTTGAAATGATTCTCTGGGACAGAGCAGAGGTCACACTTCCAGTTATGACGGCTAATGGTGGGGAGATGAACTGCTCTAGGGAAACATTCCCCTGTGCAAACCTTGGGAGAAGGGCTGCCACTGGTGTGAGGAAGCAGACGAGGTAGAACGTGGGGTCCGAGAGCTGGCCTTCCATCACCCAGTAGGGGTTGGTGGGACTGTTGCAGACGACGCAGGTGGCGTGGTACAGGAGGGACACCACAAAGTACATCAGGAAGCTGCCCATGAGCACAAGCCCATGAATAATGGTCTGGGGAAGGAAAGAGGGAAATTGGTTAGGCAGGGATGGCTTGCAGTTGGGGAAGAGGGGTTCAGTCCAGTCATGCTACTTGCACCTTTAAACTTTTTGCAGATGCAACACATATAAAATATTAAAAAAAAAAGCAGCTCAGTGGATGGTGATAAAGCCAATATCCACGTTGCTGTGAGCCAAAGTTTGAACACACGTTACCCCTAAACCCCTGTGTCTCTGACCACCTGTGGCTTGGTGCATTTCCATGCTACCTTTCAGCACTGTCCCCTGTTTCCCTAAGGGGCCCGTTTTAAAATGTTAGAGAAGGAGAATCCTATCTGCTGTGATCGTCTGTCTTCTCTCAAGCTGTGCAATGGCTCCACTTCCTCATGTGGCTGTAGTTGATTCCTTTGCAAAGGAATCAGTGTCACCGCCTCTGCTCCTGTGCGTCCTCCCTTCCCCCTTCTTACCCGCTTCAACGTCAGGTAAATCCATTTTCCTCCTTTGCTAGTCTGAAAATGACACACTCCATTTCTCTTCTTAGTGATTTCTTTCTTCTTCCCTGTGAATCCCAATAAAGCTTCTCTTCTTACTTTCCTTTTCAAAGAACCAGCTCTTGGTGTCAGAGATCTTCTGAAAGGTCTTTTTGTTTATTATTTTGTTTCTGCTCTAATTTTTATTAGCTCTTTCCTACTAGTGATTTTAGACTGTTTTTTCTTTTTCTCTTCCCAGTTCCTTTAGACACAAGTGTTGATTTTCCTGTTTCCTGAGGTAGCCTGTCTAAACAGCCCTCTTAGGACCTTCTTCTGGGTTTTGTAAGTTCTTCATTTGTCTCCAGATACTGTTTCGATTTCCTCATTGACTCAACACCTGCTCAACAGCATGTTGCCCAGTTAGTCGTCTCTTCTGGTTGATTTCCATTTTCATACTATTGTGATCCAAAAAAAAAAAAAAAAATGTTTGCTATGATTTCAACCTTCAGAAATGGAGACTCTTCGTGTCCCAACATATGGTCATCCTTGAGACTGTCCCATGTGACTTAGGAAGAACATGCAACCTGTTTTGGGTGGGACGTTCTGTAAATGTCCATGACATCCTTTTCGTCTAACTGGCACTGTAAGGCCATTGTTGATTTGTCTTCATGGTGTGCGCGCTGCTGTCAGTGGGGAGGTAATGTCCCCTGCCTAATTTTTCTAATTCATGAAAAAAAAAAAAAAGGTAAAAATAGGGCTTATCTGTCCCTTGTGAATTTTATCAAGTTCTTCTAATCATCTAGGCCTGCTGTCTTAGGGACAGGATTAGCATTTTCAGTTTCTCTAATGGTGATTTGGGGGGGGTGCGTCTACAGCGTGAGCTTGACTATGTTTTGGTGTGTTATACATTTGAAGAAATCAGCTTGATTTAAAATTCCAAACAAACATTTAAAAGATTGATTCCACCTATAAGCACAGTCCCTTTGTTCCTAGGAGCCCTCTGTGGTCTCCTTGTGTCTGGGGCTCCCCAGACATGCGCGCTTTGGGGGCTCTGGGCTCACTTGTCATCTCGCCACGGCTTCCTTTCGTCTTCTTTATGTCCCCTCATCCTGTACCTTCCTTCAGTTGATTTCTCGACTTACTTGAATTTGATTTTTTTAAAATAAAGGCTTTACTCTTTATCTCTCAAGTTTGCTTTGCTACATTCCACTATCTAGAAGTTTGTTCCAGGGGCCACTGTGACTTATTCTCGACCTTAAGTTATTTACAACTTTATATGTTAGGGTTGTTTTTTTTTTTTTTTTTTTTAAAGACAGTCTTTTAATGCTAAGTCTCAGAGAATTTATGACACTCATTTAAATTTCTTTGACTCAGAATTTCATCTTTTCCATTTTTTGGTAAATGGTGTGTCTGTGTTTGAAAAGATACATGTTTTGCCGTTGGCTTGGTGTGGGGGTTTTATATATTGATCAAATGTGATGATTTATTGAAAACTTTGATAGCCTTTGTTATTTGATCTGTTTCTGAAAGAATTGCATGAAAATTTCAGGGATTGTTCATTCTTATGTTTCTAGGTGAAAAAATGTCCAGTCATAACTTCTGCTTTTTAATAGGTGATTAAGTCCATTTAAATTTATAACAGTGCTGATGTTTTATTACTAACTGATTTCCTTACTCTCTCATGTTCCTTATAGCCTGCAAATTGATGGTTTCCTATATTTTTCTTCCTTTCCTTTGTATTCCAAAATTAAAATGTGAACTTACTTGGAAAAATTTATAGGTAAATGTGCATTTCTGTTCCCTTAACCACAATGAAGCCTTCAGCATAAATTACCTGTTTCAAACCATTGTTATTTCTTACCAATTTAGCTTATACATTCTTTTTTAAAAAGATTTTTATTTATGCATACAAGAACTGGGGTGTAGGCCAGGCCTCAGTGGCTAACAATACCTTGATGGTAGAGACTTTAACCCCTGCACCCCCAGGAAGGCCTTTACATTCTAGCATTTACATTCTTGCAGAAGCATGTCTTGTGAGTCTCTGGCTGGGCAGTTTTAGTTGAGTGTTGCTTCCTTTGCTCTAGCTTTCAGTGATAGCGTAGCTCTCTTTTTCGTTCCCTTCAGCTCTTGAGAATCACTCCATTGTTTTTTTTTTTTTTAGCCATTGCCCATAGTTTCTAGACTTTGCCCATTGCTAGACTTTCAGATGATCTCTCTGGCTCCAATGCTGCAGTTTATTCTGGTGACACATCAGATTTATTTTGATTGACTTGCATTGATTCTCTCTTCAGATAGTGCTTCTGTCCCATCCTTGCCTTCTTCTGTGATTCCTGTGACGTGGATCCCACAAATAACACTTTTAACGTCAATGACCAGTTTTCATTTTCAAGAGTTCTAAGGGATTCCTTAGCCTGCTCCGTACTTGAAGTTATACCTTTGACTCTTGCTTCCTTTCCTCACAGCTTCTGAAAAAAACTAAGTCCTAAAGCTTCTGACATCTTTTCTTCGGCATTCTTTCTTGAGTGTGGAATTCTAGCCCAGACCTTGTACCTGGCGGGCAAGGGGGCCCCAGTCCCCATTTCCCCTCCGGAGTCAGAAACATCCCCCCGTCCCGCTCCCCACTTCTGTTTCCCATGAGTGCTACTAGAAAGTCTGCAGTGTGAGGTGCTCAGGCCCTCCCCTCCTACCCCCACTATATTGCAGTTTGTCCTGGTGCTGGTGGTCCAGGAAGAAATGGGTCCTGCATTCAGCTTTGGCTGTGCCTTTTGGGGCTTATCACTTTGCTCAGTCATTGCAGAGGGGGCTTCAGAATGGGAGTGCTATGCCCTTGGGTGGCTCTGATCAGCCAGTGCGCAGCTTGTCAGGGTCTGGTATGGTTTGGGACCATGTTGGGGGGGACGTTCTGAGGCAGAGGACTCTTTGAGCTTACTTGGAGGCAGTTTTCTTAAATTTTAACATGAATACTAACTATACTTCTAGAACGAGCCGGTTCAGTTTGGTTAAAGACAAATCTTTCTGATAACTGGTCTCCTGTACTGGGCAATCCCATGTACTCAGACTATTCGCATAGTGTCCAAAGTACTTTGAGTCTGCCAGGGTCAAAAGTTATCTATGTTGAAAAATTTGAGGCAGTGTTTCTAAACTTCATCATCCCAATGTATATGTCTTTAAAAATGGCAATAAAGGGGATTTTCTGGTGGCGCAAGGGGTTAAGTCAAATAGCACTATGAAGCTATCCACAGCCACTGCAGAAAGAGTTCGATCCCTGGCCACAGAGGTGACCCACATGGCACAGCAGACCTCTTATGTCTCGCCCACTGCTTCCCTCAGCAGTGTACTACAGTAAATCTGCCTGTTTTGCTCCTCACTCTGTCTCTGGTGAATTCTCTCACCCTCCCCGCACCTCTGGCCTGCACCCCAGTTCTTGTATGCATAAATCTTAAAAAATGACAATAAAAATCACCTCATGTGCATACATTGCAACAGTGACCAGAGTAAAGTGTTATTACCTTGCGATATACATGTGAGTCATTAACACCAGTCTGCTCTGCTGTCCTCATCACTCCTCGTCTCTTCACCATCCCTCTCCTCTTACTCAAATCTCTCCACTCCTGCTTACATTTCTCCTCATCTGCTCTCTCCTCTATTCAACTTCAAATATCTTCACTTCTGTCCATCCCACATCTTTTTCACAATGGTCGTCTATATTTCTTTCCTTTGCATATCTCCCCTCAACACATCACTCCTTATCAATCTTCTCCATATCGCCACAATTATCCTCCACACATCTTTTCATTTCTCCCTCTCTACTCTCCATCTTACCACTGCTTTCCTCACCTCTTCTGTGCACATGTCTCCATTTGGTAATCTCTTTCCAAATCACTCTTCACCATGTTTCTTCACATCTCATCTATTTCCCCACATCTTTTATCAATATCATCACTCTTCTTCACATTTCTTCCTCCCATCCTCTCTTCATTTCTCCTCTCCTTTTCTCTTCATATTAAGAATATGTAATCTCAACTATGATTTTCTCCTCATCTTTCCTTTCCACCTCTCCATGTTTCTGTACATCGCACACTGTTTTAGCTCTTCCATCTCTACACTTCACATCTCCACATCTATCATTGACTATCATCTATCTCCCCTTACCTAGCACACCTGTCCCTACCTCCCCTATACATATTTCTCTAAGCTTCCCTTCTTCTCTCACCTCCATATCTTCAAATTGCACTGCTTCCCTCCATTCTGTTACAGTCCAGTTGTGGATATTATATATCTCCTATCTCTCCTCATATCTACATCTCCTCATCTCTCAGTCATATTTCCTGCAGATTGCACATCAGTCTATACTTTCCACCCCTCTACATCTTATCTCTCCTTGCCCACTTACCTCTATCTCTCCTATTCTTCTGTTTCTCCTCTATTCTTCTCTACATCTCTCATCCCCTCTATATATCCTCTTTCTCTCTTCTATATCCCTCTTCATCTCTCCTCTCCTGTCATCTAAATCTCTTCCCTCCTGCATTTCTCCTTATCCCTGTTCTCTCCTTTCTTATTTCTACTGTCTCTCTTCTATATTTCCCATGTTTCTGTTCTCTCTTCTGTATGTTGTTTATCAGTACATCTATTTACCACTTTATCTCCCCTCATCTGTCCTCCACATCACTCTTACACTTCACATTTCTCCTATGCCTCCAAATCTCCACAACTGTCATCTCCACACCTCTCTACATCTATCTGTCCACATTTCCTGTCTTCCCCCCTCCCTATATTTCTAATAATTGTCCCTCTCCTCTCTGTAACTCTCCCCATCTCATTACATCTTTCCTCTCCACATCTCTCTATAATCTCCCCTTTCCTCTCTTCTCTCTACACCTCTCCCAACCCTCTAGGCTCTCATTTCTCTTCTCCCTACATGCCCTCACTTGGTGCTCTCCTCATCTCTCCTCTCCATGTGTTTATCAGTATTCACATCTTTCTATACTTCTCATCTCTTCTCTCAACATCTCTCTGTAACTCTGCACATTTCTTCATCTCTCCTCTACTCCATAGCTATGTACTACACATTTCTCTACATCTCCCCTTGCCTTTTCTCTTCATATGCAGAATATCTACCATCAACTATGATCTCTCATGTCCACAACCTTCTTTTCCACATCTGTCTAGATCACTACTCAGCTCTTCCTTCTCTACACTCCACATCTACCCTCATATCTCTCTACTCCAGTCACTCTATTTCTTTTGTATATCTCATCTCTCCATATGTCATATTTTTTGAATATTACACATCACACTACATCTTCCACATCTCATATCTGTATTTCTCTTCTCCCCTGCTCCCCATCTTCTCACCCTCTATCACTTTTTAAAATGTCTTTTCCTCTCCCCTCTGCTCTTATATTCTCCTTATGTTTCTCTACTTCCTCTTAACCTCTCTCAAATCTCCATCTAGCTCAAACCTGAATCTTCTCTACTCTCCACTTCTCTATATGTCATCTTTCCAATCTTCTCTATATTACACCTGGTTTTTCTTTCTCATCTCTTCATTACATCTTTCCTCTGAATCTCCCACTCTGTCTCTGTATCTCTACTATATTAACACTCTCCTTTATATTTACCCTCTCCTTTTCTTCCTATCCTGTCTTACCTCAATATTTTATCTGTCCTTTCTAGCTCTTCCTATATCTCTCAACTCTTCTAAATTTCTCCTCTCCTTCATAGCTCTTGTCTATTTAATACTTCTATTCCCTACCTCACTCTCCTCTCCTCTCTGTGTTCACTTTTATAACCCAGCTCTATTTTTAGTATAGTGAACACAAGACTTTATTGCTGCACATGTGGGAGTTCAGGGTGTCTCCATGGAGTTGATTGGTAACAGGGTGTGTGATTACTCAGAAGTCTGAATGTGGTCAATGGATATGAACCCAGTTTTAAGTCCAGTAGACTATGGGGCACTTACCCAGGTCTTCATTTCCATTGCCTGGTGCAGGAGGATTGTGGTGAGGGAGATGGTGTTGATGGGTGTCCCGAAGGTGAAGATGTCTATGTCTGAATCCTTGTAGGTCTGCAGATGAAGCACACACAGCACTGTCGGATGGGTTGTTTTTGACACTGGTTATAAAGTAGCAGCAGTGAAGGTAGATGTCAAAGGCGGACAAGGGATGGGGAGAGGAGAAGCTATTCAGCGGCCTTCCTTGTCAAACTGACCCAGGGAGTAGACAGGATGAGGAATGAGCTGACCGGGCTAAATCATTTAGAAACATGCTTGTCAGAGGAAGCCACGTGGGGTTTTCTAGAACATTGTGGAATAAAGAACTTATTGCGCACCCACCAGGGATGATGCCAGTTGTTAAAGAAACATCTGTGTCCACCTTCAAGGAGTTTAGAATCTACTAGGTAGGGCCACTGGGGTACAGCTTAAGAGGGGGAGAATGTAACAGAGGCACTGGGAGAACAGAAGAGGGGGCAGAACAGTTGGGACCAGTCTCCTGAAAACAGAAGGGAAAGGCAGAGTTGAGCATGGAAACCCCAAATGGTCTTGGATGGCAGGTCTCTCTCGAGAGAGAGCAGGAACAGAAGATGAAGCCTGACTGGGGGAAGTCACTGTATGCTGAAAATGCCAACAAAGCACAGAATGCCTGCCTCCTCAGCCCCATCGTGCTGCCTGCTGCAGAAGAACAGGAGCCCAGAGCCTGGGTGGACACACTGTGTACCTGGTAGCAGTTCTCTCTCATCCTGGTTCTCGGTCAACTGCAGATCTTTGCCATCTAAGTTCTTATTCTTTAAGCTGGAGAGCCAAAAAGCTGGGGCCAGTATCCCTCGCTATCTGCATTTCTGCTTTTATATCAAATATAATATCTATTATTATTTGAAGTTGCTGTCTTGAACTTGGAAGCACAAATCCAAATAAATCAATGCTCATAAATCCAAAACCCTTCAGTGGTCAAGAAGGAAACAATAAATAATTGAAGGTGGCCAAGTCTAAGACAAGAGAGTGGTGGGAACTGGCAAACTGCAGGGCGTGTGTCTGAGCTAAGTAGGACAGTGAGTCAACTCTGAATTTTTGAGATAAAAGACCCTGTTTAATGAAAGATTTCATTTTTTCCCCCCAAAATTAGCAGAAATAATGGTGCTGGGTAAAGCAACATTTTAAATGTTGCTTACCTGGGTTGGGCGTAGTCTGCAGGTCACCGGTTTGGAGCCTGAGCTAGGGTTTCATAGGAACAGGACCAGCTCCTCCCTGTGATTCGGAAAGCTAGAGTGGGATGTTGACCACTTACCAGGTAAGGGATGAAGAAACAGACGAGGCTCTGGTAGAAGGCATCTGCCATGGAAATCCAGAAAGTACACAGGTTGTAGCACTGCCAAGGAAGAGCACAGCCACAGTCACCACTGTCAAAGCAGCCTCGATTCCATGCGTGCAATGCATAGCCAGGCAGACGAGCGTGCTCCCCATGCCCCTTCTCTTGAAGGTACTAGAGAGATTCAGAGCATGGACTCGGGGGACAGACCACAGTCAGAGTCCCACCTCTTAAGAACTGGGTCTTCTTCCATAAAAAATTGATAAAAGCAACAGTAGCCAGTTCCTTGAATTTTAAGAGGCCAAAATGCGATTGTGCTTTGATACCTAGCAAGAGCTGCTACTGATCATTCTCATTCCTTAGCACTAATGCTGCTGCTAATACAAACTTTGAGTTTTTAGATTCTAAGGCTTCTAAGTGGCATCTGAAAGGGCGGTCACGGTCACAGTCTGAGAGGGTCATTCTGGGTTTCACTCTTCATGCCTTCTCTGGAAAAGTGAAACCACTGCACCTTATGTTTTGGCTATGTTAGATTCTCAGGCTCATTCATCCAGCCAGCCTGCCCATGGAAGGGGCGGGTAGACGCCCAGGGTGCTGCCTTCATCTTGTCTCCCTTGCCTGAACTGCAGGGTTGCTGAGTTGTCCTCCACCTGGGTTTGCTCCCCTTGTCCCCAGCTGCAGAGATGCTTGCAGCCATTTCCACGTCCCTTTTTCCAGAACTCCCCTTTGAACATTCAGGGTCTGGTCTGACCCACAGCATGTCCACTGTGTGTGTGGCCTCTCTGCCTGCTGGGAATACCTTCCCATGGTTTCGTAGGCCTGCCTTAGTCTGCCCAAGACCAGAAAGTTCTAGACTCTGTGTAACCTTGAATTCTAAATGTTGCCTTCTGACAATGATGCGGAAGCATCGTTATGACTGTGCTACCTGGTGACGAGTAATCTAGCTTTTAGTCCCAGGGGTTCCCAAACCAAGCCTTGAGATTTCTGATGCTAGCTTAAGAGTGGGGCCAGCTAAGGGCTGTCCTCTCCCCACTCTCCTAAAGGGGGTCCCCATAGATAGCATGACAAAATGATCTAAAAGGTCAAACACCCACTGGTCTGGTCTATCACCTACAACAGCAAATGACTGACAGACCTGGAACTGGCAGGAGAATTACGGGGCCACACAGCAGGTAAGTTGAGGATGCCCCCTCACCTCGGAGTTCTGGCCGCTCTTGTACAGCGCAGGCACCGCCAGCAGCGTTTCTGCAGAGACGTCCTTATCGAGGATCCCGAAGAGAAGTGGAGGCATGGAGGTGAAGAAGATATTGAAGAATATCATCTGCCAGTAGTCGATCATGGTGGAGCCAGAGAAGCCGCAGAAGAACTGGTACCAGAAGAGCAGGTTGACGTAGCACTGTGGGCACAGAGGTGGCCTTGTGAGGAGACCCGTGGGTGACAGTTGTCAACTGTGGGTTAGGAGCTGCGATGAGCCACCTGCACTGACCTGGAGATCAGTTTCCTCCTCTGGACACTCAGGCTCCTGTGAGGACTGGGGATAACTAATCCTAACAGGACTGTGATTACTGGCGTACTGGCGCACTCGTGACAACAGTTACCGCTACTGCTACCATACACCCTGAAGCAAACTCTACCTCAGAAGGTAACATCGCCGGGTGGCTAAGAGCACAGATTTCGGCGCTATGGAGGCCTGGTTTTGAATCTCTGGTTCTGACACTTACTAGCCGTGTGACCTTGAGCAAGTTTCTTAACCTTTCTGAACATTTTGCCATCTCTGCTTTGGAGATAGCAGTTTCTCGACCACAGGACGTGACAGGCAGTAGTTATTAGTGGTGCTTTAGTTCTGTCTAGCTGTTATCATTAGGGCCAGGGAGTGCCCGAGGGAGCATGCTGTTAAGATGGGCTCCTGGGCAGGAAGCTTGATGGAAGGCGGGTTTCAGGAGAAGGTCCCCCTCGCTGGCCTTTCCTTATGTCACACAACTCAGAGGAGGGATAAGGAAGTTCCCTGTGGAGTGGTTTTGTTTTCTAGAGTTGTTTTCCCCACTCTACAACTTCCCACCTGAGGACCCGACAGAGGGGTGCTGTCTGCTACCTTGTGAAGTGCTTTCCAGACGTGAATGTGGAGTGTGCTCACTGAGCTGCAATTCCCACACCTCAGTTCTGTGCGCCTGAGCAGAGGGGTAAGGGATGTTTTAAGAAATCAAACAGGAGGTTTGTACTCAAGCTAGAATTCTCAAATCCCCTAATCCCCTAATTGTCATTCCCCACTGTATGATATGCCTTATAGCAGATCAGTAGTTAGTATATATCACATTATTAGATGTGTCCTAGACATGACATCTGAACTAACTCTGCAAGATGGATATGAATGCTAATAACGTATTTGTTTATGCTGTTGGGATAATGTGTCACCTGTTGTTAATGTCCTCTACAGGTTAGCGATCTGAGACTGCCGGCGCTCCACAGGACTGGAATCACGGACATGGTGCCGAGTCTCCGGTGGTGAGGGGAGCAAGTGTGGATGGAGCGCCTTGTCCTCCCCACTCCCTCCACACCAGCAGTGAAGGGCTTTACAGAAGCCCAGGGTAAAGCAATCAAGTACCACGTGCATGGATATCACTGGCCTCATCTTGCCCTTACTGAACTATAATACTTTTACCAAGGATTGTGCGGGAAAAGACAGGGTGGTCGTAGGGAGGTTCATTTTCACTTTCTCCAATAATGCCACTGATGAGAAGTTCCTGAAAATTTTTGTGTGACCTCTAGAGAAATCTAGAGGTTTGTCTGACCAGGTGATCTCTGAATTTGGGCTGCTTGTTTCAGGCAGACCGTTACTACCCAGCATCTTCTCTATGTGCCCCCTTTGGAACTTCCCTGTAACCTTTGTGATTTGACTGTAAGTCAATTGCACTTCTTTGTGGAATCAGATTGACAAATTTAAACTGCCTGAACTACTCTTCTGGGGACTGAAGTGGCCAGCCTCTTCCTTCTCAGGAGGAAAAAGTGGGTCCCTCACATCTACCCTTCCTCAGGTTGCAACTTCAGTATTGCTTTCTTCCTGGCGGATTAGGTGGCTTTCCATAGCACCCTCACCTCCCTTCTCCCTAACCTAGTCAGTCTTTAAGGTTCAAAGGAATCACCTGGGGCCTTAATAAAATACATCCTGGTTAGCTGGCTTGGGGTATAGTCTCAGGATCTGCATTTCCAGTGAGCACGTAGATGATTCTGATGCTGTTGGTTCAGGAATCACAGCCTGAGCAGAGTCATGGAGACCTGGAGGAGACAACCTGTACAAAGGTCTACTGGACATGGCCACCTGGTTTATTTGCATATTGCCATAGCAACTCTCAGGCCAGGACAGCAGAGTTGACTAGTATTAAGGCGTTACCTCTTTCTTTGCAGACCAGCCTTGCTGGGTGAGCCCTGCTGGAAACTGGACACCTCGTCAGGGTAGGGGCCAGATCTATAGGGGCTAGATGCTGCTCTGTGCCCACCTTCCCACGTGGGAAGGTGGGCACAGGGTGATTACTCTGTTTATTTGAATAAACAAAGTAGACCTCAGTAGTTCTGTTGTCCTAACAGAACTCACCTTGGGGGTTTACTATATAAGAGTGATTCCTTACTCCACACCCCCTGCTTCAACCTTGGTGGCTGGAAGCGAGCACAGGGAACCCGGATAGCGTTGCCAAGATGGGGCGCCTGCTCTTCCTCCGGAGCAGCTACAGTGCAGTAATTAATTCATTGTTCAAATTTCAGAGCAGGCTGGGTTTTAATCCCCTCTGAAATTGGTTTCGGATGTGGAAGTCGTAGTGCTCCACCCCCTAATTGCAATGGGGAGATAATGTGGCATCTGTATTGCCACTGAGAGCACTGCATTGGGGCTGGAAATAAATATCATTCAAGCTTTGAAAGCAGGGCCTGCTGGAAACGTTTCCTTTTCTATTTTGCAAATTTAATGCAGTGAAGAGGTTGTGCTCATTCAAAAGAACCATTCCTTTGGAGGCCAAAAGAAAAAAAACAACCCTGAAGCAGGGGCATTTTGAATTTTAAGTAAATAGCCTTTCATGCTCTGAGTGACTTTCAAGTCAAATCAAGTGACTTGTTTGCATAGACTTGCTGTTTATCGCATTTACATGATTTTTGGTCCTGCTGTTTATTTACATACACATTGAACTTTGCACAGAAAGGCTCACTCCTGAGCTAAATTCTGACTGTGGCCAGTGTCTGAAAGCAGGACTGGGGAACCAGAGTGAGTTGGAAAAAATAAAAACACAATGTTGTAGCTGCTACTTGCCTACTGTGTTTCTTTTCCATTTGCCTGGTCTGCATCCTCCCATTTTCCTCATGCAAACAGGAATTGGAGTCTATGTGGAGATGCTTGAGCATTACTGAAAGGTCCTTGAACTAGATAATGAAAAATTTAGACATTTGTTACCTCCCTTCCTGCAGGGAAGGTGTGATTCCTTCCTCTATCCACTGTTACCAGCGGCTTTTCAGACACGTGCCTCTGATAGTTTTAATGCCTCAGCTGGTGTGTGTCTGCTTTGGGCCTCAACAAAATAAGAATGAGCATACTTCTTAGGGAATACAATAATACCTACAGGATTGTTTGGATATGTATAGTGCTATGTGCTTTCCAGACCTCTGACACTAAAGCTCTTGGTAATACTTCAAGAACCACAGTCATGTTCTGCCCCCATTACTGATGAAGAAACAGGCTCAGAGAGGTTAAGTGACTTCTCAAAGATCACACAGCATGCTCTCTGGTCTTCCTATTGGGATGTGGTATGTAGGCGCTCGGGTGAAAGCCAGGGACTGCAGTCCCAAGGGGTAGGGCACAGCTCTTGCAGGGGGTGTTTTTATCTGGGAGGAAATCTAAGATATAAGGCAAGCTCTTCTTCAAGTGCTCCATGCTTGCCGTCCTAGTAACAAGCTTATTTATGGTGTCCCTCTCAAAATGCAGCGGCAATGATACAGATAACAGAGCTAACTTTGCAGGGTGATTACTCTGTGCAGGTCACTTCATGCATAAGCCATCATCTAATCCACAGCAAACAGGTGAGAGGAACTGCTGTTCCACCCACTTTACAGATGGTGAAACTGAGGTTATAATCCACTAGGTCTAACTCCTCTGTGCCAGCGTCTTTCTACACAGCGTGGCTAGTCCTCACCCTCACCACTCAAATAGCCCCATTTTAGCAAAGAAGAAATCGAGGCCCAGAGAAGTGCATTGTCTTGCCCACAGTCACTTTCCCTGCCCTCTGCTGACATGCTCTCTCCACCACCACTGGGAAGCTGGTCCCCACAAGGCATCCTGGGCTGGCTGGAGGTGACCGGAGGGCTACTTACCACGTTCTTATACAAGTAGTACACCACCATCCTGGCCAGGCGTGAGTAACACCAGTGGCCATGCACGAGCAGCAGCTTCTTGAGGTGCCGGAAGCGGGAGATGGCAAAGTCGCTGGACATGACGGCCTGAGAAGGGGGGAAGAGATGTCAGTTCCCAGGCACAACCACCAAAGCACTAGCAAGACTCCCTGGGGGAGGCTCCATTTTAGGTCTCAACAGGCAGGGTCTGAAAGACCCCCCACCCTAGGGTGGCCCTTTGCCCTCTTACACTCCCTTCCAGGAAAGCCACACCTCGCTAGAATTCGATAGGGGTAGGTTGGAAGTGACTATTGAAGTGACTCTTTTCTGGCCTGCACGTCCATCTCATTCCACTTATTCAAGAGCTGGCTCATGGTCCCTCACGTGTGGAAGTGAAGGCTAGCCAGAGAGGAGGGGCACCCACACTGCCCCACCAGGCACATTCATTCCACACTCAGGTGGGGCTGCTGGCTGGCTAGTTCTTTCACATGGAGCTGAAACGTGTCCTCTGCCTTGGGTGACTCGGAACTAGACGCAGCTCCTTGTACTCTCTTAAGTGTGTGAAGTTTGGCTGTGTCTGATCATAAATCCTGGTCTGTCTTGGTGAGGTGATTCCCCACTTTCAGCCTCCATTTCCTCATCTGAGGCTCATTGCAACTCTTCACATTAGTGGGGATGAGGCACGGGAAGTGCCTGAGACATGACCCGTCCTTGAAATGTAACACGTGGAACTACTTTGGACTTGAGTTCCTTCGTCCTCCTCCCAGTTGCAGACCAAGTCTGGTGTCTCTGCAGGGGTGGTGGGGTACAGTGGCTCAAGGTTCAAAACCATAAGGTAGAGTCTGTTTTTAATGGGACACGTTCACAGCTCAGGTGAGGATGTGTGTTCCAGTCAAGCTGCATCTTGATGAAATTAAGTACCCCAATTAGAATGTACCAATCAATTAAATGGGTCACGCTAACCACTGAGGCAAAATTAAATTTCCAAGTGAGTGTACTCCTGTCATTGCTCAGGGAGAATGTGGCGACCTTGGAGGTGGGTAGGTGGAGGTTACAGGGAGGGACAGGCATCAGTCAGGCTCAGGCTTCCCGAATGGTTGGTGCCATTGGTTTTAGAATACAGGTATCCCAGCTGCCTGGAAAAGGCCCAGCATCCTTTGGTCTCCCTCTGTGTCTGGAGAATGGGCAGTGTGGGTGGGGGACAGAGGTTATGCACAGCAGGGAAGCCCCCTTCCAGATGGCAATCCAGCAAAGCCCTTGAGACAAGTTTCTCTTACACTATGGGGATTCCTTCCCACTCTAAAAAGGACCATGGGGAGAAAGGAAGAAAAAGAAATGTTGACAGGAACAATACCTGCATCCCTTCCTGTCCAGATATTCCAATTCCAATATCGGCAGCCTGAATCATGCTTACATCATTTGCTCCATCACCTGAAAGAAGAGAGGGTAGAGGTGTCTTTACTCCTGGTCCAGTTGCTGCATCACAACAACTAAGGGGGTCATCTCAGTGGCTGTAGTTCGTCCCCATTTAGATATAATTGAATCTGTTAGTGCTGCTCTGAAGAGTCGTATAGGGAACACCGCTGCTACCATATTTGGCCTGAGAGGTGCATTTTCTTCTTTGGACAAAAAGCCCTACTTTTTATCATTCGACAAATATTAAGCGTCTTTTTTTTCTAGCCACAATGCAAGGCATTGGGGCCACAGTGGTGGGCGAGAGAGACATGGCAGCGCATTATCGTTCACCGAGGCTGTCTTTGCAGGTCTCCCCATGGACTTAATAATAAGAGCAAATGGAGTATTTGAGCAAGGCAGGGCCTCTGCAGGGGTGAGCCAGCTAGTGACTGCACCGCGGAGAACTGGAACTCAGATCTTTCTGATTCAGGAGGTAGTGTGGAGACAACAGCACTGTTCGGACAGCTGATTCCATCAGATTGTCAACGGTGTCCAGGACAGGGGTAGTAATTCTTTATGAATATAAGAACATGAGATTGAGTAATGTTTCTGGTGGAGCTATTCTTAGTCCTACAGAATATCCATTCAGTGAACTGAATTGCCTCAGGAAAAGGTTGGTGAGAGCATGGAGAAACACACCCCCCCTCCTCCTTCTATACCCTCATGGTCAGACAGATCTTTCTGTGATGGTGGAAATGTTCTCTGTTGAGAGTGCCAACATATGGTTATTGAAAGGTGACTCTTAAAATTTTGTTTCATTGCAGTGAATTTTAAGTATGAGCAGGCACCTGTGGCGGGTGGGTATACACAGAGCCATGTAATTCACTGTAGTGAGGACTTCTCCCCAGCTTGGCTTTTCTCCACAAGCCTAATTCTTCCCAATGTTTCATTTTTTCAAACCAGGATTTAGCAAATTCTTTCTGTAATGGCCAGATAGTAAATATTTTAGGTTTTGTGGGCCAAAAAGCAAAACTGAACAACTGTTCTTACTGAGAGGCAAGTAGTCATTTTATATTTAGAAATATCAAACCATTCTTAGCATCCCTATAAAAATATTCAGCCTATGGCCAGGTTTGCAAACTGCACTGTCTTTAATCTCCCCTGGGCCTCACCTTTTTTTTCATAATATTTTTGCTATTAAATTTACATGAGGGGCCTCCCTGGTGGCACAGTGGGTTAAGCAATGCACAATGAAGCAAACCACAGCCACTGCAGCACGAGTTTGATCCCTGCCACCAACCAGGGGGGTGACCCACATGGCACAGCAGACCTCTCCTGCCTTGCCTGCTGCTCTCCTCAGCAGTGTATTTCAGTCAGTCTGCCTATTCTGTGCCCCACTCTGTCTCTGGTGAATTCTGTAACCCCCCACACCTCTGGACTGTACCCCAGTTCTTGTATGCATAAATAAATAAATCTTTAAAAAATTTTACATGAGACATCATTGAGAATATGGATTTTGGGACAGAATTTTCTTCCCCTAATTGTTTGGCAAAAAAGCTTATAGATCTTAAAAATATTGTCATGACAGCCACCTGTAAAAAAATGAAACTAGACCACCATCTCACACCATGCATAAAAATAAACTCAGAATGGATAAAAGACATGGATGTAAGATCTGAAATCATAAAATACATAGAAGAAAACATAAGCAAAACATTCCATGACATACACTTCAGAACTATCTTTCCAGATTTGTCCCTACCAATAAGGAAAATAAAGGAGAATATAAACAACTGGGACTACATCAAACGGAGTAGCTTCTGTACAGCAACAGGGTAACCAAAACGAAGAGACATTACTACATGGGAAAAAACATTTGCACGCCATACAACTGACAGGGACTGATAGTAAAGATCTATAAAGAACTCATACAATTCAACAAAAAGAAAACACCCCCTCAAAAAATGAGCAGAAAAGCTAAATAGACATGCAGATGGCCAACGGGCATGTAAAAAAAAAGTTCATCATCACTTGCCATCAGGGGCATGCAAACCAAAAGCACAATGAGTTACCACCTCACACCTGTGAGAATGGCCCATATTTAAAACAACATAAAACAGAAACAAGTTCTGGTGAGAATATGGAGAAAAAGGAACTAACTCCCTTACACTGTTGGTGGGAATGTAGACTGGTCCAGTCCCTATGGAAAGCAGTATGGAGGTTCCTCAAAAGACTAAAAATGGATCTGCCATATGATATAGCAAGTCCACTCCTATGCATCTGTCCAAAGAATACAAAACACTAATTTGTAAGGAAACTGCGCTACTGTTATTGATGCAGCTCTATTTACAATAGCCAAGATATGGAAACCACCGAAATGCCTCAAAACAGATGAGTGGATCAAGATGTGCTATATATACATACATAATGGAATACTACTCAGCGATCAAAAAAGAAACTCATGCCATTTGAAACAACATAAATAGAAGCTGGAATAGATTATACTAACCGAAATAAGTCATAAGGAAAAATATAAATGCCAGATGGTGTCACAGGTGGAATATAGAGAAACCAAACTAAATGTAAGACAAAGATAAACTTTAAAATCAGTCCTTGAAAACTGACCATAGATCTGAGGCATCCAAGAGGGAAGGAGGTGAGGAAAGGAGAAGGGGAAGGAAAAGATGTAAGGGAGAGCACAATGGGCTGTGGTGTGAGTGCTTTGGTGGCGGGAGAGCTACATTGATCATATCTGATGGAAGAAATCCTATATTGTCAAAATATTAACAAAGCTGTAAACAATGGTACTTCAAAAAAATTGTCATGGCAAACTATTTTTTTTTTTTATATCATAGCAGTGCATTTTAATCTTCCCCATGGCTGAACACATACCTGGGGACCTCTTCCATTAGCAAGTCAGTGGAAAGAGAGGTGAAGAATCATGTCATTTCCTACCCTGCCAGTTTTGCTCTTGTTCCTATGGGAGTGCAGCCAACCCCCCACCTCTGGGAGTTGGTCCTAGGATGTTGCCTTGTGTGTGTCTGAAGTTCTGAAGAAGAAGACAAGTCAGAAAATGAAAGTAGGGTGCCCCTGCTAAAAGGTCTGCTCCCATCATTCTTTGTCTATTTTCTCCCATTGCTCTGAACTGCTTTACTCGAAGACCAAGAGGAACGCTCTCAAGTCTAATAGACCGCTTATCTGAAATGCCAGGAAAGTCTCTTCCCACATCTGTGTAGGAGGAAGAGAACCTGGAAACATCCGTAAGACTGCCCCTGAGTTAGGGGGTTGTTTAGTATGTGTGTGGAATGTTTGGGCATGGGATGGGACAGTGAAGAAGAATGACATCGTCCCTTTACCCAAGGAATTCAAGTCTGCTGACCAGGCTATTACAGAAAGCCTAGCAGAGCTTCAGCAATCCCAGAAAAAAGGAAGGTCAAGGGGACTTGGAAGAGAGTTATAGAGGAGGCAGCTCCTGCCAAGCCTGGAGTGAGAGAAGGCAAGTTTCATGCAGAATGGTAAGCGGTTTCTTTGGCTACAACATAGAGTGTGGGATGCTGGGAAGCAGAGGTGCCTGAGGATTGACAGACGTGGCTGGAGGGTTAATGGAGGCCCAATCATGAAGATTTGTGCAAACCAGGCTTGGTGGGTTCTGGAAACTCTGAAGTAAGTTTACTTTTCCCTCTGCCTTAACAGCTGCTTAAAGCTTAGTTTCTTAAGAGGAATTCTTCAACCACCAAGACTGCATCTGTTGAGCTTAGAACTTTGAGCTGGCCCTTGTAGAAACATGGATGGAGCTAGAAGAGATTATGCTCAGTGAAATAAGTCAAAGGCCAAAGAAAAATACCGATGGTTTCACTTCTAGGAGGAATATAAGGGGAACCAAGTAAGGGGCCAAGGAAAAGAATAATAACAATTAAAAAAAACCTCCACAACACAACAAAGACAAAAAGACAAGGACAAATAAGAAACACTGTGTGTGTGTGTGAGGGGAAGGAACAGGATGAGGGCAGAAAGAGCACAAGGTGATGGTGCACTGGGGAAATGGTGGTGGGAGTTCCATGGGGATCACAAGTGATGTCAAGTATATATAAATTTTTTAAAAAGAGCATACTCATTAAACAGGGAACAGTCCCAACTTTCACAGTTTCTCCTTCGGCCACCCACACTCAGCGGAATATCAAATCCACCAAGAGCAGAAGTGCACAGTCTTGTTCCGTGTTAAGGATTGAAGGGGAAATGGTCTGGTCCTAGCCCTGAACTGGCCTAAGTGTCTATTGCTGAGCAACCTGGGTATTTTCAGCTCAAGACCCAGCTGACTTTGACCTCTGTTGAGGCCTGAGAGTCCCTCGCTGCCCTGCTGCCCTGAGATCTTGGATCCACTCTCCCATTCCACTCATCTCTGGGCAGCCACGTCTTGCTCGGCACACTGAGTTCTTCCCCTCTGAGACAGTGACCCTCAGCCTGAGCTGGACTCCCGGGCCCCACCTCCTGCCCTGGTCAGCTCCACTGCCTGGCTGCCACCCCACCCTCAGGACTGGTACCTATGGCAAGGGTCAGCACGCCCAGCTTGTCTCGCACCAGCTTGACAATCATGCTCTTCTGGAGCGGGGTGCAGCGGCAGCACAGGACAGAGCGGCAGAACTGAGTGAGCTCCAGAAACTTCCTCTCCAGCTTTCCCTGGAAAATGGCATTCAATGTCTTCCCATCGATGACCAGGCCAATTTCTGGAACTGCAGCTCCCGAGGCAGGGGGCGGTGTTGTCTCTGGGGGTAAGTGGAGCCCGAAGAGCTGGCGGGCTGGCTTCCGTGGTCCGTAAAATTGCTTCACCTCTTCCAGTGTACAGTCAAGGATGGACTCACAGGTTTCCTGTAAAGAGTCAGAATCACACAGCCTTGGTCAACTACTGTGGAAACCTATGTTAAAATCCCCACTTTATCCTTTAGTGAAATAGTTATAAAACTACCAACATGGAAATGACCTAGGAGTTGTTCTCCTATCTTTACATCGCTCCGACATATTTCGAGACGCATCAAAACCATGTTAATTTGGGAGTGGAGCCAGCAGGCCGGGGGCTGATGCGGAGTGAGGTGACAGAGAACTCAGTATCACTTTCTATTCTTCACAAGTCATGTTATTCTCCAGTGTTGCTCAGAACATTCCTGGGCGGTAGGTAGCGGGGAGGGGGGCATTGCTGACTTTTGGTTAGAGATGAGGAAGTGGAAGCAGTGGTATTTTGGGTAAACTGCCCAGAGCATCGATTTGGTAGTGGAGACAGCTACTGACTGCCTGATCTGCAGCTTCCAGATTGAACAGGTACACTGGCTGCGTGTTTATTGCTTGGCCTGAATATGGCAGTTGTACCAGTAGAAAGTGACTACAGATATGAAAGTCTCACTGGTGTAAAGAAACTTACTGATTTTTTTCTGACGTTTATCTTGAAACAGCTAAAAGTCTGTTGAGCAGGCCATCACAGAAAGCCTAGCAAAGCTTCAGCGCTCCCAGAGAAAAGGGAGGTGGGACTGGACTGGAGGAGAGCTGTAGAGGAGGTGGCAGCAGCCAAGCCTGGAGTGAGAGAAGACAAGGCTCACGCAGGCTTGTAAGCAGCTTGTTGGTGAATCAGCTGAAGTTCCTAAGGAGCAGGCCACACTCCATGTGCGTATCAGTCACTTTCAACCCGGTAAAGCTGTCAGGACCCTCCAAATTGCTACCAGACCCACCAAACCTGTAAGATTAGTCTTTCTTATTCCTTTGTCTGGGGCTAAGTGGTGGGGGCATAGAGATGTTAAGTCAGAGACTGGGGAAAGTTATTTTCTGTTATCAGTTCTCCTGCTACTTTTGAGGATGTATCTCAAATTCCTATTTTGCTTCTGCAAACACCACTTTTAATGGGGAAAAGTTGCAGCAGGCAACTGTATTAACAATTTTAATTACATTTGGTTCACATGATCTGTATTGAACAGTGTTCTTTTATCCATGTAAAAGCCGATGATATTTCTGTAGTGCTAAACATCTCTTTGCCTAAGAACTTTTACAATGTTCAAAGCAGGCTGATATAAATGAAATCCTTAAGTAATCAACTATGTGGATTTTGGCTCAATGATGTGAAGGTTGTTCTGAAATGAGGGGTTTGGGAATCACTGATCTGATTTGTTTCTAAGGATGTGAGTAATGATTTCTACTGGAGAGAGTAAAACGCAGTTCATGATTGTTGTGTCCTTTCTAGGGTATGCTAAACTGAGGGTCTGTGTGCACAGACCCCACAAGGGCAGTGGTTCTAGAAACAGGGGTGAAACCCCAGACATTCATGTGGGAAAGAGGTCCAGATGGTCCTTGTTGGTGGTTGGGTTTGAGAAGTTGTGTCAGTTCCTCCAATGTGTGACAGCAGCAAGTCACTGCAGGTGTAAGATGAAATGCAAGATGAAATCTCTGCATTTATGTATTTAAAATTTTACTATGGAATAATCACCAAAATCACCACTCAGATAATGGTGTATGTCAGGTGGTCCTGGGCGAGGCAGCCTGTAAGATGGTCCTCAGTGCACCCCACCTCCTGGTTGTCATACCCTTGTGTGACCTCCTCCCTGAGTGAGGGCTTGCTCTACTGACATCTGATGAGGATTCTCAGATGGGTCTATATTAGTCTATAAAAGACTGACTTCTGCTGGGCACTCTCACCTGCTTTCTCCTAGGATGTCCGTCCTTCTCTTAGAAGGAGACTAGCCATCATGTGAAGCCGCTCCATGAAGAAGCTACTAGACAGAGAACTGCAACAACCACATCCCTGAGCTTGGTGGAAGGACCCCTCTCCATCCCCCAAAGACACGCCCAGTTGAGCCTGTACATGAGCCCACAGACCCGACACATACCTTGACTTCAGCCAGAGGGACACCACTAAAAGCTCCTGAATCCCTTTTACCTGGGAACTGGAATCATAAACACTTGTGTTTTCAGTTGCTAAGTTCTGGCGAGTCTATTAATGGCAATACTGTGCAAGTATTTTTCTTCAAGCTCTTATTGAATCTTCCCAATAGCCCCTAAATAAATCTTTTAAATCCCTATTTTAATGATGAAGTTCAGAGGTATGATATCTGGATCATATTAAGCCTTTAATATGTGTTGCTAATAATTACATTCTTAGTTGCTATTATAAGTTCCTACACAATACTATAGTGCTTTCTAAAAGTCTTTGACAGATCAAGATTCCAGTGACAGGTAATTCTCTCTTCTCGTGGGTAAAAATGCTGAGGTCTTCTTTGGTCTTATACATTGCTTGTAGTGTTAAGATACACAACAATAAAAGTAGCCTGTGTCAACTTATAATGAACAGACAAAGTAAAAGCCATGGAGGAAATGTCTACTATGTAATCACAATCTATGGTTTAAATAAATCTGAGGTTTAGAGTGGATTTTCCCAGTCTCTGACTTAACATCTCTATGCACCCACCACTTATCCCCAGACAAAGGAATAAGAAAGATTAATCTTACAGGTTTGGTGGGTCTGGTAGCATTTTGGAGGGTCCTAGACAGCTCCAGGGTTGAAAGTGGTTGATCTTCACACAGACTATGGCCTGCTCCTTAGGAACTTTGGCTGATTAATTACACAAACCTCTTCGGCCTCCTATGGGAATGCACTGCGGGTTAAAGAAGTCCCCTCTGGCTGGCTGACTCACAAGTTTGCGATGCCCCCTCTGGGAATCAAGCTGCAGGACAGGCTCACGGCAAAGGCAACTTCTACTGCGCAAGGACAGGCAGATGTCAACCCCACGACAGGGACCACGCACTCCAACGAGCTGCCAAGGACTTTCTTTCCTAAGCATAATATTGCCGTCAAAGATTTCCCTGAGATTATTTTCATTCTGAAAATTCATTGGGGTTTAATCCAATCAAAGCATCAGCTATGTACCTGCCAAGAAAGTAAATGGCTTTTCTATTCATCAAAAGGGCCTTGGGCACTTAGCATAGCAGACACTACTTTAAAAAAAGTGCCTGTGGATTCACATAGAAACCAAAATTAAACCTCCTAAATTTCTATCCTGGGTCCAGATTGGCCTCAGGGCAAACTGAAAGAGATTCAGCATTTTCACTGCTACTTTTTCTGTGTTGATTTTTTTCTTTGCCATCTACACTCTTTTCCTTCCCTTTCCCAGGGGATACTCCAGGTCTGCAGGTGCCTTTTCTCCTGCAGTGGTCCCCACTTCAACATCATACATCCTTCCTTCTAGGAGCTTGTATCCCAGTGCCTTCTCTACGCTCATCTGCCAAAAAACATGCAGGAAATTTACTTGCTGCAGTTTGCATTGTGAAAATAGATCCTCCCTCCTGAAGAACAAATTCTGTTACTACCTTGACTATGTTTCTTTGGACTTTTCCAGTTCTTTCTGACAGTCTCAAACCCCGCTAAAACCTCTTTGGGTTGAGGAGGACAGTTTTAGGACTTTGCTTCTCTCTCGCTCTCATCCCATCGAAATACACTGGTCTCACATGTCATACCCTCCAGGCTTATTCTGTGGAAAGCCCACTGGCCATTCAAAGTGGAGCTGAGATTTTAGATGCAGAAGAATTTTGATTTAATTGGAGCTTTTTCAGTGGACGAGTTTATCCAAAGGGGAAGAAATAACCACCGAAGTTCCATGAACCAACAGTGTAGTGTGAGGCAGAGGGCCCAGCCGGGCAAGAAAACAGCGTTCTAGACTTAATTCTGTCCATGAGGAACACCAGGGAGACCTCTGGCAAGTGACTTAGCCCCAGTGAGCTCATCTGTAAAATGGGGTGATTGGGATGAGGGTGGCATTCAGGAAAACTTCCTGCTACCTACCGCCGAATGTGACATAAACAGAACAGGCCACCTGTGGCAATGAGGCGGGATGGATGCCTTCTCGGGTTGTCTGAGCACCATGGTTCAGTGAGGCTGCGGCAGGTCTACCTTCTGCATGTGCCCAGTCCCACCCACAGCCTGCCCCCTGTGGCCCTGGGGTCCACTGTGCACTTGGACATCAGGCCCTTCTTTGGCCTCACCTGGTTTTCTGTGTTAATGGAGTAAACTGTGTCGGTCTGATATAAGAGTCTGCAGGAGTGGGCGATATTGACCGCAGTCTCCTGCTTATCCCCAGTCAAGACCCAGAGCTGGATTCCAGCCTCCCGCAGAGCAGCGATAGTGTCTGGAACGCCTTCCTGCAGCCGGTCTTCGATTCCAGTGGCTCCTGGAGTGGACAGAGACACCAGGGCTTATGTTTACCCTGAAATGTGGCAGCTTAATTTCCCCAAAGCCCTTGCAGGCTAGGTAATGACTACCAAATGTCTTCCTGTGCTGGGCTGTGCTAAGTACCGGGTCACAGTGGTGAACTAGATAGAGCTCAACCCACACTCTCAGCACTGTGAGACTGAATTTTAGCAGAGCCCTAAGAGGGGAGAAACCCAGGTACCATGTAAGTGTAACCAGGAGACCCAAACTTCATCTGCAAGGTCAGGGACCTGTAAGCTCGGACCTGGAAGATATAAACCAACAGGTGGGGCTGGAAAAGAATTTGCAGTAGAGGGACTAGTGCGTGCGAGGGCTCAGAGGTCAGTGGAAGACGATGACATAGACAGGGAGGCGGCGGGCGTGAGCTGCAGGGGACTTATATAAGCTGCTGCATCCTGCAGAGTCTTGTCAGGGCGCTAGGGTTGGAATTCATTTGGTAGCAGAGAAAGCTAGTAAAGGGCATGTGGCTAGAGAGCGACAGGATTAAGCTTTAAGAAGATAATTCTAGATAATGGATTGGAGGAAGCCAGATGACATTCCAGGGTTCATGGCTAGTTAGAGGCTGGGCTGGAGTGCGGAGGGGACCAGGCTGTGGCTGGGATGGCACGAGGGAGATGAGAGACAGACATTTCTGTTCTAAAACTGCCCACAGTAGAATTACCAGGAATGCAGGTTCTGATAATGTTTTCAGAGGGAATAAGTATGCTCATTCCATATATTCTGAACGATCTCAAACTCTGTACCGACTGGATGAACGTAAACCCAAGAAGGAAACAGTTGCTAAATGATTAAGCAACAGTAAATCTATATTAAAATAGAGAGTCCCTTCAGCCACAGACTGAGGGCTGCGCACTGCACCCAGGGCAGGAGCAAGCTGGGTCATTTCCTTTCATCATCCCGAGGGACGATAGGCTGGCAAAGTGGTCACATTGGGCATGTATTACAAAGACTGTTGAAGGTGGAGGGACTTAATGGGAAAACACTGCAGGCTTCTGATGGCAAGGCAGTGTCTGGGTGGCAAGATGACATCTCGTCCCAGCTCCAGTCCTCGCCTAACTCCATTACCTGAGGGAAAAAAAGGAACCCCTCTCTCCTGAGAAGTGCTGTTTTATATTGCAGGCCCACGTGTGTAGGTAAATGACCCAGGAAAACTGGCAGCTGCACCCTTTTCTCTCCCTCCACTGTGAGCCTGCAAGGTGAGACAGAAGTGGATTTCTAGTATAGGGAGGCAGTGCAAAGGAGAGAGGAGGAGAAACATTTCTCTGTGTGAAACAGAAAACAAAACAGAGACAGTGAACACCCTTCCCAGCCAGGTCCTGCAGTTATCACCCACATCACCAAGAGTGCTCTCCTGTAACAAGAGACCCAGGGAGGAGAGGCGGGTCCCAGGCCCCAGTGGGATGGCATTCAGTGGCCCTGTGTGGTGGATGGCACTGTCTGACCCTCTGGTGCCTGTCAAAATGAGTTCTGTGGTCAGCTTTCTAGAGGGCCTGTGAGGCAGCAGGCAGAGACCCTTGGAGGCAAAACCTAGGATACTTAAGGCCCAAGGCATAGGGAGTAAAACTCCCACCCTACCAAATCTAGTTTCTCCTTTTATATGTAAAAGTATTGCTGTTCGTACAGCCCCCATGGGTTTCTCCCCACCCCCATCTTGGGGTTTGGGAACTTGGAAGAGGAGGGTGTATTCAGAGAAGCTGAGGCTCAGAGGGACATGGAGATAGAGGCAGAGCGAAGCCTCCACAGTGTCAAGAGTTGGTCCCGGCCCCAGGTCAGCACTGTCTCCCAACATCAAAGAGGCTTTTGCAGTAGCTAAGTTATGGGAATAGCTAAGTGACCAAGGGCTTAAGAATGGATGAGAAAAATGTCTACACACACAATGGAATACTATTCAGCTATGAAAAAGGATGAACTTTTGCCATTTGCAATGACATGGCTGGAGCTTGAGAGGATAATGCTAAGTGAAGTCAAAAGGTGAAAAATACTGGATGGTCTAACTTATAGGTAGAATACAGAAAAATCATCATAAAGGGTTATTCAGAATCAAGCCAATAATAAATGTTTAACACCTCACTGTAACATTGAGTTAACTAGAGGGTGGTATGTGATAATGTTAGAAGGAAGGGGCCCAATGGAAGATAGTAGAGGATTGCTGGGGCACTGGTGGTGGGCAGGGTATGAAAATGTACATACCCTGAATATAGACACAACCTGTAGAGGTTTGGACCTATCACTCTCCAGAGTAGATGCAAGGGTACAAACCTACTTTACCACGATAAACATAATTCGGGGGAAATGACCAAAGAGGCTTTTGCCACATGGCCAGGGAGGGGATGCTACTCCCACACAGTCTTACCTGGCTCTTGTGCTTGATAATCCTGATAAAGCTCCCCTTTCTCCCTTTCTGTGCTTCTCCTCTGACAGAATACACAACCTTGTGTCTTAACTAACCTCCATGCTTCTCATCAACTGCAGCAGCACCTCCGGGCAAAGCACTCATCTATCCCCACTGTCATTCCCCTCCGCTTCCCAAACATGTGATTCGCTGTCATGCATCACTAATGCTGTTTCAACAATGGACCACAACATGACGGTGGTCCCAGTAGGTGGTGCCAGATAGGCTAGGTGTGCAGGCCTCGTGCCATCCAGGCCTCTGTGATTATCCTCTGTGATGTTCGCACAACGAAGAAATCACTTACAGGTGCCTTTCCCAGCACGGCTCTCTCATTAAGCAACATGTGAGTGCACACGGCTCTTCCTAATCTGGGTCCTGCTGATGTCTCACCTCCCATCATTACTGCCATACCCTCTCTGATGTGGCCACAGTGGTCTCAAGTTTCTGGCTGGCCCAGGCTTTCTCACCTCCAGGCCTTCATTTGGGTCTTTCCCTTTATCTGGAATATCCCCCCTTTGTCTGACCAGTGCTCTGTCAGGTCCCAGCTCCCTACGCCCCTTGGCCCTGGGCTAGGTTGGTGTTTCTATGTTGGGCTTCCACCCACCTCAACATCTCCCAGCCTGGCCCTCGTCCCACCCCATTGGAATTGCTTCTTTCATCAGACATTTTCCTCCTTAGACTATGAGCGCTGGCTGTGCAGCACCTAGGACAGTCCCCATACCTAGCATGGCTTAATGTCCAGCAGCACATGTGCTGCTTGGCACATAGTAGGTCCTTGATGAACACCCAAATGAATGGAGAAGCAGCCAAACTTGGAAGCTCACGCAGAGCGTGGATGCTCAGGGAGCCCACAGAAGTGCGTGTGCAGCAGGGCTGGGCTTTAGCACTGCTCGTTGTGCCCACCGCATGGAAAGGACCCGGGAGGGCTCCTAAAGGAGGCATCTTTGCACAGTGTCAGAATTCTTTTCCTACATGCCACAGTCTTTTTTTTTTTTAATTTAATGATGACTGATTTTTAGCTACCGAGTAAGGTGAGTTGGTTCTCCAGATGCTCTGCTGTCTCCATTAGAAGCTCATCTCGGTTGTCGAGGGAGGCCTCGGCTTGACTCCGGAAGCTGGCCCATCGCTGGAAGTCCTCTTCACTCAGGACCTGCAGGACAGGATGGGGCTAGATTACAACCCTGGCGGGTGGGCAAGTAGAACCCCTCATTCCCATAGGTTGTGCTTCTTGAGGGCCCGCGCTTCACTACATGACTAGATGGAGCTTTCTCCCTGCTGAATTTTTTTGACTTGTGGATCAATGAAGAGCTGATCCTTATGTTTTATTATCAGCAAATCTCCCTGACACCCCTGCCATGAGCCAACAGTTGTTCAGACAGAAGAGGTCCCTGCATGACTGAGCTCATGGGACAGAGGGTGGAAGAGACAACATTGTATAACTGATACCAAAGAACAGACCCTCTGGAGATCCGGAGGAGGGCTGTCAGAAGGTAAGAAGGATGGAATGATGGAGGTGACCAGGTAGAGGCAGGGGGAGGGCTTTGGGAGAGGGGCTGCTTCATTTGGACCTTCAGGGCTCTGAGGCTCAGTGACGTGACAGTTAGGAAGCAATGACGGGAAAGGGCCAGTCACGGGGGAGGGCAAGTACAAAGGCCACGAAACAGCAGGGTTTGGCCTTCTTACGGTTCCTTGAACAGGCCTGCTGCTGAAGGGTGGAGAACCAGGGGGACAGAGGCACTGGTGAGGTTGGGAAGCAGCTGCCAGATCTTACATAGCCTGTTGGACAGCTCCCTCAGCAACTGGAGGTGCCCCGTAGCTGGCACATTCCAATTCAAGGCCAATAGTCTGATTTCTCTTCAGATTGTATCAGTCTTTCGCCTTTTACCAATTCAAGGCCATATAGTCCTTCCTTGAAGCCCCAGGGCACTTTCAGCCCTCTTTGGCATTACACGTATGCTGCTTCCTGCAGCAGTGAGCGATTCTTGGGTTGAAGTGTCAACTTGTATTGAGTGTCCCTCTGTGCAGGGCGTTATAGGGGAAACCAAGACACACAGGTCTTCTGCTTGCTTTCACCACTCACCTGTTGTGTGACCTTGGGCAAGTTTCTTCACCTCTCTTGAATTTGGGATTTTCTTATCTGCAAAATGATGCTAGTACTCCCTTCCTCATAATGTTACCACAGATATTAACTAAGATAACACATGTATAATGTTTGGGACAGTGACCAGAGCTTACTACTCCATAAATTATCATTACACCCATACTACTGAAATGATAAGCCTAGTTTGCCTCCTTTAAAAGATTGAATTCATCGAAAGCAGAAGACCTATGTGCCTTGGTTTCCCCTATAATGCCCTGCACAGAGGGACACTCAATACAAGTTGACACTTCAACCCAAGAATCGCTCACTGCTGCAGGAAGCAGCATACGTGTAATGCCAAAGAGGGGCTAAAAGTGCCCTGGGGCTCTGAGGGAGAATGATATGGCCTTGAATTGGAATGTGCCAGCTACTGGGCACCTCCGGTTGCTGAGGGAGCTGTCCAACAGGCTATGTAAGATCCACTGGGGAATGGTGGGTACTGTGGCCAACCACAGTGCATAACAGAATATCCTACATCAGAGGGATCAGCTTCTACATATTCTTAGCTATTTGCTATTATTCTAAAATGCAGATTCAGATTTCTATATCTACCAGAAATTTCAAGAGAAGTTGGAAATATGGATTAAAATAATTGAGACATCAATGACCTATCACATATTTCAGGTATAAAATGTGATATAATGTACATATATATTCTAAAAGATTCACCACAATCAGTCCTATTAATATCCATCACCGCACACAGTTACAATCACTTTTTCTTAGGTCTTTTTAAGGTCACTCTCTCAGCAATTTTTAAATATACAGTATAGTATTAGACGATCTATAGTCACCATGGCACACATTACAGAAATCTAGATTGTTAAATGATCACATAAAAGAGACCCGAATTTAAGTCTAGGCAAATATGCACATTTTAAAAGGATGCAATGGAGACAAAAGTATAATATTAAGAAAATACTTTATGAATTATGGGTTGCCATCCATCCATACAGTAAAAAGCCAGTAAACTCGAAGCCACACTGAATCGGAGCTTTGCCATTCAGATTGTTGAAGTGCTGTCACTTAATTGTGGTAAGTCAGAACAATTAAGTTAGAAGACATAAGGGAATTCTAAAAAACAAGCAAACAAAAGAAAGTACCAGGGCTATCCTTTCTGGCCTCTAAACAGAGTTTGTTCATACCTTCTTGGCAATACACAGTGTGCGAAGACCTTCTTTTGCATAGAAGTCGAGATGCTTCTGGGTCCGGGCTCGGATTTTCCTCACCTTCTTTTCCATATCAATGTCAATCGCTGTCAAACAGTCATCGTGCCTCGTGAGGTCATATACAAGTGCTCAGGGATTCCCATTCTGAACATCTGAGAATCTTAGAGGAGAATCCCCTTACAGCCCGCCCAGAAACACGGAGCATTTCTTCCTGAGAGTGTGCTGGGAAATGATACCCTGGCGTCCTTAAATTGTCTGCTCTATCCAAAGCCTGTCTGAGAAAAGCACTGTGTAAGGAAGGCAGGCATTACTCCCAAACACCTGTCTGCAGCAGAAGTACTTAGGAAGTCAAATCAGTACCAGCGACTCCCAGATCTAATGGAAGCTCTTGAGAGTCAGGGACTAGACACCTGAATCATTCGTTGTTGCCTCTGATGTTTTCTCTGTGGTCGGTTTGCCCCTGATTACCAATGCTGAGTCTTAGACAAACTATCTGTCACCCTCTCTGTTATCTACTGCAGACCCTGTGACAATTTAGGTCTAAGGTGGTTATGGGCCAGAGTCTTATTGCTAAGTTTTTTTAAAAATCACTTTCTGTTTGCTAAGTTAGACTTATTCTAGACAAGACTGTCTTAGGAAAAAATATTTTTTGCATTTCTTATAGTGTAAAAAGTATTAAACAGCATTGCTCAAAGTCCTCTTTATGAAGTCCTACATAGCACATTTCTCAAGAAATTTATCTTTTTCACTTAAGAGTCCTTTACTTTATCAGGCACAAAGGGTTTTCAGCTTGGTTGGCTGGTGTGGGGCAGGTTTGATCACCACTCCATTAACTAAGACATCACAGGCACCACTAATCAATAGTAGGACTTTATAAAGTTGACCTTGGAAAAAACATTCCTTCCTCACCTAGGCTGACTGAAACTTTATGGGCCCCAGGTAGGGAGAGATGTAGTGCACCTCGTCCATCATTCCCTATCATGCAAAATTAAAAATGCAATTCTTGACAAAGTAAAATATTGGCATTCCAACAAAGCTCTGATTAATCCTGTAATAATACTCTTAAGACTATTTCTATGCAATATACAAATCCAAGATTACTTTCTTATTTTCCAGGTGTTACTGGTGATGTAAGCAGTCTTTGTGCATTGCTGTATTGAGCACTAGCTACAATATTTTATTTTCAAAATCAGCAGCTCTGGTGATTAACTTATTTTGCTGTCTACCTATGAGCCTTTGAGTTTACCTTTTTGCTAGGGCTACCAGGAACCTCAGGGGCAAATAGTGTTCAAACACTATAGATACAGTAAACCCGGAGTTCTCCCCCAATCCCAGCTTTGCATGCCTATTATTATATAGTAGTAACATTGTATATGTGTCTTTTATTGGAAGTCTCTCTAATCCATTCTGGAACCAGGTGAGAAGCAAATAAAGAAAGCTCTCTCTCCAGGGCAGCTTGCTGGCTGTGTCCCAGGGATGGCGTGCCATGGCTCCCTGGACTCAGAAACATAAATTCACTTCTCTGCCAGAGTCTAGGGATGAAAAGACCTAATTAACTCCCTTCCCATTTGAAACACTCATCAATCCCCATGAACCTCTTGGCTCTGCTCCATCACCGATAATGCAGGAGGCGCAGGGCTGCCTGGGCGATTCTCAAGCTTGGCTGGAATCTACTATCCTGGGAGGATCCTCGCTCCCAAACTGTCTACTCCTTGTTAGCAGTCAGGAAATGGCTGCCCACTAATTCATGCTGCTTCAAAATTGGACACTGATAGGTAGGGACATTGGAACATTTTTGTGGCTTGGCACATGTTTATGGAAATGCATTTGGGGGAGGCTGGGGAAAAGGATGGTAAAGAGCTCCACCCGAGGCTTCTTAGGGTTAGCCAAGCTTGTGCAGAATGCTGGTGCGGGGAAAGAGCTTGGGCCTGGGGCTCAGGATCCCTTTGCTTGTATTCGTTATTAGTTAGCCGTGTCAGCTCTCTGAAGTCATGTCCCCTGTGTTCAGCTGGCATAGCTCTCAGGTGAGGAACTAGGACCACTTAGTGTCCTGGGGTATATTAATGAATATCCTGGTTAAAAAAAAGTGTATGGCTCATCCAGGTTTAAATGAGTTTGGAAAACTGGAGACCGGGATGAGTCAAGTTAAACAGCTGTCTCTACTGAAGACTGGCCAAATCCAGGTCCAGGAGATATAGAATGAAGTGTGTTTTAAGGGACCTGCCTCGAGGGAAGCACCTGCGGGTCTGTCTCCAGTTGGGGTCTGCTGGAGTAAGTAACACTCTAATCAAACTCCTCAATACCCATTGTCCCAACGACCCCTTACATCGCAGAGCCCAGGCGAGGAGGGACTCACCACAGGCTGGGTCTTCCAGAAGGTCCATGATAACCGAATCAGCACCCTTGGTGTAGACGAGGATCTCACGTGTCAGCGGATGCCTCACAACCACTGACATTCTCTTCCGGACAGAGTCGAAACCCAGGGTAGAGAGGACATCGAACGTGAGGCAGGTGCCCTGGGGCAAGCGCACGGTCACCTGCTCAGGTGTGCGAGACATCAGTGTGAAGCTGTAGGCCCGGGCGGCGTGTACCAGGGCCGCCTCGTCAGGGCTCTCAGCCTCATAGCAGAGCTCCGGCCTGCCCAGGCCTTCTGGAAGCTCCTCCCAGGACACAGCTGACCCTGAACCCTGGGTGTCACTCTGGTCCCACATGCTGCTCCGATAGCCACCGTCTGTGGAGTAGCCTTCGCTGCACACAAACGCATCATCTCTCTCCTCTGAGTCGGGGGTGGGCACGGTGGTTTGCAGACTGTCCCCCAGGTCAGCATCAGAGGGCGCAGTAGATGAGAACGACTGGCTGAGGCTCGAAAGCTTCAACTTTTGGAAGAGCTGCTGGATCTTCTCCAGGGATGTCCCCCCAGGCTTGGCTGATGGGGGGGCTGTGACCTTGGTGCCCAAGGAGGAAAGTACATTACTCTGAAGCTGGAATGAACATCAAGCTGTCTTATGATAGAACACGAGGATCACTGTGTAATAAGTAGATTATCTGAGCCTTTTCTCCCCTCTGCGAGCCTCAGTTTACTTACCTGTAGCATGAGGGAGTCAGGCCCTGACATTCTAGGGATTGGCAGTGCTTATGTGCTTCTGTATTTTGACCATCCCCATGAGAGCTCATACTCCCCACGCTCCGATCCGGACTGCAGCCTGGTCTGCTTTACCTCTGCATGTGACATCTCCTCCCATCCACGCCCCTACAACTCTAGGGGGTGAAATCACTCTCCTAATTTAAGGATGAGGAAACTGAGGCACAAAATGGTTAAACATATTGGCCATAATAACCTAAGAGTAGCTGGGACTCAGATCTGGGTCTGCCTGATTCCAGAGTTTAGGTTTTTAAGTGATTTCTCAGCTAAACCCTCCTCGCTAACCTGAAAATATTGAAGTGGAAACTGTCCAAAATGGTATTTCTTCTTTTCTTGACATGTCATTAGTCTCTCAGATAATACTTCTGTCTCCCAAAGCTGCCTGAAGACTTCTGATACACTGAGGACTTCTCCCTGGCTGAAGTGACACTTCAGGGTATGACACAGGGGTTCTGGTTTGATGGCTGGGTGAACCCTCTATTTCTTGATTTTATAGTTATGCTTATAACACCCAGTTATTTCTATCTTTCAGTCACAAGGGAGCTTGGGTAATGGTTTGTACATAATTAAAGCTAAGTCTACCTATAATATGAAAAAGAATCCAAAGTATAACTTTCTATAAATGGTCATCCACTTGCTTTATCTTCAACTCATGTCATGAGTTGTTTTTTTAAACCCTCAGCAGAGACCAGCATATCACGCTATATTATAGAAAGAGAAAGATGCTTCTGCCACTTATCAACTGACAGCCTTTGCTAAGTCACTCTAGCTTCTGAGCCACTGCTCCTTTACTTGCTGAGTTCAAGGACATACCTCATAGAATTGTTGGGAGATGAGGCCCATGAAAACACAGGTGAAGTGTTGTCATGGAGCCTGGTACATAGCAAGTGGGTTATAAATATTAAGTCAACATCTATCCTATAGACAGATCCAAAATTTGAAAGTCACATATACAATATTTTCCATTTCATTTAAAAATGAGGAAACAGACCCATGAAAATAAACGGTGTGTCTTAGATGTCACAGTGGTGTCACAACGGTTGGGGCCCGAGTATCTGTCTCCTGTCCAGGGCTCCACCACCGGCCTCTGACTTTTCTCCCATCCATCCCGCCCCTGCTATTGTCAGTCCTTACCCTCTGCCTAGGCTCAGTGGTGGTGGAGACCATGACGGAATTGCAGATGGTCAGAGCAAGGAAGAAGTCAGCGATCGTGGCAGTGGTAGAGAGGTAAGTCTTGGCAGGCCTAGTGTCTGACAGGGTTTCCAGCCACAGGGCAGCATCGTGCACCTTGCTCAGTAGGTTTCTGTCTGGAGTCACATCTTTTTCCTAGAAGAAAGGCCTGGGTAAGGGTCTTTATTAAAGGACTGGTAGAAGGCACCCACCCCACAGTGGATTCGTGGCATGCCTACAGAAGGATGATAGGGTCCTCCTATATTGTTGCATCCAACCTGGCCACTGAAGATGCTTACTTGAGTCCTCCCTTCCCCTCTACCCGCATGTCCATCAGTTACCAGTTGCTGGCAGGTCACCACTCCCACCATTTGTCCCTCATTCCTGATGCTTTAGGAATGAAGCTCAGCGTCCTCATGCCTGGATTTCTGCAGGAGTCTCTAAATTGGTATTTCTGCAGGAGTCTCTAAATTGGTATTTCTGCCTCTCACCTCTTTTTTCCCTAACCCTTAATAGGTAGTACCCTTGCATTTTGCTGAGGATTAAATGAAATCCTTAAAGGTGTTCCACACCCACCTAGACCCAGGGTACTCTGGTGCCTGGTACTCTGGTACTGGAGAAAGCTTCAGGACATAACAGTAAGCACCATCCATTCACAGCATCTAGATTCTTCCTCCGATTGCATTTCCACTCTTTCCTCCCACCACATTCAACAGGTAACCTCCCTCTTCCACACCTCTGATCACACCTTGTTTGAAAAGTCCTCTTCTGCTACTCAAATCCTATCTAGACTTTAATGAGCTTTTCTCCTACCTTTAGTGAAATATCTGGCTTCTGAGCCACTCTCACAGGCCCTTGAACTCAAGGTCCACAGGCGTCAGGTAGGTGAGGGGAATAAAGGAAGTGGCCCAGGGTACAGAGGAGGACGTGGGGGAATGGTGGTGACTGTGAGACTTGGCAGGTCCTATTCCATCTAAACGGGGTATTTAGAAAAGGGGTGTTTAGCATTTAGTGAAATGCTGCAATGTTAACACCATCTGCCAAATCTCTTGATTTTTCAAGATAAGGCAGAGGTGATGTTAGAACCCCTATTTTTTGTTTGCTTGTTTTTTTAACTATGTGGGTTAGTTCTGACTCACAGGCTTCTTATTTTTCACATCTCTTAGAATTTTCCAGTTGCATCTTCCATTTCGAATTCATTACACACTGACTGATATTTAAACTTCATTTTTTTTTTTTATATCTAAGCTCAAATTTCTCTAGAGTTAAGACTCATAGATAGAGTCTGTGTTTTCCACAAAGTAGTATCTTCTAGACTTCCATTCCTGGTTTGAGACCAAAGTTCAACAAACTCCAGCTCTCTGTATTAGATACGACAAAGGCCACCCCATGTGTTCAGAGTTTACAGTTTAATGAAAATTTAGAAGAAAGAGAATCAGTGGTTGAAAAGATGGACTGAGGGAATCTCAGTTGATTGGTAGAAGGTGAGGACTGAGGGTGAACAAGCTGGCAGACTGTGCTATAATAACCCAAGAGGAGATTTATTAAAGTCCAGTGGGGAAGGAGACCTCAGCCTGTTTCTTTTTTGACAGCCAAATGAAAGGTCTCTGGAAGTCAAATCTTGTCTTCCCTGGGGCCAGCGACATGAGTGAGAGCCACAGGGGAGGACATCCAGACATGGTGGAGGTGCTGACTGGCCAGTGGGATGAGAGCTGGGGTTTCCAACACCACAGGGAGAGGAGGGGCAAGGGGGTTCCCACCTTGGTGAGCACTCACTCTTCAGGGTTCTAACCTTACAAGGCACTCTTGCCAACAGTTCACCGTCACCCCTCCATCTCATATATCTTAAGATGACAATACCCAGGAAGATCTACTTATGAAAAGGAAGGTGTTAGTAAAACTGTGGAGTCTGCATCTCCTCTCATTGCCCTGTAAGTCATGGTGACTGATTCACACCTGGGGTGTCATTATTTTTCAGAAAGTGTGGGAAGCGAGCCTGCCCCTTCCACCCTCTCCCCCTCTGAGTGCAGTCTTCACAGCAGCAGCTCCCTTCACGAAGCTCTTTCTAACTTTCCAGCAACATCTTTCAGGTGGCCTCACTGGTCCCCATAGTCCCACATTGAAATGATACTAGTTCCATTCTGACTGGGGCCCAGAGAGATGGGCTGATTTGATCAGTATCACAGGGCACTGGTGCCGAGTCAGAATCAGGTGTCAGGGTGACTCCTCCTGGTGTCACCACAAGGTGGATGCCCCTATGAATGTTTCCCTGCAAAGCCCTCTAACCTGATTCTGGCTCCCCAGAGCCTGTCTCCCAGGGAGCCCCTTCCTAGATAGTAAGAGGGCTCTTCATGTGGTGTCTCTCATGTCCGGGTGCTTCATCACCCTATTGCTTCCCCACAGCAGCAAAGCAAAGGAACAGATGAGACCGAACCAAAACAAACCCTTGAAATCTAACTATAGGACTGAGGCAACTAAAGGGTGAGGGTAGGGGGAAGGACGTAAAGGGGTGAGGGGCCCTATGGACAGGTAGAAGGATTACTAGGGTTTGGTGGTGGGTGTGGAGGGCTGACATACATCTGTAAAGGTGTGAACCTATGCTGCTAACATGTATTCAGTACTGGAAACCAATGTTACCTTAGTAAACACAATTAAAACAATGAAGGTGGCACGGTGCTCTTCTATGACCTGGAACCATGGTGGCTCAGTCAAGTTCTGAGTTTACACAGGGAAGGTAAAGACTAGTGGTGCCAAGAGATGATCAGACCAGATGGGACATGAGGAGACAAGTTCAGAGATTCCTCAAGGGTGAGGTGGAGAAAGGACCGAGAGACCCATCCGGAGTGGCATAAACAGACCCCATGGGCTCTTTCGAGGGTCTGGGCTCCAGCACAGATACTTTGCATGCTAGTGTAAAAGCCCTTTAAGGCAGCCTCTGCCACAGTCTCTGCCAGGTCCTCCCAAGCTGTAGCTGGTGCCACTCCAAGCCAACGATGACAATTTCCCAGTGGGGCGATGGCAAGCTCAGAGCTCTCCACCTCGCTGCTCACCAGAATCATCAGGGACGAAAATATGAAGGCTCATCTGTCTAGAACACATAGCTTTAAGAATTAAATCCTCAAAACAAACCCAGAGGGCAGAACAATAATCCTTTTTGAAGATGGGCATGTTGAGGCTTCTACCTGTTAAGGTGGCAAAAGTCACAGCTGATACATATGAAACTGAGTTGAAAATCTAGGGCATCTGACCTGACATGAGTCTAATTCCTCACCAGAGAGGACCTTGCACAGGTAGTCTGTTATCTGAGTTTTAGAATAGCCAGTGAGAGTTGATCGAAGTATTTTCAGGTGATGAAACGGGGAGAGCCAGAGGTTCCACAGGCACCAGTGGCGGAGCCGAAACCAGAACCTACACATCCCGACTGGCTCAGCGCCTTCCCTAACAAATACCAGGGACACGGCCACCCTACTGCCTCAGCTTTTCAAACAGCCTGACTATAGAGTGGCATATGTAACAGCTACTGAGAACACACCACGATCCCCACTTAGCCCGACAACAGGAATTGAGCCTTAATCTGTGTGTTAACTTCCTTACCCTTCCCCAGTGGACTTGGTAAGAGCCAGGACAGAATGATACTCCAGAACCAGGAGAGAGCGCAGAGGCTGATGTGTCCGTGATTAGCTCGGGGCACTGAACAAAAGCTCTACTGGCTCGGCTCAATGCTGCAGCTTTTTTTTGGCTATGGGGTGATTTATTGGGCTGAACGGGGGGTGAATCTGTGTGTCCAAACTGAGCTCACAAAGGAAAACTTCTCCCTCTGTGTCCTAGGGGAGCCATTTTCAGACACTTAGGATGCCCGTGGCTTACAGAATGAGAAAATGGCAAAAGACATTAGTGGTATAAGACTTAAAATCTGGGCCTGCTGAGAATTCCCTAAATTCTTAGCTCAAACATTTGCTAAAGTGCTAGAGGAAGGGTGTTCCTTTCAGAGCAGGTAGAATCGAATTAAAGAAGAGACTGGATGACACACACGTCCAGTTGCTACCTCATCTGGGAAAATCAAATAATCAAAGAGAATCAAAGATCTTAACAAAGGCATTCCTTTTGGGGGGCCTCCCTGGTGGCGCAAGAGATTAAGGCGCAGCACTATGAAGCTCTCCGCAACCACTGCAGCCTGAATTCGATCCCCAGTCAAGGGGCTGACACACATGGCACAAAAGACCTCTCCTGTACCCACTGCTCCCCTCAGCAGTGTATTTCAGTAGACCTGTCTGTTCTCCTCACTCTTTCTGGTGAGTCTTTTCACCCCCTGTACGTCTGGCCTGTACCCCAGTTCTTGTATTCATAAATAAATAAATCTTTAAAACAAACAAACAAACAAAGGCATTCCTTTTGTATATAGATGAGGATCATCTTGTTATTCTTCACCCTTGGTAATGTTGTATTTCTGTGGTTGTTGGTCATATAAGAGAGTTACCTACACCTAAAGCTGGGTAACAGCCCAAAATACACAGCTTCACAGACTCTGTCAGGAAACACAGTCCTGACTATGACACTAGGTTCTAATAAGGAAAAGGGTTTTGATATGTCTGATTAAAAAGAAAACAAGTCCAACCTATGACTTGTTCGTGATTGCAAAGATGTTAAAAATATAAACTTATGAGTGTGTATCAACAAGGGAAATCAAAGACTAGAAGGAAATTCATACAACAGATCATTGTGAAAATAGAATTTTCCAGCAATGGAACAACAGCACTTTAAGTCTATCTCTTGTTCGTGAGAGCTGGGCCTTTCTGAAAGCATGGAAGATTCTAGATGATGTGATCCCCGAGAAAGGTTGCAGTGCAGAGGAAAGTGGGATGGGATGGGGTCAGAAGCCTGGTTCTGGCCCTGACGTCTAGAGAATGCTGTGTGATCTTGGGGCAGGGGCGCAACACCTTCCACTCCCTGAACACTGAGTTCATGGCCCTGTGAGGTACCATGTGAAAGTTCCAGAACATAGTTGCAAAGTAGAACATCACAGGACCAGCTGCTAACCTGAGGGTTAGCACTGGGCTGAGAAGTGCTGACACAGCTGTTCTCTGAGCCATTTAGGATTTGTTTTGATGATCACAGGAAAGTACGTTCTCCTACCTTCTTGAAACACATTGGCCTACAAGGCCTATCTTTTCATTTTCTGCTTTATAGAAACATGAGCATGACAAACACGTCCCTTTCCTCTTAACTATAATTTGGAAAAACATGCCAAATGAGCCTGTGCTGGCTCCAGCTCAGTGACAGGGTAACAAAGCAGGGGCTGGGGCTTGAGACTCTGAACGCTACATGCTTGGTCCAAAAAGCACTGCTCCTTATCCAAGGCAGTGCTGGCCATGAGGAAGTGCTGGCTTCAAGAGAAGAAACGCTCCGATTTAGTATTTGAAAGAGAAACCAGAAATCTGCATGTTTATATGAAATCTCCCAATTTCAACACAATGAACATGTGAAATAAGAACTGTATAACCCTGACAAAATTCACATGTGGACTACATAGGTGGCCAAGGGCTGGTGGCCATTTTGAAAATGCTTTGGGGTTTAAATAATCTTTTCTATCGCACACGCCAAACCTCCTCACTAGAAGCCTCTTGCAGTTGAGAGGGGAGAAGACAGGAACTTACTATGGAGCTGTTGAAGGCCACTGGAGGGGCTGTGCTTTCACCATGCCCCATTGACCTCTGCCGGCAGTGGCCCTGGATGGGCACCCGGGCACTCTGGCATCGTCTCAGAGGCTGGGTCACCCTTTGGCCTCTCACTGTTACTGGGCCCTGGGCACATCTTGCTGGGAAAGACAGGCACTGGTACTGGGTCCATTCTTCACTGTCTGAGTCTGGGTCCTTTGGGGTCTCCAGTCGCTTGGCTGCAAGAGAGGAGTCTGGTTACCACAGTGATACCTTGGTTGAGCCAGGGTAGGGGAGACCTCAGACTTTGGGGGTGGAAGAGCATGCAGTAAGAATAGCATACTGCTTGGAAAGTAGGTCTCACAAGTTCTACTTCTAGCTCCACTACCTCTAAGCTCTGACTATATCTGGGCCTCTGTTTCATCAATCAGAGCTCTGCAAAAAAATACCTAATTCATAAACCTGTTTTGAACACATAATGGTGTACTACAGTGATTAGCATATTCCAGTACTGGTAATAGCAACTGTTACTAAAAAGAGAAGCTTCCATGTAAATGGCTACTGTCATGGTGAAAGAGACTGGGCTACCCAAAATGGCTCCTTCTTTCTCTTCCTGTTCTTCAACTCAAAAGAATGAACATGCTCTGTGTGTGCACATGTCTCCATTTTATAGGCCTACTTCAGTTCATGCAAGAGGACAGTCCAGGCATTTTCAGCCACATATCCTTAATTGAAATGTTCAAAATCCAAGAGATCAGTTAGCATGGAAGGTCTTGTCTGTATGCATTGAATCTGACCACGTGCCTAGACCTAGTCTGTTCTGACATGACAGGTAAGGTGACCCAAGAAATTCTTAAGCCCTGGCTGTATGACCTGCACATAACTAGGACGTCCCAGTCCTTTTCTGATAAAGACCCTGTGTATAACTGGCACCAAAGACGAACTGCAAGGTTGCCACACAGGTGACTGCAGAGCCCCATACTGAATGGATGAGAGTTTGTGGCAGCAAGAATGGTGGGATCTACAATGAGAAAGCCATGGGAGGATGGGGACCAACTTGCCACAGAGCCACATGGCCTCTGTGGGGAGGCCAGGTCATGACTGCTATCACTGTTCTCTTAGAAGACCCAGTGACTACTTTAGAAAGAGGGGTGGCACCTCTCTGGGAGCCCTTGTACCGTTTTCTTGGTGTGAATATTCACTGCCCATGATGGTACAACGTCGGAACACCATCTTGTTCTCAGTCAATGTGCCCGTTTTGTCTGAGAAGATGTACTGGATTTGACCCAAGTCTTCGGTGATGTTGAGGGCTCGACACTGAATGGACAAGTCATTCTCTTCGTCGTATAGGTCAAGGTCATTGTGCAGGAAGAAGATTTGTCCCAGCTTCACCAGCTCAATGGACACATACAGGGAAATGGGGATCAGCACCTAGAGGAAGATTGGTTCCCGTGTCAGAAACCACCTTTGTTAGTGGATAGCAAAGATATTTCATGTCAGTTGACATGGTGGGCGATCTCTGTGAAATTAAAGGTCAAACAACTTCACGATTTCATGCCCCCCTGGAATTCTTAGGGAAATCTGAGACACAGATGCCTTCTTGAACCAGAGACATCTGGACCAAGTTGGGCACTCGTCTGGGGCTGTTTAATGACAGAGGAGGAAGGGGGTGAGACAGTCCAGTGCCTCTGTCCAGAGTACTGACCCCCTTGGATGTCTACACTCCCAAGGGCTGTCCCCCACTTTTGTAAGTACTGAAGTCCACCGCTGATTACTGTCTACTTGGTTCAATACCTAATGCCTATCAAGTGCTTGCTTGGTGTCAGCTGCTGTCCTAGGTCCTGGAAATCGCAGTGAAAAGAACCAAATCTCTGGTCTTAAAAACCTCATAACCCAGCAAACAAAAAAATATACATCAGGTGATGGTGAAGTCTCAAGAAGAATAAAGAGGGTGGCGGTGATGGCGGGGACGAGGTCCTTCATAAACCATGACCAGTGAGCAGAAAACTGAAGAAAGGACGTGTGAGTTGTGAGGTTATCTGTGGAGGGAGGAGAATTATGGGGAAAACCTGCTGGGCTAAGAGTAAGCAAATTTGGGTGTGAATGAGCAGGAGATGAGGCCAGGGAAAGAGGCACGGAGCAGACAGAACATGTGACCACAGTCAGGACTTTGGATTTTATCTTAAAGGGATCTGAAGCCACTGGAGAGCGGGTTCTGTGCAGAGGTGTGTAGGGTCCGACTCACATTTAAAAATGATGGTGTTAAGTGAATGAATGAGCTAATGATCGAAAAAGGTTCACCAGGAAGAGGACAATGAAATACAGTCAAATACTGTAAGAAATCAAATGTGGATGGAGCTTCATCACAACAAAGTACAACTTTCCTTATCATTTCATGTAATTTCTGCTAGAGTCCAAAGATTTCCCATTCATCTCTTTATCCTTTACTGTCTCACAGCTTGTAGATGTTCTATTTGTTTTTGTTGCATTCTGCTTTTTCTCCATCTCAACCTACCAAATGCCACAACACTGACCTGTGGTTTTTCTCTCTGGGCTACTTTCTCTTCTTTGTTCCCAGGTGCTTGGTGTTTGGCCTGTTCTGTATTTGGCAAAGGAACACACATTCTTGAACCACTGCTATAATTTCAGTCTTAAATAGAAGAGCCTGATAAATATCTGTTATTATCTGTGGTCAACGTCCCCTCCACAAGGTGGGGCTGGTCCTGATAGAACCCCAAAGTTGAACACTTTCAAACATCCATAAGAAAGCAATGAGCATTCCTCATCTCTACCCAGTCAGCCCTTTCTTGGGGTCAGCAGTGAATTTTCTGTATTTCACAAAGTTGTGAAATTAGCCATAGGCCTTTTTGATATGTGGGCATGCAGGAGCTGCCTACCTGGAGGAGGATGATCATCGTGAGGAACATGTAGAAGCCCCCAAGAGCAAGGGGAAGGTAGTTGCCATTGGCATCTGGCACATCGAATGGAGGGTGTTCGCCAAAGGTCCTGTTCCAGAGGCTGTGACCTGAGAGGAGGCAAATGCAGAGTGAGGGAGAACCCCACTTAGGCCTACACTTCAAATACATCGACCCTAGACCTATCCCTGGAAATGAATGCACTTTGTAGGACTCCTTCCTTCTTCTGCACAGTCTAGTTCTCCTTGTGTGTTCAGTTAGCTCAAAGCAGTCCTTCATATGTCCCACATTTCAATCTCGGTAGGCATTTTTCATTTCTACCAAGAGACCTGCCTATTGATGAAGTCCTATATACAGATTTGGAAAGACATAAAGAGGTGCATGTTGTTTTCAGTTGTGCTGTGAAAAGTGTGTGGCTGGAGAATCTTGAGAGACCTGTACCCTGGTCCCTCTCTTCCCTACAGTATATACTTGCGGCCCCTCTCCCACCTAAGGTCTCTGCACCTGTGTGTGCTAGGCCCCTCTGTGCCCCTATGTGAGTGTGAAAGATTAGGACCAGGCACTCCTGCATGACTGCCTTGGGACAATGGCCCACATCACAGGCGACCTAAGATGCTCAGGTAGTCAGTGACCGATTGTGTGGTCAGAGTCCAAGACGGTCTGGGAGTAGCCCAAAATTACCCCAAGCACCTGCACAGAAAGTGCTCCCTGCATACATGGCCAACATGTCCTCCCCTGTTCCCCATAGAATTGATTATGGCCTTTGATCCCTTTGAAGTCCTGTCCCCCAGAAGTTGAATGCTCTTTGTCTCCTTGAACCCTGCTCTCCCTACCTTTCATCAATCACGCTTGTGTATTACTCTAATCCATAGCAAGAGGGCTGCTCACTGGGCAGCAGTGTCCTGCCTTGCACACCTGCTTTGCGACTCGTATCTCAGCATGTCCCCATGGATGTGCTGGCGCGTGTCACTGCCAGATATACTCATCCATCCACCCTCCCTCCCATTCACTCACTTTCCATCCATCCACCCACTCATCTATGCATCTGTCTATCCGTCTATCTATCCATCATCCATATCTCTTCTCACTCCCTCCTCACTGCTTCTTTCCCACCCTCCCCTTAGTCATAGTTTATTAATCTGAAAAGGAGCTGGTCCTAGTTCTTGTTCTTGACTTCCCATAATAACATGCAGACTGAACCCTCACATTCCTTGTCTGCAAACGAGGGTGCCAACATTGCTCATGTGAGCACTGACATGATGACACACATCCAGCACTTGCGACACAGCCTCCTATCTCAGTGTCCTCATCTCTCCCTTGGTAACAGTACCCCTCCATAGGGTTATTTAGAGCATAGGAAATTAATGTATTTAAAGCTCTCAGGCCAGGTGGGGATTTAAAGCCATAGGGAATGCTGCCCTACCCCAAGACACTTCTCTGCCCAGGAGGTTGGGCCAAAGGCCATGATAGGAGGCAGAAGGAAGGAGAGTTAGAGACATGAATTCATTTGGAGATAAGAGTACTTAGTGCTGCTGCCCTGGGAGGAGTCAGAGATCAAGGGAGAAGCCAGAGAAGGCTGCCTGAAGAGGGAGGCCTTGATGGATCCTGGAAGCTGGGTGGGTTTTGAGTAATCAGACAGGCCTGATGAAGACCTTCTGAGCAAAGAAAAAAGAATCACATTTATACAAGCTTCTTTTGATCAAGGGCCCTTGAGAGCATTAACCAGAGTATGCTTACCTCCAACAGAGACTGTGCTTTAATTAGGCACCAGGGGAAACCTACTGCTGTGTAGGAGGTGGTCTTCTCTGACAGTAGAATATGCCCTTTCCCATCACTTTCTCAATTTATTTATTATTTTGGGCAAGCTGCCAAGCTGATTCTGTTTCATCTGTGTACGATTTCACTGCGTGACCTTTTAATCATTAATTTCAGCCTTTGGAGACACCTTGAGATGATCTCAAATGCCCTTCCAGCTCTGACGGTCCCTGAGCACCTGCTCTGAAGTGGAGCAGACACAACAGTTCTGCCATGTCCCTGATGCTTTCCTTGTTTGTGTGCTCCCCTCTCCCCACCCGGCCCAGAGGCCCTCCCTCCAGCTGTGGACCACCCTGCCAGAGTGCCATTAGACACATCCGGGGGGCATAGTAAATAAAACTCCAGGTCCCCGGGGGAGGAAAGTCCATTATCTCCTTTGTGCTGGCAGAAACCTGTCTGGCCCCAAGAGGTCTGCACAGCTATCCCCCCCACCCCCCCCACCCCCCCGCCACCTGTGACAGCAGCGGGCAGGTTTCTGAGGAAGGCGAGTCAAGTGTGAGCACCCCCACAGCCACTGGTTTGGTCAGCAGGAGGCTCTGAACTCTGCACTTGGGCTCCTCATCTTGATGATTCCTGGTTTGTTCGGGGGGGGGGGGCTGTCTCCTTATGACCCCAGGATCCATCTTAGAGTCAAGCTACAGAGGAGAATAGGCAGTTATAAGAGCCCCTCTTTGTCTAAACTCTGAGGTGCAGCCTAAAAGACTCCCATCAATCACCCTGTCTACAACTCATGCAGCTCTCCAGCAGCCATTGCTGTCTCTGCGTAAGATGCTTCTCTTTCTTGGCTCACAGCTTCCCTCCACTGCTGCTGGGACTAAGCATGACCTGCTTCTCTCTTTTCACCTGACTCACCCTGCCTACCACCTACCTCTCTGTTGCTCTTAGGAACCTATCTCTACTGCTCTTAGGAATCAACTCTACTTCTCCAAGGACAATTTCTTTCCTGATGTTCCCAGAATACCTGTAGACGGCAGAATAGCCCTGTTCTTGAGGTGGAAAGGGTATGCTGGAATAGCCAGGAGGGTCAATGAAATACTTACATATGTCCTTACAAAAAGGAGGTTGAACAAGAGACCACAGGTTTCCCCCACTATCCGAAAGCAGCACTCTCATTTGCTATGAACTCATAGGGTCTGGAAATGCTATTTTTTTTTTGGGTCTGGGAACATTTATATTGAACAATCTTTATGCATTCCCAGACCTCCCAAATCATATCAAATAGGGACCACCTTCTTTTGAGTAGCAAGGGAAATCTGTATTGGAGTAAAGAGAAGGAAATGTGAGCGAGTTTGGAGATGGTAGGAGGAGCCAGAAACCAAGACACTGAAAAAGAAGAGATAGATTCTCTCCCAGAACCTCCAGAAGGAGCCAAGCTCTGCCCAGATTTTGGTCTGAAAGCACTGAAATAGGTTTTGGAATTCCAAGCTCCAGATCTGTTACAGAATACATCAAAGTTTTAAACCACGGAGTCTGTGTTAACTTTTCATAGCAGCAACAGGACACCAATGTAGCACTTTGTGCATCTTCACTGAGGGGCACAGATTGGGCTATTGATTCTTTTCACATGTTGGACTTCTTCCTACTGGACTCTGAGCTTTTGAAGAACTAGACCTTTGATTGATTCATCTTGTCATCCTCTTGTATTGAGAGAGCTCTGGGCTCAGTAAGTGTTTCTTGAACAAATAAATGATGGATGGTGAGCCTGATATTTGTTTGACACATTTAGGAGAATTTCACATGCATCTGTATTTCATTGGAAGCCTGTTAAATTACAAACTAGGCCTCATTTTTTATTCACTCTATTTTGGAGATGAGGAAACTGAGGCTCAGAGAGCTGAAGCAACTTGCCACAAAGAGATTTTATAGGTGCTGTTCTTTCTGGAACATTCCATACCAACAGCTCCTATGAGGCACATGATGAAGAGGATCCCGATGCAGAAGAAGATGTCCACGTTAATTCGCCTCTCGATCTTGCTGCGTTTGTACCGGGGGCCACTGTTGTTCAGCATGGCTTTTGTCTCGTGTCCTTTGGGAGAAAACGAGGTAGTCAGTGCTTGGTCCTGTTTGCCTCTGGCCTGGATCACCCCTCAAATCTCCTCATAGGAACTTATATAATAAGAGAGAGGCTTCATTTTCTAACCCTTTTCTTTCCTGCCTCAGGGGGGTTGCTGAGAAAGCTGGAGTGGCCTCACCCAAATTGTCAGTAGGTGTTCACTATTTCCCTACCTTCCAGACATGGTGGTGGGCACAGACAGAGCACCCACACACAGGTTGCTCACTGCACAACTCTAGGGGTAACTCTCGTTTTGTGGTTCTCACAGATTTGTAGGTTTATTGTGACACATTTCTGACAAATGGCATTAAGTTGTCTTGTAGAAGGGTTACTTTTTCTATTGATAATTTGCACAAAGTCACTGTTATGGGTTAGCATTGAGTTACAGTGACAGATGACTTACTTCTGGTAAAAATACTCAAAGAAACAAATAAATAATGCCTTATAGTTAGTAATAAGTACCATGAAACAAACAATAAACAAGGGGCTAATGCACAAGAGGTGATGTTAGAGGGCATGGTCAAGGAATATTTTTCAAAGGAGGTGACATTTCAGTTATAGTATGGGCAAAGGCCCTGTGGCAGCATGGTGCTGGACGTCAACTGCTTTCATAGTTGCTTCTTTGCCCAAGGTGCCAGTATTTATATAAAGTGGTTGGGGTCAAGGGCTTCCACTGCCTTGATAACACTGAGCAACTGCACTCCTATCAGAGTTCTACATAAAAGTTTGTTCAAAGAAGAACAACAAAATTTGAAAACCAATCTTTTTTATTTTATGTACCCAGTCTTATCCAGTCATCCCTTTTTCCAATTGGAGAACCTTAGGACTAAAGAGTAGAAGGGATAAATTAGCCCCAGAGTCACACTGAGAACCCAGAATCTTCTGCGGCCAACCAGGCGTCCCCAAGCTACATCACTAAAAACTGAGTCATACTGAGACTCTGTCTCTAGACAAAATTGGTCCTTGGGGCTGCTAAATTTTACCAAAGTGCTGTAATAGAGCAGTCAAATTGAAAAAACACCCACTGTACAGTGTCTATGCAAAATTAAAGAAAACCAGGATTTCAGCTCCAGCAGTGAAGAGCTTTAAAACTGCTTAACTGGTTGCCTTATGGATTTAAAGTGGCAACAGCAGAAGTGAGTGGACTCTGGGCATATTACATAGACTCAAGTCACTGCTGTTGGGAGGTGTCATCTCAGGGGTCTGTACTTTCTTCTAGAAAGCTCAAGTTGGCTCTTTTTGGGTCTTTGGCTCTGAGGTGTCCTTATTTTGTCCATCTATATTATCAAGAAAGAATAACATTCTAGTTGTTCTAAACCAGGTGCTTTTATGCTCAGAAGATGCTAGGCAATGTCTTGAAAAATGTTTGATGTTGCACCTTGAGGAGGTGGTGCTAATGACATCAAGTGATAGAGGCCAGGGACACTGTGAAACACCCCACAGGACAGTCCTCCCCCACAAGGAACAGCCTGGAACAACATGTCAATAGTGTCAGGCTTGAAAGCCCCTGTTGCAGGTAATCACTCTGAGAAACTAGCAGTGCCACTTATGCTTACACTTTTTGAGAGCTTAATACATGCCACACATTATGTTAATCCTTTTCACAGAAGTCTCATCTGAACCTTCTCACCCCACCAGGTAGGAACTATTAGTCTCCCTTAGTTGGAAGGCTGACCAGCCGGCTCAGGAAAGTACAAACAGTGAGTGGATTTTACCCGTAGGCAGCTTAACTCTTCAGAGGCATGATTAGCATTCTCTCTAAGTCTGCACTGTTATGTTCCACTCCCATTGCCCACTAAGAGAAGCAAACTCGAATTTATGTGGTTTACTTTGGTGGGACAGGGATTGCTGCAACTGGTCTTTAGTAGATCTATTAGATGGCATTGGGTTCCTTTGCTTTGAAAGCAGTCACCTGAACAGACAAATACAATCCCCTGCCCTCAAATTAGGGAAAATTAACTAGATTGTGACATTATTATTTTTTAAAAATCCATGTTTCTTTGACACTTCTCAAGGTGAGTCTTACTGTAGATTGATGTGCAACTGCCATTTATGTCCATCAAAAGTGGTGTTCTAATCAGACCCAAACAAGTACAATCTAACAAATCAACAATCACCCACAGTATGACAAGATTTCCCAGTGAGTATACTCCTGGGCTCAGGAAAATATAATCTGGGGTCTTCCAGGGAAGGCAGGCTCTATAGGGAGACTGTTTCCTCTATAGAGGAAGTACTCTACAGTTGTTGATGTAACACAAGGGATTTACTGAGCACCTGCTAAGTGCTAGGTGCTGAGTATTAGGGATATAGCAACCCCAATACAACCCTCTATGACTTCTGAGTCATTGTGAGAAGTGTTGCTATCTTTTTTCAAACAATTTGAAAAAAAAAATAACAAAGGCATTACATGCCTCAACCTCATACTATATTAAAAAGCTACAGTAATCAAAACAGTGTGGTATTGAACTAAAAATGCACCAATGGAACAGAATTGAGAGCCCAGAAATAAATCCACACTTATATGTACAGTTATCTATGACAAAGGAGGCCAGAGTATACAATGGAAAAGTCTCCTCAATAATTGATGCTGGGAAAATTGGATAGCCACAGGCAAAAGAATGGAATAAGACCACTATCTCACCCCATACTTAGAAATTAATTTAAAACAGATTAATAACTTGGATGAGAGACTGAAACCATAAAACATATAGAAGAAAACATAAGTGAAACATCCATGAAACTGACTTCAGTGATGACTCTGGGAATTGAATCCAACAGAAGAGGGAAAAAAAAAATAAAATCCAACCAATGGGACTACATCAAACTGAAAAGTTTCTGCACAGTGAAAGTAACAATCACAAAAACAAAAGACACCTTATTGAGTGGGAAAAAATTTTTTTGCAATATACATTCAACAAGGGGCTGATATCCTCAATCTCTAAAGAAATTATATAACTCAACAAAAACAAAGTCCCCAATCAAAAATGGACAGAAGAGCAAAATAGATTTCTCCAAAGAAAACATAACATTGACCAAAAGGTACATGGTAAAATGCTCATCATCACTTAGCAGGGAAATGTAAATCAAAACCACAGTGAGAGTCCACCTCATCCCTCATGCCTACATGCCTGGCACATACCACAAAGACCAGAAATAACAAATGTTGGTGAGGATGTAGAGAAAAAGATCTCTCATACACTGCTGGTGGGAATGTAGACTGGGCCAGCCCCTGTGAAAATTGTATGGAAGTTTCTCAAAATATTAAAAACAGATCTACTATAGGATCCAGCAATGCCACTCGTAGGTACCAAAAGAATGAAAGACACTAATTAGAAAGAACATGTGCACTCCTATGTTCATTGCAACATTATTTACAATAGTCAATTTATGCAAAGAATCTAAGTGCCCAAGGACAGCTGAGTGGATTAAGAATATGTAGTCTATGTACATAGTGAAATTGTATTCAACTATCAAAAAAGATGAAATCTTGCCATTGTGACAACACTGATGGAACTGGAGGGGATGATGCTAAATGAAGTGAGGAGAAAGAAAAATATGGCATTGTGTTACTTATATGTGGAATATAGAGAAACAAAACAAAGGGTCAGAGAAAACCAAACCAATAACACACCCTATAAACCTGTGGAATTGAGGGTAGCAGAGAGGGGAGAAAAATGAGGAGGTACCTCCACTGTGGCGGAGGACTGTGGGTGCATGTTGGTGGTAGGTAAGGTGACATACACCTGAAGTGGCATGTTATCCCTCTGAACCATAATGACGCTTTAAACATTACATAAAAAACACAATTAAAAAAAGGCAAAATCATAGTGGAAAGGAGAGATAAGTAGCCAAGACATGTATGCAGATAATAATAAATCCAACCACTATGGAAGGCTGTATGGAGGTTCCTCAGTCTACTAAAATTAGAACTACCATATGACCTGGCAATCCCACTCGCAGGCATCTACCCAAAGGACACAAAAACACCGATCCAAAAGAGCACCTGTACCCCTATGTTTATTGCAGCACTATTTATAATTGGTAAGACCTGGAAACAACCCAAATGCCCAAAAGCGGATGACTGTGTCAAGAAGATGGGGTGCATATACACAATGGAATATTATTCAGCAATCAAAAACGACAAACTAGGGCCATTTATAGAAACATGGATGGAGCTAGAAGGAATTATACACAGTGAAACAAGTCAGAAGGCAAGAGAAAAATACAGTTGACTTCACTTTTAGGAGGAATGTGAAAGAACAACAATTATAACAATAACAAAAAAAAAAAAAAAAAGAAGAGTAAGCTCAAGGAAATGGGCAATTACATCCAAAAACGAACAAACAAACAAATTCAACAAGACCAAAAGGTCAAAGACAAACCAAAGGGATCATGGGAGGGCATGGGGGGAGGACGTGGTGCAGAAGGAGCACAAGGGACTGAGGTGATGGTGCATGGGTGAAATGGTGGTGGGAACTCCCTGGGGACTACAAATGTCAAATATAATTAAGTAAATCTAATAAAAAACAAAACAAAACACATAACTGCAAAAGCAACCGACCGAGGCCAGTTCCTAGACCTCAGAACTAAAATGCATGGAGCTATCACTCTGCTGGACGCAGATCCTCAGACTGCTCTATGGGGCCAATCTTCTCTCCATTGCACAGATGCAGAAATAAAGCACACTTTTTACAAAAATGAGAAACTGCCGAGTGTTTCCTTGGGTTTAGAAAGATACTCTTCACACTACCTTTGATTATTGTTGCAAAACCACCAGAGGTGAGTGTACATAGGCCTTGTCCCTGTCCTGTCTAGGTGAGTGATATTAACTCGAATCTAATGTCTGCACGGATGGAGAGAGTTTCTGTCATCCTAGCTACTCTTCTCTCTGAGAAATCGGGAGCTGCGTGGCTCTGCCCCTTACAACTGTTGTGAGTTCCCATGGACTGCAGATGGATTTGGAGGAGTGAGGATGAAGGAAAGGGGCAAAGAAGCTGGCCAGGGACAATGACCTGCATAGATGACAATGCCCACCGCCACCTCAGTGTTTCTGATGGTGCAGCCTCGAAGCAGAAGGCTCTCACTGTCCAAGCCAGTCCTGGTCTGGTCAGGATGCTCCCTGGGGAGAAGGAAAGAAGGGAGGGGTTAGGTGGCGTTTCTGCACTGTCCCTGGCTAGCGTCACAGGAGAGAACACCATCCCTGTCCTTCCTCTTCAGAAGAGACAAAGCAACTTGGGAGTCTCATCTCCATGGTCAAGGGCGACACTGTCAGTCCCGGGAGGCTGGTCAGGGCTGGATCACTAGTCTGCAATGATCCAGCTCGAAGGGTATTATCATTTACCCCCCTGTACTGCAGAACTCTGCTGAAAACCTTACTTCAACTCTCAGGCAGTGTCCACAGGCGCCCTCTCACTTGGTTGCTGGGTCAGGGACACACAGGCTGAGGCGCTAAGTGCTCGGATGCCACTGGATAGTCCTGCTTGCCTCTGCCATCTCAAATTGAGCCCTTCTCCTGCACCACCTCTCTTGCTCGGTCTCTCCTTAAACAAGCAGACCTCACCACGGGTGGACAGTAACCCTCTATGCAGTGTACTGCAGCAGCCTCTTCAAGCAGAGATAGAGGTGGTCCAGGTCGCTTCAGGAAGCACTGTTGTGTTGCACCTCGTATGAAAACCTTCTGATTCCAACCAACACCACTTATTACTCCTGGTCTGGCCCTTAATCAATCCTGATGCCTGTCCTTTAGGACTTCAGGAAGTTTAACTATAACTTCTCACCCACCAACATTGGGAACAACAGAAAATAATCCTTTGAATGCCTTAGGTCTTTTCTTCTAGTTTTCCAACACTTCAATCCTCTAGGTCTGGTGATGTTATTCATATATTAACTCAGTTTAATTCATGACAAATTTATAATTTTATATTACCATACCCACATTCCAGAGAGGAAAATGAGGCAAGCCCACAGTGCTCATCAGTGGCAGAATGGAGATTCAAATGTAGGAAGTCTGGCTCCAGAATCTCCACTCTCATGTAACAGGACTTTAATAGCTGCTATTCCTTACTGTGTTTACAAACTATGTTTACTGGCATTGCTTTATTTGATGCTTCAGAGCAATGGGAAATTAGCAGGGTGATGAACCTTAGCCATGCAAAGGAAGCTTAGATGTGGTGGGAGAGCTCTCTGAGGTCACATGCCTAGTACGTGGAACATTCTAGAATTAGGAACCTAGGCCACATGGGTTTTCACTACACCAGGCTTCTCAAAGCAGTGCCCTGCTAACCACACTGAAGCACACATTTCCCTTTGCAAGTGTTCTGAATCTAACAAGGAGATGCTCTGTATTTCATTAACCCTTAGCTATCCCATATCAATCTTACTTTCAACACAGGGGAGGTTCTGGCAGGCAACAGTTTGTAGATAAAAATATAAAGAGAACGGTTTTGATTCATTTTCTTATTTTCACCATTACCATTTATACAGTACAGATGATATTTGTTTCCCATTGGGCCAGTGATAGGAATATGTTTAAGCACTGACGTTTCTTGAGCCTAACGCAAATCCTAAAAACGGTCCTCCAATGGCTGACGTTAGGGACATGCCTCTTTATCAGGCAGGGGCTGGCTGCGGGCAGACAGTGATTCACTGTCACTAGCTAGTGGCTTAAAGACCATTTTTATGATTCTCTGAGGTGATAACATGATGGCAGCTTCTACTTCTCCTGTTGTAAAGTTCCTTTTTTCAATGGATGGTAGAAAAGGATTAGCGAGCTAGGATGCTGTCCTGTTCTTGTTTACAAGGATGCTTTATTTAACTGACTCTGGAGGGGCATTTCTCAACCTGACACTTGATATTTGGGCTCCGATCATTCTTTGTCCTGAGGTTGCTTTGTGCATTCTGGCAGGTTTATTCAAAGATGTTCCTTTTCTAGCTGACCTGTTCCTGACCACACAAGTCCTCAATTCAGGGTACCCAAAGAAGCTTCTGAGAAGCCTGGAGGTGTCAGATGTAGGGATGTGCTGAGGAAGAGGATGCAGACCCTCCATGGACATTTTCAGAGCGTGCAGGGGGTGACCAACTGGCCTTTTTGACTCATCCCTCAGACCCAGGCAGGTGGGGAAAAGACTGGTCTCTAGAGCTGGTAGCCAGGAAGGGGAGGGCATCTGGGGGCTTCTGGGGACTGGGAATGTTCAGTCTGAGATTGCAGGTAGAATCGGATGGAAAGCTCTGAAAGACTGGCATAGCTGTTTGGGGGAGAAAGGATCATCAATGGGAGTCCCATAATGTTGTTCCAGCTGAGTGAGGAGAATGACTGAAGGCATAAGTGATGAACCAAATTTCAAGTGATGAACCAAATCCACAAACCAAATCCACAGACCTGGGCACCAGGTCTGGCATCCTTGCCAGCAAGGTGTCAAGCCTGGCCTTGCCAGGGGCCAGAAAGAAATCTTTTCTCCAGGAATTCCTGCCCTTCTCTGCCTGCCAGTCAGGCTCCGCCTGCTCTTGTGCATTTCCCAGGTAATTCTTCAAAAGCTGCTTTGTCATTGTTTCTCACTGCAGTGCTCGCTTGCACGGTTGGTTTTTATCCTCTCCCTGGATATTGCTCTTCCTGAGAGCCTGTGCATGGGCAGAAAGCAGGCCCACCTCCCTCCCCGCAGGGCTTCTCCAACCTCACTCCAGCCCTAGTCTTTCTGAAAAGCTGCCCTAATCTGGCTGAGCTCTGTGTGTGACAGTGCTCCAGCCAGAGGGAAGAGTTCTGCAGTTAAGTCCTGGCATTGTCCTGTAGCTGCCATGTGCCTTTGGGGGAATCTCCATGGAGACAGTGGGCATCATGCTACTCACTTCCCTGCGTTGTTGTGAAGATGAAATAAGATGATGTCTATGAAAGTGCTCTGAGACGTGTCAGGAGTGCTTGATGAGGGTGCTTATTCACACCTGTTACTGCTGTTATTTTTGTTCTTATTTTATCTAATGTGGGTACAGAATTACAGGGAAATTATCAGACCAAGCCAATGTTGAGGAATAACAACAGTTATAATAGTGGGTAAATATTTCTGCCATCCCATTAGAGTTTTCTTATTAACAAAAGGATTTTAGTGAAAGAAAAGAAGATATCTGGCAGGTAATTGGATGTGCAGCTCTGTAGGTCAAACACAGATGGGATTCATTCTCATGGAGTCTAGTCTCAGAAGTAGATGTGACTGTTGAGAGAGCATATAGCGAAAAAAGAAGGCAGAGAGAGAAATGGAAGGGACAGGTAGGTTCTAGCAAAAAAAGAGAAACCACTAAGGGGAAAAATAATAGCAATAATTACAACATCAGCTGTCACCATTAGCTGAGGATTTATCTGTGCCAGTTGCTGTGCTAAGGGCTTTGCATTTGCCAAACAAGTTATTCATGGGAGGAGAATTTTATGATGTAGGTAATCAAATTCATTATTTTATAGAGATAGACACCAAGGCTCAGAAAGGTTAATTAATTTATCCAAGGTCACACAGCTTTTAAGTGGTTTCAAAACCAGGTCTGCCAAACTTCAAAGTCCCTGTTCTTATCTACAATGCAATATAGGCTCTTTTAGAAAATGGATCTTAATTAAATCATACTTTCCTCCCCTGAATAAGAGTATGGTCTTGATTTTGATTTTATTTCACCAGAGTTAGGCCCACACCAGCTTAAAAAAAAAAAAAAAAGAATGGGAAAAGTTTTCTAAGTTCCTTAGGTTTCTCTAGCCCTTATTGGTGATAAAAAGAAAGAAAACGTGGGCCTCCCTGGTGGTGCAAGGGGTTGAGCACCACACTGTGGGGCTCTGCAGCCACCCACTGCAGTGCTAGTTCAATCCCCTGCCGGGGAGGGGACCCACAGGGCGCAGTAGGCCTCTCCTGCCTCGCCTACTGCTCACCTCAGCAGTGTGTTTCAGTTGATCTGCCTGTTCTGCTCCCTGCTCTGTGATCCTCCACTCAGAGGATTCTGGTGAATCCTCTCACCTTCCACCTCTGGCCTGTAACCCAACTCTTATATGCATAATTATGCATAAATAAATATAATCTTAAAAAAAAAGGAAATAAAACTCCTCAGGATCTGGCTGTCCTTTTCAAGAAAAACTATTTTTTTAGCTCCAGAGATTGTATTTACCAGCAGCACATGGACTTCATATACTTACATATATCCCTTAAATTTGTTGAGGTGGTTGTTGGGTTTCTCACATACGATGGTGTTGCAGAAATGTTCTGGTTGGAACTGTCCGTTCTGTGTGAGAGAGAGGGAGGACACTGTGAGTTTAAGTCAGAGGGAGCTGTTCTAATAGGATCATGGGGAACATTAATCACTGTTAGAACCATTGCAAATTTGGTAATCCCTGCTTTGTCATATTGTGATGGTTGTAACGCTGCATAAGGAAAAGCTAAACCCTCATGAAGGAGGAAAACGGCCATGCAAATGAAAAGTTGGATGCAAGGTGGAGGGGGATCTGTCCTGACAGCATTTCTCTGGCAGACCTGGTTGGAGTCTCAGGGCCAGCACTGCCCACTGGGTCTTACTGCCATGATGGAAGCCACGCCATGCCCAATGTGGTCTGTCCAATATGGAAGCCATGAATTGCACATGGCTACTGAAATGTGGAGGTACCACTATGACCTGACTTAAAAGTTTTATTCATTTTAATTGAACTTACAGATTTAGTTAAGCTACTTTTAACTCAAATAAATTAATTTCCAGTAACTTAAGGGAACTACATGTGGCTAGTGGCTACCATATTGGGCAGCACAGAAATAAATGATCAAAAAAGAGGGGGTTATAAATCACACCATTTAGAGATACAGTTAAAATTCTTATGTACATGATATTTCCAGTTTTAAATATATAGACACACATTCATGTAGTTTTATAGGTCTACACTTCTACGTGAATACCTTTCAAAACCGAAATTTTGTGTTCATCCACCGCAAACAGTTTTGCGTGTTACTAAATTCTTCCACTGCTCTATGAATACCAGGCTAGAAACCTGCTGCATGAATGCCACCAGATTTCACTGAATCTTTCACTATGGAACACTGACAGTGTTTCCATATGTTTTACTCTTGTAAAGATGACGTGGAAGTAGTCAGTAATAAAACAAATATCGTTTACTGGATTCTCCTTTCTGCCAGGTGTTGTAACGAGAACTTTATGTGTGTTATTTACTTTCAAGCTCACAATTATTTCATGAAATAGGAGCTTCCTAATCATCTTCCTTGAGAGAGGGGACAACTGGGTGTCGGAGGGTTATCGGGCTGCCATGGCCTGCAGAGACCCTTTGCTCCATTTGCACAGTGCACAGCCCCAGAGAACATTCTCGCAGCCAAGTATTTAGAAGCATCCTTTTTCCACCTTTCTCTTTCATTGGGTATTTTACTAGTATGATCTGTTGTAGTCCAATGGTGGGGAAGATGAGATTTATCTTCCTAATTCTACCCTACACTGACTTTTACCGTGTTCAGTCCTTGAGCCTCAGTTTCCTCACCTGTAGAATGGGGCTCACACTCTCTCCCCTGTACATCTCTTCAGTGCTCTGGAAGGCGGAATTCGTGTGGAGGAGCTTTGAAAGGGGAAAGCATGCAAAATAGGTAGAAGGAAGTGGTGCTAAGTGTGGGGCAGCAATGACATCCTGAGAAGAACTTTTACATGGGGAGTGAATTTATCACCAGACACCTCAAGGTACAGCTGTTCAAAGGGGTAAATTGATGAGAAGAAGCGATAGCATTTTCTGGCTTCATGTAAATCTACTGTCCATTGGATCTGTGGAGGCGCCAACATAAATAAACTCTCTACTCACTTGAAATAAATTACCCATCCAAGAGTTTCTAAAAATACAGCCCCTTTCCCTCCAGGTATTGATTCTTTCAGGGACAAATACTTGCCGGTTTCTGAGATGATGACAAATCATACCGTAATTTGTCAGCTGCCTTCCTGGCCCTGATTAAGCTGTGCTTCACTCTGCTCTGTACACTTGGCTGACTGCGGGCTTCCTAGTCCAAACTCACTTCAGATCTGAGCCCCCATGGGTCTGGGAGTGAAGGATGCTGCCGCTGCGAGGTCCTCGCTTTGTCTTACCAGACCCAGCAGTGGGACCAGCGATGGGGACATTTTACTTTCCAGTCCCTCAGTGCTGCTGCCTGTGATCTTCCTCCTCAAGTGCACCCCTCCCCCCCATTCTCCTTTTCTCCAGACTTTGGGGCACCATCTGTCATCCTTTCTGCATGGTGGTATCACCCTCTCTAAATACTTGTGCCCTGGACTCCTTCTGTTCTTCCCCAAAATGGACTACGGAGAGGGACCTGGGGACCCTCTGTCTTTCCTCAGGCCCTGCTTGCATTGAAGGGTTTGCTGCAGCTCTCTCCAAGGCGGCAACTGGGAAAACCCAAGGACGAGAGGGTGGAGGGAATTGCCAAGCCACACACCTCTGTGTTTTAACCTTGTGGGGAGTTTCTGATTCCATTCTGATGCATGACTTTTTTAGCCGGTGGCAGAAGTCCTCTTCACTGACTTTTTCCTTCTGACTCATCCCCTTTTATCTAAGGCACTGTCCTTGATGAAGACAAACTATCAGGTAAAAGGCCACAGCCATCAGAGCTCATCGAAAGATAAGCCCTCCCAGAGAGGACAGCTTGCGTCTCTGTAGCTTTGCAGCCAAATCCCTCTCTCTCCCACATTCGCAAGTACAAGGCAGCTGTCAATCACTTCTCCTAGTGATCTGAGAGGCTCTGACAGACATGCCAGTGGGGACTGCTGGGTCTCTGGGTTGGTAAGTAACAAAGCCAGGACTGCGATTCACATTACAGGAACTCAAAGCCAGCTGTTGTCATCATCAATGTCATCAATATATTTATTCCCCCTACTCCTCTTTCTTAATGACTATTGTTGTTGCAGCACTTATTATATGCCAAGAGCCAACTGAATTTTTTACATATGCTACTTTCTATACAACTGTACAGGTAGTGTGAGCATATCCCTGTTTTGTAAATGAAGGACTAAGATTTAGGGACAGTCAGTGATCCCCCCAGGACAGCCAGCCAGCTAAGTGGGAAGACAGGGGGGCAACAACCTCAGGACCTCCAACGTGACTCAGTCCACACTGGTAAGCCATGGTGTTGCTCTGATGCACACACAAAAGCTGCATTTGCAAACTCCTCTTGGCTCTATTTCCTTTTCAATGTTCTTTGTCCACTACCTATGACTAAATATAGTAAATTATGTGGACTCTAATAAAAAAACCAAACAAACCTGCCCTCACAGATTCACAGCACATTTTGGTGATTGCCAGAGGCATTAAGAGGGAAATGGGTGAAATGAGGGAAGGGAACCCAAGGTACAAATTTCCTTATATTTTGCATTATTGTAAAATAAATGGATGCCATGTACAGCTTGGCAGCCACAGTTCATAAACCTGTATCATACCTGTGAAAGCTGCTAAGGGAGTCTGTCTTAAAGGTTCTCAGCATCACAAGAAAACAAATGACACTTTTGTGTGGTGACGGATGCTGACAAGAGTCATGGCAGGGGTCACAATGTATACAGATGTCACAGCATTGTGCTGAACGCCTGTGTGACGATTGTGCTATACATCCATTGCATCTCAGTAGAGAATCTATGTGGAGCTCCGTGCCCAGAAAGCACCATCATCATGATCACTGCTCTCACTGGGTCAAATAAAGAGTAAAAAACCAAATCACTTAATATCATCATGCAGATCTGTGATTTACCTCTATTTAAGGTTTCCTTTCATCCTAAAGTTGTTTTTATGTTCTATAGATTTTACTCACCCTTAGCATTTTTTTCTGGAATCTGCATAGATATCTGGCTCATTGGCATGTCAAGACTTTCTAGACTAGGGTACCTCAACTTTCACACTCAGCACTCTCCCTTTCTCTGCTCTCCTCCCCACCCCCAATTTGTGACAACTGAAAATATTTACAGACATTGTTAAATTTCCCTGGAGGGTAGGGCTGGGGAGGGGGAGAGCAGAATTGAAGATTGTTCTGTTCTAGAAGAAATTATAGGTTATAGGGAACAGCACAGGATATGAAAGAATTAAAAAAATTTCTCTCCTATTGGAAAAAGTTAGGTTGTATATTCCAAAGATTCATAATATGTAATGGGTATGTAACAATCTACACCATAGAGACTATTGCATAAGCATAGTGGGGATTTCCTTGCCGTACATGTTAAAGGTTAACATTACCTAAGGTTAAAGGTAATTGATGATGAAAAAATAAATGACTTTATTTTCTAATATATAGTAGAAAATATATGTGAAATTTCTTCTGCTAATAAGCAGTACAGTGTTTACATTGTTTAATATAATGCAATGTGTTTGCATTGCTTAATTTCTCTTCTAAGTATATTTGCATTTTAAAGCTGAGGTTAAGAAACAAATTGCTTAGAGTAATTCTTTTGAGTATACACACACATACATGCACACCTGTATACATGCATACGTATATGTATGGATTTAAGAGATTTTATTTGCCACCTTCTCCAGGAAGCCCACCTAAATCCCCACTGATCATTTTACCCCAGTGAGGAACTGGTCCTTTTTCTGTTTCCACAGCATACTGCTTTTGCCTCCATTTCACATACATGTCTGATCCAGGGTTCTCCTGGTACACTCAACTTTCTCTAGGGCATCTCCCATAACACCTATGTTCACAGGCACACCATAAAGATTTGATGAGGTGAGGTTAGTGCTGGAGAGGGGGCTACTGGGAATGTGTATACTGAAAAGCAATGCTGAGGAGATCCAAAGGGGCCATCTCTGTAAAAACTAATGTAGTTAGGAAAAGCTCCAGTATAAATGTTAACTTTGATTAATGGGAACAGGACTGCTTCTCTCAAGAAAATTCTTTGGCGTAAGTAAAATAAAAGGTTCTTAGGTCCCAAATCCGTCTGTCCGTCCGTCTGTCCATTCATCCATCCAAGTGTATACTCATGATACATGAGCCATCGGAGAAGTGAGAGTGCAGCAGGGAGATGGTAAAGATTATTGAAACAAGTCAGTTATTACAGCCATAAAACTAGGCAAAGTTCCCAGTTTAGTCTAGGTGTGTCAAGACGGTATTTATGAAAACTAAGGAAAGCTGGCCCAAGTGCTAGTCTGTAATTACTTTCCAGGTTAAGGTACTCCTCATGGACATGTGACCCAGAATCAGCAGGCTGTATCCTCCGAGGCCATGAGAGGTAAACAACTGACATGTGTTCCAGTAGCTGGAACAGGCATGGCCTGTGTACTAACCTCAACTTTTACTTTTCAAGACTTATTTTCCCATTATTTTTCACATGTGAATATCCAATGAAATTTGGAATACCCAATTTGGAAATTGCTTGTGTGTATGTGGGGGGTAGTTTTCTGGCTACTCACCCTCCATTCTACCCTCAATGACACACCCTTAACTGCCTTTTGTGAACCTTCCTCTCCTTTCTGGTTTATTGATGGGAATTGAAGTTAAGATGTCCTGCCCACTATTCTCTCCCAGTATGAGACTCTCTCTTGAGTGGAATGACTCAAGGAAGTAAAACCAACTGCAGCTATCATTACTTCCTTGTTCTTGCTTTGGAGATACCCTTTGGTTCTAGGGGCCATGTTGTCTGCTGCTCTATTTGCACCCTACCCCCAACCACCCAACCACATTTTTGTATATTATCTTGTTTTTGCAAACTTAGCCATAATTATTTCTGTTGCTTGCAAACAAAGAATTCTAATCAACAGATTAGACTATGGGCCTACTGAGTCCCATAGGCATAAATGGCCTTTAAAAAATAATGATTTTTTTTACTTGATATTTTTCTTTTATTTAAGGTAATATTCACCATGATCCAAAATCATCAAGCTATACCCTGCAGGGCAACTTGGCAGGCCAAGGTGAAGCAAACAGGCTGACATACATATTCCAGCAGCTAGAGCAGGCCATTTCTCTTGGACTAGCCTCAATTTTTACTTTTATAGATTTATTTTCCATTATACTTTCCAAGTTAATTTCAAGTTGATCAATAAATTACAGAAATGAATGAATGAATTATCTTTTGACAGTTTGTGGTGGATAGTTGATTTCTATTCTATTCCTTCCTTTGAATGAGACAATTCTTAGTACCAATACCATTCACATAGAACTTTCAACGTGAAAGAAAGACCTCTATAATGTTCAGAATAGACTTTCCTGAGATGATTCATTTTGGAATGCAGGTTATTTGAAGCAGAAGTCAATTGAAGTCCTGCAGAACCACAAGAATCTTTTACCATTTCTTTAATCACCTAGAAGAATGAAAATTGGAGGGCTTACTCAGTAGTAGGATTTTTACCAGAAAAAACCCTTTCTATTGGAGAAACCTACCTATGTGGCAGGGCAAATATTGAATGGCAGAGCATCTGATATTTTTAATATGAACTACTCACCCTCCCCTTATCATGTGAGTCCCCTCTTCTCTCCTTGAAGCCCCAGGCCCCTATCTCATTCCTCAGCCCATATATATATCCAATGAGGATATACACCCTCATTTTTCCCCATTAGCTTTAAAAACCATATCTATGCAGGTGAGTTCTCCATACTCAATTAAATTTGTTTTCTCTCCTTATATTCTGTCTGATGTCAATCTGCATGCTTGACCAGCCAGAGAAGAATCCAGAACAGAAGAATTTTTCCCTTCCTCAACAAATGTCTTGCACTTTTGAATGTCAACCCCCCAGGAGCTTCCATAAGCCTATTGGTACAGTGACTAAGCAGTGTAACTTTTTCACAAATCTCCACATGCAAGAAAATGATGTCTGTAGACAGAGTAAAAATAAGTCTCACATATAATGAATTTCCAAATTCTTAAAGAATTTTTAAGGTTACAATCCATTTTAAAAGGTCACCAAGTAATAGTAGCTCTTTGCTTTAGTATTAGTTCCTTAATTAATGGAGAGGCTCTGGGTGGGCTAGTTATTAACACTTTTGCTAGTCAAAAGGCATTTTTATATTAAAAAATTAAAGACCCATAGCTTTAAGTTCTTAGTGTACTGGAGGGATGTTTTAGATAATTTTAATGCTCCTACATGGCCATTAGGAAATACTCATGGAAGATCCTATTAATTGAAGAAAGAGAAATAAGTTAAACTCTCCCCTCAAATACACAATACATTTATTTATTGGGTATTTACTTTGAGTCAGGGCATTTGCAAAAAAGAAGATTTGAACCAGGTACCAGGACTGTCAAGTTTTGGGGAGCTTTCAGAGCCTGTTTTTATCTGATCCTCAGGCAAGATGACTAGAAGAAACACCTGTATAGCCACTGACTGAGGATGAAAAAGCAGTAACACCAGCCCATTTGTGTGATGCTCACATAGACTATTTAAGGACACTACAAGGCACATAACCATGACAACCAAGCTATACTGCAACCTTAGGATAATATGGTCCAATAGATCTACTACATGATCCAGCAATCCCACTCCTAGGTTTCTACCTGAAAGAATGAAAACAACAACAACAACAATGAATTTGAAGGGATACATGCACTCCCATGCAACATTATAATAGCCATGTTATAGAAACAATCCAAGTGCCCAAGGACAAATGAGTAGTTTAAGAAGATGTGAGATGGGGCCTCCCTAGTGGCTTAAGGGATTAAGCACCACACTATGATGGAATCTGCAGTCACTGCAGCATGAGTTTTATTCCTGGCCAGGGCAATGACTCACATGGCTCAGCAGACCTCTTTTGTCTTGCCCACTGCTTCCCTCAGCAGTATATTTCAGTCAGTCTACCTGTTCTGTTCCCCACTCTATCTCTGGTGAATCATCTCCCCTCTCCAATCTGACCTGTACCCCAGTTCTTGTATGCATAAAATCAATCTTTAAATAGAAATATGTGATATATATGCAAACACACATATACATATAATGGAATACTATGCAACTATAGAAAAGATTAAATCTTGCCATTTGTGACAACTTGGATAGAACTGGAAGGGTTTATGTAAAGTGAAATAAGTCAGAAGGAGTATAAACACTGTATGATTTCACGTACATGTAGAATATACAGAAACAAAGGAATAGGCAAAAACAAGCCAAAACAAAACCCAGAAATCTGACTACAGAATTGAGGCTATCAGATGGGGAACGTGAGCGTGGGAAGCAAAGCGTGGTGGAAGCCCATTGGACTACGGTATAGGATTACAGGTGCACTGGTGGCTGGCATGGTGTGCTACATACATACGAATAAGTGTGAATCTACACCTCTGGAAACATACATGGTGGTCTAAACCAATGTTACCTCAATAAAAAATACAATTAAAAGAAAAAAAACTATCTAAAATTTTGTTGCAATTTTTAAAGCTTACTAGTTTGCATAAAAGGGAGAATCAAATGTTCTTCATACCACAGCTGATGAGCCAGGTGGGTGAGGTTTCCTTCCTGGCAAACACATTAACCAACTCTCCAATTTCTGAGAATCCTACTGAAAATAAATGATCATTACCAGTCCTTGATAATGACCAGGTCCCGGTCAGTATGAAGTCCTTTAGCAGTGGGAAGCCTAACTGGCACATCAGAACAGAGTTCTAATTCTGCCTGCACAATCTCTGACTAGATTCAAGCTCTTTGAAGTTTACCCATATTGAAAATTTAACTAATTCCTTCCTTTTCTACTTCTGTGTCAAATATAGAAAGGGGGTTGTGTAGTACAGTGGTTAAGAGTTCTGCCGGATGTGGGGTGAGAAGAATTGAGGACTCAGCATAACTCTTGAGGCATTTAGCCTTAAAAACATCTTTGTTCTCTCCATTTAAATGGCCTGGAAACAACAATGAATCCAATAGTAAAAGACACCTCTGGCATGGGATGTAGTGTGATTTCTAAATACCATTTCCCATGGACAGGGATGAGGCCTATCACAGACTACTGAGGTCATGGCTAAAGAACTAGGGAGCCAAGGTGAAGATGCTCTCCCTTCACCTTCCTACCTAAAGATGGGAGCAGCTAGAAAGGTAACAACTACATTGATCTGGTGTACATTCAGTGTGTTTCAGTCCACAGACTCATACTGAGACTGAAAAAGAAAGACTCTTCGGTCAGCTTTGGAGGATGCCAGGGAATCAGTTTCCCCAACACTGGCATATATATGTACACAGTCAAGTCTAACCTGAATTACACCCAGGCACTAGATCCAGCTGCAAACTTATAGACATTTGTATCATGAACCATGTTAAAGGATGCTACAAAGAGACAACAACCAGATCAGCAGAATCCAAACTATGGGAATTCTATAAGACAAACAACTTAATTTAGCAACAAGAACTATGCAAGGGAAAAAAAAATGAAAGCTGAGTTGGGAATCTTTTCTCAAAAGAGGTTTAAGAAACTCATCAATATTTGGATCCTAATTGAAACCAACTGGAAAATACTGAACACTGACTTGAAAGTAATTTCAAAGAATTATTACTAATATTTAAGACATGAAAATAATATAGTGTTGTTTTTTTTTAAATCCCATACTGGAGACATACATACTGAAATGCTGCAATATTGAAGATTGGCTTTAAAATAATTTCCAGAGAGTAGAGGTGGGAAAACAGATAAAAGAAGATTGATCACAAATGGATTATTAAAATTAGGTCAAAGGTATGTAAAAATTTTATCATGTTATTCTCTCTACTCTTGTATACAGTTGAAAATCTCCATAGCAACATAAAGGAACACTGCCTGAGTTAAAATTTGAGCTTAGTATACTGCTAGCAGGATTACTTAACTGTGCTTGGCTCATTTGTCAAATAGGGATGAAGGGCCTATCACGTTGGGTTATGTATGAGGAGGAGAAAGAGCTAATATGCATAAAGCACTGAACTGAATGACCTGTAGACATAGTATGTGCTCAATTAAGTTATCTGCTGCTACTGATTATTCTATATTGTTGTGAAGACCCTAAGTGAGAAGAATTTTAGAAAGTGGGATCTGTATTCAACATTGAAGCAGTGGTCAAGAACAAGGAAGCCTAAAGGTCATTCTTCATGGAAATTTGGAATAGCCTATTAGGGACTAGTTTCATTACAAACTCCAACAAGAACGAGGCTTGTTCTTGAGAAGGCCAAATTGAGAGGACAGGTAAGCAGCTGCCTCTTGAGGAGCATCATGAATGCTCAATGATCAATATTCCTTGCCCCATCTCACTCTGTGGGCAAAGCACACTACTGTCAACAAAGCACACCACTGTCAAATTGGTGTGAGGGTTCACTGCAGAGGTTCAAACTATGGTGGCTATTCTTAAATAAGCACATGCCTTAAAGACACAACTACTAGCACAATATGAACTAGTTAAAAGGGAAAGTCAATTAAGAATGGACAGATAAACACGACTAATACATTAATCAGTGATGCTCCAGGCCAGTGCTTTCTAACTTCAACATGCACATGAATCATTTGGGGATCTTGTTCAACAGCAGGTTCTAGTTCAGTTTAGGGCAGGGTGGGGTTGGATTCTGCATTTCTAGTAAGCTCTCAAATGATGCCGAAGAGGTGTGTCCCTGCACCCTCCTTACTATGCCAAGTTTGGGGTTGGCACTTGGAAACAATCTGACACACAGTATAGTAGAACTTAGACTTGAGTGATTTGGATAAAAGATGATAATCCAGGAGCATGGTTAATCTGAACTACTAGTGGGCAGAATTCATTTCTGATTTGTTGACTTGGTAACTGCTCCATGGACCAAGATGAATGGCACAGACCCATCAGGTGTTAAATCCCTAACACTCACTCTTCTTGGAAACCCTTTGAAAGAAGTTTCAGGTATCGAAATGGCATCAAAGAGAAAACTATATAATTTAATTCTCTATAAGGTATCTTGCCTGTTCAATATACTTTAGCATAATTTGAATTTGGGATTCCTTCCTTTTTCTTATTTTCCCAGCAATGAGATGTGGGGACCAACACTACAAGATAAATGATTTTATGAATGCAAAGATGGTGCATCATGATTAAAAATTCCAGTTTTTAAAAAAAGAACAAATGGACTTGGTACACGTTGAATTATGAGAAAAGGATTTTGAAACCACCTCTTTGGCAATGTGAGAATGACCTATCACAAGAGAAAGCCTCCTTCAGAAGCTCTTTCCTGTTAATGATTTTTTTGAACTCTGACAGAAAGGAAAGGAGAGAGAGAATGGCCTAAGACAGGAGGTTTGTCAACTTCTCTGTTATCCTCACCTGTTTGATCATGTGTAGCTCACATTCCAGATTAATATTTCCCCAAAATTTCCATAGGAATGCTAGTTCCTATGGAACTAGTTATTGTGCTTAAAAATGGCCTTGATTAAATAAGTTAGGAACGCTCAGGGTAAAGGGAAGTTTATCAGGCCAGTGGATGCTGGGTCTTCTTGGAGAGCTCCAAGGCTAATAATGCACATGGGAACCAAGAGGCATTCACCAGGCACAGGCTTCTCCTTCTTGATTGACTATGGACCTTGCTTTCCTAGAACCATCTCTTGAGAGAAGGATTTGTAGATTCTACCCTGAGAGATGTGGGTTGGGGGAGCTGGAGCAAAGTGTGTCTTATTGACTTTGAATGAATATAGTCCTCGATCATTCACAAGGTGGTGAAAATGGGTACATACAAGATGGGAAGTTTCTAGAAATTTCTGTGATAAGTAAAAACCTTTTTGACAAGGTGAGGGTCTCATAGCTGATAGGGATTTAGAGGGGAGACAAGCTAACCAAAGTTATTAATACTTGCTACCTAAAATAGTAAATTTATAAACATACCCTATTTGTAGGGATTCAAAATCCTGAGACAATTGGTGAACTTGGCCTTCTGTGTGCCTCAGAGTTTTCTGTAAAGTGGGGACAGCAATGTCCACCAGACAGGGAAGTGGTGAGCACACAGAGAGACAATGGAAGCAAATGCACTGGCTGTAAGAAGCACACAGCTGGCAGCTTCATTCTCAGTACTGTGATAAGTGGGTTTTAGAAGCACTTGAGGTGGCACCAGCCCCTGTGGTTCAAGGAGGTGGTGGTAGGTCCAATTCAAGATGATGTGGAGGCACTTCAAAACATACCTGACCCTTGGGGCCTCCCCAGTGGTGCAGTGGGTTAAGCACTGCATATGAAGCAAACCACTGCTACTGCAGCATAAGTTCGATCCCTGCTGCTGGCCAGGGGGGTGACCCATATGGCACGGCAGAACCCTCCTGCTGTGCCCGCTGCTCCCCTCAGCAGTGTGTTTCAGTTGATCTGCCTGTTCTGTCTCTGGTGAATCTTCTCAACCCCTGCACCTCTGACCTGTACCCCAGTTCTTGTATGCATAAGTAAATAAATCTTTAAAACAACAACAACAACAAAACCCCAAAAACCAAAACCAAAATATATCTGACTGAACTCCTACTCTGCTGGTGGGTCATAATCCACTGGCGGTGGCTGGGAAGAAGGCATGAAGAGCTTTAAAAGTTGCTGCCTATAGTGGTTATGACTCGTCCTCAATCCCTGGAATGATTTGGGGGTGAATCTCTAAATTTTGATTCCTCTCCCACATCAATCTGGGGATATGTTCCCTGGAATCAAATGTTTCTGTGGCTAAATGTATAGGAATGCTACAAATGAATTCCTGACGCCCCACCTCCTTTGGGGTTATGAGTTCGGGCAGTCAGCAATGTTTGCAAACATGTTACCTATCTTTCTCATCATATTAAGTCCTTGCAATTTTTATTTTTTTGCACTCTCATCAACATCTCTCTTCACACATTTGAGTAATACTACAGTCTAGAGCTAGCCAGAAGAGTGTGTTATCCATGTTCAGTTCTTTTTTTGCACTGATAACATAAGCAAGAAGGTAGCCAACAGCAGGCAAAATTGCTCCTTTCCAGGAACCTGGTTAGGCTGACCTTGATTCCTCCTGTCACTTGCTGCTTTTATGTGGGAAGAAAATTGAGTTGATAACGTGTGCTTTTAATTATCCATCTCTGAGTAAACTCAAGGCCACGAAGAGCCAAGGGAGCAACTACTGAAAACTTTAAGAGCTGACATTGGACAAACTTATCTTTGAATCCTGGCTCCAACACTTTCTGACTCAGGAACATGGGGCAAATTATTGAATCTCTCTGTGCCTCAGTTTCCTTGTTTGCCTAATAGGGACAGTGGCGGCAGCTCCCTCATTGGGTTTTTGTCAGGATAAATGAAATGATCATGCAAAGTCCTTAGTGACAGTTTAATAAAAGCACATTGTTGTTATTATTGCTGCTGCTTCTACTACTATATAGAAATAGAAGAAAACACTAGAGCAAGGAGAGGAGGAGAATCAAGAATTGAAACAGAATAGAGAATTGTGGAAAGCTTTCAGAGAATTGTGTATGTTTTCTTCATAAACGACTTTATTTATTTATTTTTGCAAATCATCATGCCCAGCACCCAGTGAGAATTCAGGGTCAAAGTTTGAGAGATGTTTTAAATTGGCTGCTCTATAGCTCTGGCATGTGAATGACCCTTTCATCTGGCTCTTCATTCTAGTCAAATCCCAAACTATTTGACTAATTAAGAAACAAGAAATAGCTTGGGAGCTGCTGCCAAAGACAAAAGGAAAAAAAAAGGCCAGTTAATATTCAGCCACTTTGAAATAAGTGTCCCAGGGCATAAAAAGGCTCTGGGTTGTGATGCGGGTGCTGGGGTGGGAGGCAGAAGGGGCTGTTTGTAAGCCAATTCAAGTTTCAGCGCTTCCAGAATCTTTCAGGAAAGAATGAGACCAAGTAGAATAGAAAGTGGCAGAGTGCCTTGCACGCGGTGAGGCAGGGTGGCTGGCTGACACAGGCACTCACATCTCCACACACGCGCGTGAGCCCATGCCTAGTTCTTACTGTGACTTTTGATTAAGTAAATTTGTAAGCCTCTGCTCTAGTGTTCAGGCCACAGGGCCCTGGGTCCAGAAGTAGATTATTCTTGTGGGTCTAGAACAGCTTTGTGACTGTAACTCCAGATCCTGCCCTGGTCTTTTATAAACACTGGGTGGGTGGTCGGGGGGGGGGGAGGTTAGAGGGAAGGGTGGGGATGTGGCCAGGACAAGCAGGGAGGGGAAATTCAGACACTGTGGCCAAGGGCAGTGACTGACTCAAACAGAACCTAGAAACGGACGGGGAGGCCGAGCATCTGATAAAATGCAAGGTGATACCCGCCCTTGTGGTCACAGAGGTTCCATTTCCGGTGTAGAACAGCACCCCAGGAGCTGCAGTGTGAGTCCAACCTCTGTATTCAACTCTTTCATTTCCTGATCCCATTAGACTCTTACAGCAAAATTATGGGACAGCCAGCATTATCCCCCATGAAAAGATGAATGAACGGACTTCTGAGGACCTGATCAATTGAACAAAAAGGATTTTATGAGACCTGTTCATCAGATGCTTTGAGTGAGAGGCATAGCGAGGTATGATGAGCTGTCTCCTGTGGAGAAGGTCCAATTAGGATAACTAAACCCTCGCTCATGTGACTCTCTGAGAAATTAAGTGTTTGCCATTTCATCTTCTCAAATTTCCCATTCAACCATTTTCTCCTCAAAGGCCGGCAGAATGAAGGCGAGTGATAGAACGGGCAGAGAAAGGTAGCGAAGCAACATCAACCGTCCTAAGGAGAATTCTAATTGGAAATTGGAGCTGAGTACCCAGTTTCAATAAATCAACCCTACCACCTGCCAACACCACTGACATTTGCTGGTCTCCTACTACGTGGCCATCTTTATCTCAGTAATTCACGTACATCATTTAGTCTTCAGCATCACCCTACACAGAGGACACTATTCTTGTCCCCATTTTCCAAAGGGGGGAATGAGGCATAGGAACAGTGACGACAGCTCCCTCATTGGATTTTTGTCAGGATAAATGATTATGCAAAGCCCTTAGTGACAGTTTAATGAAAGCACATTGTTATTCTTATTATTGCTGCTTCTACTACTATATAGAATAGAAGATCACACTGGAGCAAGGGGGAGGGGAGAATTAAGAATGGAAATGAAACAGAATAGAGAATTGTGGAAAACTTTCAGCTTAACTGTAAGAGGGGGATAAGGTATTTAAGATGAGGGAGAGAGTAAGTGGTGGGTTGGCTTTTGAACCCAGCTCCATCAGATTTCTGGGCCTGACATGATGTCCAAGCCACCACATGCGTAAGGCTGAGTGCACAAGTGTCAGTGATACCCTCTGCCCTCAAAGAGGCTTCAGTGCTGTGGAGAAGGTTAGAGAGACTCAAACAGAAAATCTCCCTAATGCCCTGCTGCTGGGGTCAAAGGAGTACTGGAGATCCACGGAGGGAGGACTGCTGGAGCTGAGCTGGGCAGGAGAAGCAGGGGTTGAATCAGCACAGGAAAGCGGGCTGGTCCCAAGGACAAATGAACAGATAGATACTGGACTTCTTGGTACACAGCAGGGCAGGGTTTCTTCAGTTGAACAGAATATGCCCCCATTTGGAAGCTCAGAGGCCTTCAGCAAGTTGTTTAACTGTTCTTGGCCTCAGTTTTCTTTTCTGGGATCAGAGCATGCCATCCATCTCAGAGGGGGCCTGGGAAGACAGAGGCCATCTAACAGACGTAGGGAAAGGAGGCACTGCCACTTTCCTCCCTGTCCACCAGATTACACTGTTTTCCGGTTTTTTGATCTTAACATGGAAAGTCTCACAAAGAACCCTACCTGCTGTGAGAAGCCTTTTACGACGCGCCTTTGTTTGAGGTTTGTCTCGCCATCCAAGTTGGAGGTCTCCAGGTGGCAGATCCCGCTGGGGTCGGAGGAGAACAGGAGGAGGATGTCTGCCGGGATGATCTCATTGCACTGCATCTGGACGAAGTCTCCCACCCGCACATCCTGCCAGCACTTCTGCACATAGCTCTGCCTTTTCCTGTGGAGGGAGAAAGAGCAGTCAGAGGCTGTTCACAGGTTCTCCAGAAAATGAATGAGTGAGTGGAGGAAGGTCTCGGGCACCTAAACATCTTCCAGTCAGTCTGTCAGAAGACTGGTTTCACTTCAACCTTGCCTCCATCATAATCTTTTGAGAAAAGCTGAGAATGAGCCTCAGAATCCCACTAGACAAAGGTATGGCGTTCCTATCATTTAGGGTGCTGCCCGTGGACTGTGCTCAGTGCCTGCCTCCTAGGAGAGAACATTCCAAGGAGAAGGCAGCTCCACTGTCCTAGGAACAGTGCTCTCAACATAGCTCCACACCCCACAGAGAAGCGGGCTATCACCACAGAATGCAGGGCTGCCAGGATCTTGCGTATTGAAAGATTGCTGTGATTAGCAGCGTGACAGGTGGCAGTAAAGGTGAGGATACAGACCACATTCTGGAAAGATCTGTAGCAGTCCTGAAACTGAAAACTCTGGGCCATCAGGAAATCAGGAGAAGGCAGCAGCAGCTTTGATGGGTGGGGCTGCACAGAACAGAGGGCTGAGGAACCTGAGGAAATAAAGCACTTGTCCTTCCAATCCTAAGTATCGAGCCGAGATCCTTATAGTGTTAGCAGCAACTGCCAAAATGGTCACTGGCATTGCCAAAGAGCCAACCACTAGTGTGAACAAATGCTTCTTTTACCTGCCAAATGGTCCGTGGAAGTAGATGGTGTTAGACCTTTTTCACAAATGAGGAAATTGAGGGTCTCAGTGAAATTTCCTAAGGTCTTAATAAGAACAGTGGTGGAATCTGCATGTAGGCCCATCACGACACCGAATATCTTGGTCCTCTCAGCCTCAGCTTTTCTATCATTGGCCAAAGAATGAATTGCTATCCTAAACAACACATTCCTTTTCAGAAATTCCCTTTACAATGCCTGCTTTCCACTTGGCCAAATACTGAACCGTCCCAGGCAACTGAGTCTATTCCATCTTCCACCTTCTAAGAACTATTTCTGGGAGTTCATTCCCTAGGCACCCCATGAAGCCTTTGGACATGCCAAATGAAAGTAAAATATCCAGGAGTTTAGAATGTTTAGAAACTAAACACCTCATGTACCACAGTTCAAATCCGTCCCAAAGGTCTTGGCTGGTGCCTCTATCTAAAACTGCTCTTAGAATCACAGTCTACCCATTCCCAGTGGCATTTTTTACACCAGCTGGGACACGGAAACTGCTGAAATACCCACTGTTTGATAACTACATCAAGAAGACTTGGTCCATCTGCACTTGGAGTACTATTCAGACATAAAAAGAGATGAAATGCAGCCATTTGCAACAAAATTTAAGGAGCTTGAATTTTGTGTAGTTAAGCAAGTCAGAACAATAAAAACAAATAGTGGACATTTACAAAGCAGAGGATGCAATAACATAAAATACTCTCAAATAATTGGGGATCAATAATCACTATGAGGTTTTTGAAGTTAAGACGGAATGGGGAAAGAAAGGGACAAGGGAATATAAGGGCTGGTGATAGGGGACAAAAAATAGCTGTGTTTGTAAATACCCCTTTTTCAATGTGGGGTTTGGAACCAAAGTAGCATTCCCACTGTGGCCCACTGAGGGCAGCTGGCTGGCAGGTGGATGCCTCTGAGCCTCCAGGTCTGCAGAGGCTGTGCTGTGCTGTTTTGCTCCACTGAGGTTGAACCCATCTGGGCATGTTACTGCTTGTTTCTGTGGGAACCTGGGCTACTCCCCCCATCTGCCTGCTGTGCAAATCCATTTTTTCATAGGGAGAGAGTTGTTAGCAGAATTTTGCTTTTCTCCTTTGATTGCACAAATGTCCCTGAGAAGGATTAGGGGTTTGCTGTCTTCCTCCCTTCCTTGAGGCCCTCTGGAAAACCCACGTCACCCTCCCAAGATCCCATTTTCCATGTCATAAAAGGTCCTTGCAGTGGACTACACTGATGCCCTGAAATACATGTGCTTCCCTTTGGGTGGCCAAGGGAAGATTCAGTCAGAGTTCATAAAATCAGGAGGGGCATTAGACTGGGGAGCAGCCCTGCACCCTAAAGACTTGTGCTTGGTGGAAGTAGTCCCAGCTCCAGAGTGTACAGCACAGCAGCCTCTGGTTAAACCAATCTGTGGACCATATTATCCAAGGCTATCGAGTCCACTTCTGGGTATTTTGGGACAATGCAACTGTAGCATTTTAGGAATTCTTCTTTCCATAGAAAAACATATTTAGCGAAGTAAGTCAGAAGGCAAAAGAAAAATACCAGATGGTTCCTCCCCTAGGAGGAATATAAGGGAACCAAGTAAGGATTAAGGAAAGGAATAAGAACAATAATAATAATAATAATAACAACAAGAAAGAAGCAAAAACCAAAAATGAAAAGAAAAGGACAAACTGGGGACACTTGGTGGGGAGGGAAGAGGGAAAGGGTGGAGGGCAGACGGGAACATGGGGAACTGAGGTGATGGTGCACTGGTGTAATGGTGATGGGGAATACATGGGGATATAATTGATATCAAATATATGTAAATTAAAAAAATTATATTATTAAAAAAAAAGAAAGTATAAAAAAGAATAAAAACACACACACAAAATAATGTACCAGATATCTCAGCACTTTCTCATTCCATCAGCTGATTTTATACATCGCCCCTGCTCGTCATCATTCTTTTCCAAGAAGAAAAGGGATAGTCACCCCCATTTTTTAGTGCAATTTCAGAAATACATGAAGCCATATACTGATATATTTAGGGTGGACTCTGCACCCTTCCTAATGTCAATGTCACTGACAGAGTTCATGGTCTCTCCTGATTCAGGGGAGGATTTGTTATTTCCTAAAGCACCTGTTAAATGTGAAGCATAAAGCCACTTTTAAAGGAATGTTCTGTGGGAAAAGGAAATTCATGATGAGGAGTGGTGTGGGTCAGCTGCTCGTGCCGCCTGACAAAAGTCCAGGTATGAGGGACACTCTTGGAAGACTGGGATGCTCCAAAGGCTGGCCCCTGCTGGACTCCTTTTCTCTTGGCTAAAATTGTAATTCTGTGATTTCATGATATGTGCTTACTGAAAAAACATTCACGGGGGTGGTTATAAAATTGGCCATTTTGCTAGACAGAATAATTGGATGCTATGCATTTTGATGATGAACTACCGATTGGCAAATATTGTAACATAAATTCAAAAAGCCAATACTGCAAAACCAGGCTGGATCAAATGCAATTGGAGTGTGGTTGTTTTTACAAAAAGTTAGTTATTAGGTAATTTCCCAGACCTAAACATTAGCTATGGGAAACTGGCCTTGGGGACCAAAGAAAGACCTCTGTCACTTGGCCCATTGTGGAAGGCTCTGTATCTCCCATGTGATAAATGACTCACGTAAACCCTACCAAACCTCCTCTCTCCTATTCTTTGCCTCTGTTTTACTTAAATCATAATCATATATAAAAAGTCTCCCTAATAACAAAAAATATTGATATTAGTTTAACTCTAGACCTTGCGGCTAATAGTCTGTCATACTCAGAGTAAAAACAAAATAATTAGTTGTGACTGCGCCAAGTTGCTATGCCTGCCTTAATATTAAAAAAAAAAACATGCCATGCTGATAGAAACATGTCGTCTTGCACGTAGGTTTTACCTTGAGACAGTGTATGCCCTAAATCTTGACTGGAGGCCATAAAGACTCTGAGTTGTTCTTAAGAAAAAAATGTAATGATTGTTGTCTTTCTGCTCTATGCACGTGATGATGTAATCCCACTGCTTGCTTGCAATGTATAAATAAAGACCTGTTGAGACCCTCAGTAGGACGTTTGCTCCACTCTGATCAAGTGACTAGTGACTCCTGAATCCCCATTAACTCTCTGATGGACACCGTCTTCTCCTGTGGGGGCGCTGGCCTCGGCTGGCTGGAGCTGGCCTCTGGCAGAGAAGGAGTGACAGGCTTTCTCTTATGTTTTTAAAAAAAGTTTCTAAATATTACTGTAAAATCTCTCCAAGGAACAAAGGGTTGCAACTCAATGTGTCCAAGCTCTTCTCTTTAACCTCTGGGTGTCTTGGTAATGCCTCAGAGGACGGTGAGGTGTCGTCTGATCTACAAGCTCAGCATACCATCCAGGCTCTGAAATGGGATTCAGTGAGAACACTTCTGACCTTGAGTAGTCTCCTGACTGCCAATACTTCCAGAGCGCAGGGATGCAGAGGGCTTGCAAATGCTGGTGGAGAGAGCTGCATCATCGGCTCATCAAAGGCAAGGTCAGGGCACCTCCTTCCCCTTCTAAGAGAGAACTCTGGTGTTTATTATGACATGTGGGTCATGGAGGTGATGGCAAATGGAGGGTTATGGAGATCAGTTTCTGGAAAATACATTTTGATGAAGAGTTATTTGTATGAGCTGGGCTGAACTTGGGTCTTGTTGATTCCCATCAGGATGGTAAGGATCCTGTCAGTGGCGCTCCCAAGAAGCTGAAGGCAGATCTATCTCTGGGAGATGGGGTGGGGGTCAGGTACCCTCACCTGGTACCCTCACCTCTGTCTTTCCATTGGATGGACTCCTCTCTTCCTTAGGATGCCAAGTGGTGGTAAAGAAATGAGTCCTTCACGTAGGCTTACCCTTGCCTGCTGCCCACTCCCAAGACAGATCATTCATTGTCTCAAAGAGTAGCCCATGGCTACTCTCTGGCATGCTCTGGCTGTGTGTGTCCAGCACAAAGAAGCTATGGAATCAAGATGATTGTGCACTGTTAGGTATAAAAATAGATTCTTTGATGTGCACGGTGGAAATGTGGTTTGGTCATTTACTTGGGTTCATAATTTGAAGAATCATATTTATTTTCTTCCACATAGAGTGTTATGACTACACCATCACATTTTCTAGGAACTTGAGTGATTAAACAATGAGACCTGGGGGACATTTCCTCCTCACTCTGGGGTCTTGCTGCTGGTTTTCTGATCCTCTGGGGTCCACTTTGTCGTCCCAACAGTTAGGAGCATGTTTGTGGAAAAGGCATGCGCATACAGCCCTCGGGGTCCAGAGCCCTCGGAGGTGATCAGTGGCTGAAGCCAGCTGAGGTGGAAAAGCAACGTGCTTCTGCATCGAGCGACACCCTGTGCGGCTGGCAGCCGGGAGCCACCCTGGGGCATCACTGCCCGTGAAGTCAGCCCACTCGGCACAGCTGCTCTGGCTGGATGCAGCCACACGCTCTCGATCGGCTCCCTGCTTAGCAGACCTACACCTGGGAACTGACTGCTATTTTAGTTGCAGGGGAAGCTCACCGCTGCTTAAAAAGAAGACAAATCAACGTGGCTTGGGACGAAGACTCCATCTGGCAGGTTCTGCCTGGAGGAGAAATTAAGTGGTGTAGTGCTAAACAGCTTTCCTAGAGGAGACAGGGCTTATTAAGAGGCAAATAAATAGCAAGAGAGATTTGTTACCAACTGGATGCCATGGGGAAGCAGGTAAAGGGTGGGGGAGTATGGAGGAGGAGAGGATGCGGAAGTGCCTTTTCTTAAGTGTGTGGGTTTCATGAAGAGTTTTGAGGGACTAGAGTAGAGGAGATTCAGAGGGAGGGTTTATTTTTTGTGGGACTTCCTACTTAAAGTAGGATGATAAGCTGATTTGGGTTGTCCCTCAGGAAGCTTGTTATGTCAGGCCTAGACACATGCTGCCACCCAGGGAGAAAGGAGGGTGCCAGGGAGAATGACAGTGAAGGGTTAAGAGTAGATTTGAATCCCAGTTTCACCCTCTCCTGCCTGTGTGACCTTGGGCAAGTGACTCAGTCTCTCAGAACTTGTTTCTTCACCTCTCAGTGGAAGGTAGTGCTGGAAGGATTGGCGACAAGATCCATGCATGGGAATGAGCTCAAGGTATTGTGTTTAGTAAGTACTCTGTAGGCACAGGCTCATGTGATGATGAGGATGTGAATGACTGTCTTGGTGTGGCTAAGCACCACCATGACTGTCCCATTGTTTTCTTCTTAGTGCTGTGGGGACACCCATCTTAGGTCTTACGGTTACCTCACATGGTGGGGGCTCATGCACACAATGGGAAAGACAAGCCAAAAATTTCCCCAGGCCCAGAAAAGAGGTACCCAACCTCAACAAATTGAAGACTTAGGGCTCTGGACTCTGAATCTCCAGAAAAGTGTCTCTAACCAAGGTTACCCAGAAAATCCTTCTTGAAAAACTAATTCTAAAGTTTGTATGATGAGAAAAAGACCCAGAACAACAAACACTGTATTGAAGAAGAACATGACCTAACCTCAGGACTTACTATGAAGCTATGGTGATCAAGAGTAGGGTGATGTTGGTGAAAGAATGGGCAAGTGGACCGATGGAACAGAACAGAGAATTCAGAAATAGACCCACATATATACAGTCAACTGACCTTTGAGAAACGAGCACAGGCAGTGTAGTGGAGCAAAGATAGTCTTTTCAACAAAGGGGGGCTAAAACAACTTGACATCCACATGCAAAAAGGTGAATCTAGACAGAGACCTTACACCCTTCTGAAACATCGACTCAAAACGATCACAGCCCCACACATAAAATGCAAAAGCACAAAACTCCTAAATGGTGTCATAGGAGAAATTCTAGGTGACCTTGGGTATGGTGGTGACTTCTTAAATACAACATCAAAGGTACTACCCATGAAAGATATAATTGATAAGCTGACCTTTGTTAAAATGACAAACTTCTACTGTGCAAAAGGTAGTACCAAGTGAATGAAAAGATAAACTACAGACAGGGAAAAAATGTGTCTTGCCAAAGATACACTGGATAGAGGATTGTTATGCAGAATATACAAAGTAGTCTCAAAGCAACAATAAGAAAACCAAGCTAATTTAAAAATAGGCTAACAATCTGAATAGACACTTTGCTAATGTGGAGAAAGTAGAGTAACGGGAAAAGCAAGATGTCGTAGTCATATCGGAAAAAGTTTGAAAATCTCTTACAAAATTAAATATGCTCTTTACCACATTTTCTACTAATTGTGCTCCTTTGTATTAACCGAAAGGAGGTGAAAACTTACACTCACAGAAAATATCGGCGCATGGATGTACAAAATTGCCAAGACTTGAATGCAACTAAGATGTCTTTCAGTAGGTAAAAGGAAAATAAAGGTTGGTCACCCAGACAAAGGAATATAATGCAGTGCTGAAAAGAAATGAGCTATCCAGCAGATAGCAACTATGCAGGAGAAAACTCAAGTGTAGATTTTCAAATGAAATAAACTAAGTTGAAAAATGTATATATTGTATAATTACAATTATAGGACACTCTGGAAAAAGCCAAAGTATGGAGACAGCAAAAAGATCAGAGGTAGCCAGCAGTTATAGGTAGGGGGGAGGGATGACTAGGTCGATTCTAGAGGATTTTTAGGGCAGAAATAGTACTCTATGATACTATAATGATGGATAAGTCAATATACATTTCTTCAAACTTGTGCAATACCAAGAGTGAACTGGAACATAATTTATCAACTAAGGGTGATGATGTGTTAACATAGCTTCCCTCATTGCAACACATGTGCCACACCGGTTGGTGGCATTGAAAGCGGGGGCTGTTGATAGTGGGGGAGGTTGTGCAGGTGTGGAGCAGAGGGTATGTGGGAAATCTGTACAACTTTCTGTCAATTTTACTGTGAACCTAAAACTTTTTTTAAAAAAAATAGTCCTGGGCTTCCTTGATGGTGCAGTGGGTTGAGCACTGTACTGTGAAGCATCCGTGGCACAGCAGTGCAAGTTTAGTCCCTGGCCAGGGAGGGGACCCACAGAGTGCAACAGAGCTCTCCTACCTTGCCCTCAGCTCCCCTCAGCAATGTGTTTCAGTTGATCTGCCTGTTCCGTTCCGTGCTGTCTCTGGTGAATCCTCTCACCTCCCATGACTCTGGCCTGTACCCCAGCTCTTGTATGCATAAATAAAAAAATCTTTAAAAATAGTCTTAATAAAAGAAACCTGGACTGGAGAATATTTGCTAGGTCTCTAACTGAACCTCCATTGTACAGATGAGGAAACCAATGGGAGGAGGACCCCATGGAGTAGGCAGTGATAAAGCTGGGCCAGAGTTCTGCTCTTTCCATGGCTCCAACAGGAGAGCCCAGAGCGCTGTGGCTGGTCCAGGAAGACCTGTAATGCCAGTGATTTGGTGGTGGTGACATGCTGAAGAAGAGCCTCTCTCCAGAAGCCAAAGGTCAGAGTCTGGTGAGCCCGACTAGAGACCCAGAACTACCTTTAGCCTATACAGCTTGACCATAAGCCCTCGGCTTATTAATCTATCAGGTGGAACAAATACTTTCTATTCTACAGGTGAGAGTGAGCAGGAAGAAAGACAACATATGAGAAGTGTCTCTGAACCTCAGCAAACAGCATTTACTGCTGCTTTTATTACCATCGCAGTTATCACAGCTCTCAGCCTGGAGCAGACAGGGTCTCTGCTGTGGGCACCACAGTGAGAGGCTACAGAGTTGTCTGTTTCCATCAGCTGTGATGAGTGACGTGTGGAGGTTTTGCCTGGAGACAGAGATTGGAAAGAGGGGATGGGAACTGATAAATGAGGAAGGGTCTCAGGCCTCTGTCCCCAGGACATGGAACAGAAACAACAGTATTTCCATTAAAGACAGTGCAGCCTAGGTGAGTGCACCTGTTTCTTTTATCCCTATTCTCCCCACACCTACCTGTCAGCTACAGTCTATAACGAAGAGGGCTTTGGACTTAGAGGTACTTAGAGTCACAGAGGGGAGCAGCTGAGGCCAGAGGAGTAGCAAGGGACCCAGAAACACTAAGGGGATACAGTGACAGTCACCAGACACTAGGATGCCCAGATCTATCTGGGGTGAGGGGTTGAGGACTAGGGTGGGAAGGCTGAAATCCCAAATCAGCAGTTTGAGGTTGAGGGTCACCGTCATCGGGGCTTTGGAAATTATGCTGGTGAGGCCTGACACATTGGGGTCCTGTCTGGACAACAGCATGTCCTTCTTAATACACTGGAAGAAGCTGAAGCCCCAGCTCTGCAGGCAGCCTGCTCCTTGCCCTCTCGGCCCATAGGGCTGCTGCATACTGAAACCAGAACCGAATAGAACGGCATCAAGCAGCCACGACCACAAAACACGGGTTGGGGCTGAAGATTCACAGGTGTAATTGGCGAGGTCACAGCCACAGATCATGGGGCAGCAGCCCAGAGGGTTGGGAGATGTTTCTGTAGCCTCTGTGCGGCCAACTCCTGCCTTTCTCCTACCACTTGGGGCACTGAGTGCCAGCGCCTGCCTCTTGCTGCCTTGCCACCTAGCTCGTTACCCATTCCTAATGTTCCATGCACCTTCTAGCTCAACGGCACTTTCCACAGCTAGCATGACCCTGGGTTTTATATTTCTGTACCTACATAGGGTTACTATGGTGCCAGGATCTAGAAAATACTTAGTAATTGATTCTTTAGATTTCTTGAACATGAGGCAATAGAAGGGAATATCTTCCTAATCTTTAGTCACTTAAACATCTAACTTATTTTGTTATGGACTCACCAGGGGAGACTTCCAATAATAAAATGAGATATTACATTTTATATATCATACAATGTATACAATAACATACTTTATATGATGTATATAATATGTACACTGTATATATCATGCAAAATAGAATGTCATATATCATGAAATGATGATATATGTAACCTATGTGGCATGATATGGCATAAAATAACATACATCTACTAAGTACAGCATTTAACCTACATTACTATTTAGCAGCCTGATAATGAAAACAATTTTTATTATTACTATTATCTCTATTTCATATATGAGGAAATTTGTACCTAGAAAGATTATAGGGATCCCCCTTCTCTGCAGGGACACATTCTGAGAACCCCAGGGGCTGCCTGAAACCTTTGCTAGTACCATGTATACTGTGTTTTTCCTATACATTCATACCTGTGATAAAGTTTCATTTCTAAATTAGGCACAGTAGAAGATGAACAATATAAATACAAGAGAACAATTATAATAACATTATATTAAAACTTACATAAATATGGTTCCTCTCGCTCTCAAAATACCATATTATGCATAATATTTTTGGACGGTGGTTAAACGTTACTGAAATATGGGAGTGAAATCATGGATACTGGGATAGCAATTTCCAGAAGTGCACCTGCCAGGGCACCCGTGTGACAGTGGTTGTGTTGGGGGTGGGGCATGAGCAGATGAAGCCTCATTTGGAATTGGGAGCTCCTTCAGGGCAAACCAGAGGCTCTCAGTCCTCACCCACTGAGCACAAATCCTGCCTGTTGACGTGTGCAGGGCTTCGGGACACTGTTTTATGACTCTTCTGCCTGCCAAGTTCAGGGGAGGACCTCATGCATGCTATCTGGAAATGACAAGCTGAATCAGCCTAACAGTTTATGGCCTGTGTGTGCATGAGGCAAGGCCGGGTAAGCAGGGTAGGGCCTGCAAAATGGGTGCCTCCCAGAGGTGTCTGCTCTGCCGGGCCCAAAGAGGGAGCAAAGCCCCAGGACCGCTGCAATGGTCTGTTGGTCTGCAACTCCAGCCAGAGGGCCTCTCCATTGTCATGCTTCAAGGGGTGTTCAGATTCCTCCCTGGGGCCCTACTACTATGTTTTTAGAGCTCACAATGAAGTTTTAAGGGAAAGAGCTTGTCATCTCTCATGGTTCAAACTCTAGCCAATGGTCTTTCTGGCTGCTCCCAGCTTCCAAAAGGCCATGCTCTATCATCAAAGTTCTAGAAGTATCCTGAGTAGTATTTGTCTAATCTTTCCTATATGCTACTGTATGCCAGGCCCTGCAAAGCAGCTCAGTGAATTGGCTCATTTGGTGAAGGTGGGCTTCTGATTGCAATTTGATGTTAAGATGGCCCTGACAAAGTCTTAATTCTCCCAGTCAGTCATCTCCTTTGTATCTCTGAAAGAGCTGTTATTTGTTGGAAATAATAGTAGCATGGGGGCCTCGCAGTTGCTCATTTTTTCTGTTTATCATCATCGAGGTAACAATGGCTCACAGTGCTGGATTTGGCTCAGGAGGTACAGAGCCATACCTCCTCAGATGTACACCACACACACCTACCCCTCATACCCCTTCAGCATAGACCACTGGGCTCCCTCCCTGGCCCTGTTCCCAGCCCCAACCTCCCTCGCACGTATCCTCAATTCTACAATCATATTTTTAGAGTTTGTTTTAGTTTCATTTTATCTCTTCCTTTGTCTGGTTTCTCTATATTCCACAGACGAGTGAAATCATTCCACATTTGTTTTTCTCCTAGCTTATTTCCCTTAGCATCATGCCTTCCAGTTTCATCCATGTTGTCACAAATGGCAAGGGTTCATTTTTTTTTTTTTACAACTGAATAGTATTCCATCATGTATATGTATCGCATCTTCTTCATCCACTCCTCTGTCCTTGGGCATGTAGGCTGTGTTCATAACTGCATTTATCCAAGGAATACACAAACACTAATTCGAAGGAACTTACTTCTGTGCTCGCTGCAGCCGCTGCTTTGTTAGTGACAACATAAGCATGATCTCTGAATATATTCTCTTAGTGTTGGATGAAGTGACTTTGACTTTGGGTGAGATCAGGACCTCCCTCACATGCATCTATATCTCAGTGCAGGTGTGATCAGGGGTGCTATGGAAATGGCAGGGTGGTCAGAAGACCAGGCTCCAGAGGGCTTTCTAGAATTCAGATTTTAAATTCTGCCACACAGAGTGGAAGAAAAATGAGAGATCAGAGTACAGTCTTTTTTGTCTTAAAGTGTTATCACTGGTTATGTGGCCTAGTAAATGTCCTTGACTTTCTCCAGTTAAATAAGCAAATCTTTCCTTGTAAGTGTGGGCAATGTTCAGGGATAAGGAGGATTTGGGCTGGGCCTGGCTTTGAAAACATTAGAGCTGATATGACTAGAAATCATAGACACTGGATTAAGCAGTTTGTAAGGACTCTTGTCCAGGCACATGGCCCTGGGAGACAGGAGCTGGTACTGGCCCATCTTACAGATGTTGAATGGAGGCGCCAGTGACCAAGGGCCCACACTTGACCTTGCATTCAGTGAGTGGCAATTCTGAGACAACCCCAGGTTTGAGGCCTGAGTCCCTTGATGCTCACCATTCAGGAAGATGCCACGTTTTAAATGTCACCATTGAGACTGCTCTATTCTTCCTCCTTGCTGTTGCATTGTCTAATTTAATTCTATAGCCTCATTACTTTCCAGCCCTCTTGCATGTCAGCTGTACATCTTTTCACAAAGTATACTGCAGAGAGATGATGGTTACTATTTAAAGGTGAGACAAATAGGCCCACATGGTTGTAGTGGCAGCTCTTAGGTCAGACAGCTAATTTAGTGACAGATCCAGGGTCAGAACCTCTATTCTTCTTATTCTCAGGTCTTCCAAAGGGGTCACACAAGGCCACTGACATGCAAGGACCACCAAGGATGCAGGTCTCCCCATGCTTCTTTTGCAGAGCTTGGGATACCAGGCCCTTGACCCTGTCGCTCTTCCCCTGAAGCAGCTGGAATTATCTGTGTTATAGCAGCTGCCTGACCTATGAGACTCTCCAAGCCTTGGCAAAAAGGTAAATCTAAAAATTTCAATGAGAATCACTCTCTTCTCAGGGTTCTGACATTTCTTGACTTTGTTCTCTTAGAGTCCAGCATGAACCACACGAATAACCTTCAGTTGACACATGGACAGCTGTGAATTGAAATTGTAACTGGGTGGTCCACAGGAAAGGGGGAAGTTCCAGAATCCCAGTTCCGCCCTAAGTGGGTGGAGCTGAGCAGGGATAAGAAGATGCTGGAGAGAGGAGGACAGAAAGAAGGGAGGAAGAAGGAAGCAGGATGGAGAGCAACAAGGAGAGCAAATGGAGCAGAGGGACATGTGAAGAAACTGTGCTTGCTTTTTGGTCTTGGACTGGTTAGAACAGATGTGAGTGAGAGACCGGTGGGGAGCTTAATAATGGCAGCTTTCATCTTGATTTTGATTTTGCTCTTTTCCTCCCGGATTTGTCTGACTCCTTCTAACCCTTTTCTATGGGTCTCCACTGAAAGGTCCTTTATACTTGTGGCAGGCTTTTGGGCCTTGCTTTGGGTCAATCCTATTTGGCTGTACTTTTACCCTCAAGGAGACGGGTAACTCTGGATTCTTAACTTAGTAACTATATTCTTTGTCCTTTCTGTATTGTTCCCCAATTGTATTAAAGTTCCTTTCCTAATAATTAAAGTGTATTTAATTTCCTTATATGTAGGTCTTGATGCAGCGGATGGCAGAACCCATTTAGAGAGGGCAGGTTTGGAGGTTCTGGGGTGCCCCTCTCCCTGCTCTGTAACAAAATGAGTTCTACTGGCCTGGTTAAGTGCTGCTCAGCTTCCAATACCCTCTTGGCATGTGACCTTTTCAGGGAGGGCATCCGTTGACCTTGACATTTCTCCAGGCAGAGTCACCACATCCCCGAAGGACCAGGCCCTTTATGGAAAGGGTACCAGCTTAAGCGCATGGGACACTGTGGCTGCTTATGTTTCTCATGGCCTCTGGCTTCACAACTGAGAGCCCCTTGAGGGCATACAGGACACACGAGGGTACCCATACACCAGTTTCTGAACAATATTTACAATACAGATAAATAAGAGAGTGCCCAGTTGCTGAACCATGTCAGGCCTTTGCTCTAATGCAACATACAAAATACAGTTTCCTGGATTCTCCTGGCTACCACTGCAGCTTCCTTCTTGTGTGTTTTCTGAATATAAATACAAATTTACTAAGCTGGATGGAAAACTCCAGATCTCTTGCTGGGCATGGTTTCCAGATTCATTAAACTGAGCCCTGGGAGAAACTAAGCTAATACAATTTTGAAGCTAATCTCTCCTTGAAGTCATTCCCTAAATCTGATTAATGGGTCACCTTTACACCATAAGCACAGTTGCTATATTAAAAGAAAATACTCTAACAGGATTGTAATTCTGTTAACAAGGCTTCTGCTGTTTGCAAAAAGATTCTTTCACAGTATAAACAAGTCTAGGCTGGATAATGCAGGGGATTAGGCGGAGCAAAATTTGAAGGGCCCTAATATATAATTGCACAGAAATGGGAAAAAGAAACAGGACATTAGTTTCTCCAAAGTGTGAATCTGAGACAACATGAATAGAGCTAGTGCTGAGATAGAAGCCATTATGTTGCTTCTTAGAAATAAAATGTCCTCTCAGAGTGTGGATATTTTGACTGATACCCTGTCATGTGTCATTAATATTTGGCAAAAAGAAATGCCGTTCTGCACCCCTCAATGAAGATAACAAAGTTGGGGGATATTCCATCAACATAGTCTACTACAGAGTTGGAAGAACTTTAGGAATAAGTAGCACAGAATCCCCCAAATGTGTGTGCTTCTGTTAAATATGTAGAAAGCGAGTGTACAAAGATACTGGGCTCAAAAGTCTTTCAAATGGTAGTGTGAAGACATGGACGTGGCCTCTCCAACATCTATTCCCCCTTCTCTTAGAAACTATCACTTTAAAAAACTGGGGTTTTAGATCTTCCTTGGGTAGCTCATTTATTTGCTTTAAGCTGACTTTGTGCTGGATTCTGTGCTCAGGTTTAGCCTAATGAGCATGACCCCCTCCCTCTCCTGTCAACAGAGATTGGGTCTGGGAGGGGCAGGTGCCCACTGTGTCACTGAGACCTGAGGAGGGTTTAGGGAATAAGCTTCCTAGACCTTCCAAGAGTGATTCCAGAACTGCCTTTCTTTGTCCTGTGTGGCCATCTCATTGCCCTGTGGGAAGAATGCCTGCGGGTAAGGATGACACAGAAGGTGACTAAATGAAAAGAACAGCTAAGTGCTTGATCTAGAGGCTAATGGAACTGTGTTTGACCACCTGCACACCTCAGGCTGTTGGCAGTGACTTAAGTCAACAGAGCCTCTTTGTTGTTTAAAATAGTCAGACTCTGGAAGAACTGAGAAAGGATCAGACAAAGGCAGATGCTAAGGCTGACCTTTGAAAGCAGAGGGCAGGTGGGGGAAGGGAAGAGGAGGAGGGGGAGGATAGAAAACAGGAAAAGACAGTGAGGTGGACTGTGGTGGAGGACTGGGCACTTTGGTGGTGGGAAAACATGGTGACTGCACCTGCCGGGAGAAATCCTACATCAAGGATGTTTTAAAAAATGATGAAATGGTTGGCATTGATATTTCTGCTGCCAGCAGTAGAGATCAGCTCAACTGGACAACTGAGTGAAAGTTGGCTAGGTTGTTCCTGGGGGTTCCTCCTGAAACCTTGACTATGTCCATACGCACTGCTAGACTCAAGAGAAGCATCAGGTGTGCACCACAGTCATACAGAGAAGCATCAAGTGTGCACCACAGTCATACATTGCTCAAGGGAGGGAAAAGTTGTGAGAAATGCCTCGTTGAGAGACTGATCATTGTGTGACTGTCAGAGAGTGTACAGTTGTACGGGTCTGGATGGTACTGACCTCTGCTCACTTAGGCTTATTGGGACCCGTTTAGTATATGTGATTCATTAACCAAAATAACACTGAGTATGGGCCTCCTTGGTGATGCAAGGGGTTGAGCGTCGCACTGTGGGGCTTCCGCAGCCACTGCAACAGGAGTTCGATCCCTGGCCAGGAAGGGGACCCACGTAGTGCAGCAGACCTCTCCTGCCTCACCCCCTGCTACCCTCAACAGGGTATTTCAGTCAATCAGCCTGTTCTTCTCCCCACTTTATGTCTAGTGAATCCTCTCCCCCCACCCCCACGCCTCTGGCCTGTATTCCAGCTCTTGTATGCATAAAAAACCAAAATCTTTGAAATAAACCCTACTGAGTCATGCATGACTATTTTCCAAATTAATTGGGATCTGGGTTCAGTTCTTTCCTTGTGCATCTCACAGCAGAAGATCCAGTCTTACTCCCAAGTTTTATAAAGTACAAACTGAGATCCAGGGATTTAAATGATCTTTCTCAGTTATTATTAGTAGTTAGTTACTGGTCTATACTTAGTGTAGAAGCCTCCTGATGCTTAGACCTGTATTCTTGCTTCAAGCTCATCACCCTATCTGCTCAAAGAGGGTTCCTCATTGAGAATAAAGCTCAAAAGAAGAATAAAACAATTCTCTTATGGACACACCATCGTTCTAGGGTGTTATAAAGGTTGTAAAATAAAGGGTTCACAGGCAAAACAAGCATTTCAAATGAAACAAAACAGGTCTAGAGAGTCTGAAAAAAATTGTAACAGGTACCAATACCTAAATATGTTATTCTGGTTTCTCTAATAAAACTCAAATTCTAGGGACTATCAGTAGGATTAGCAACAGGAAATGTGTATTTTCACACAGCGACCAGCTGGGCCTGGGTGCCAGCTCTGCCCCCTGAGATGAATGAATGGGTCTCCCAGTTTGCCATGTTCCCCACTACTCCCTATTACCTCCTAACACTGCCATCAAGTGTCAGTTACCATTTTTTAGCACATGAGTAATACTGCTTCCCTCTTTATAATCAGTCCATTTCATTCAATTACCTATCTTCCTGCTGTTAAATATTTTGTTATGCTAGAAAAGTAAAATTTTCCAAATTGACATGTTACTAGACACACACAAAAAACCCTCCCCAACCTGAGTAAGTCTGAAACAACACTGGGTTGATCAAAGATTAGCATATTTCCTACTATGTGTCTTTTCTCAGTCCTTCTGGGCTATGAGTCAGAAAAGGCTCTTTTTGGGCCACGTGTGTCTTTTTTTCTGAAACCATCTCTTTGTCACCACAATTCATTGCCATGAAAGTTCCTGTCCCCTTACCTGCTAGTGAGCTAGGGAACTAATGAGTCATTTTCCTAGGCTGTTATCACCTGGGTTTTCTTCTACTCCCTAAAAGCTATTTTGAGAGCGGAACAGCAGGCAGGCCCTCATCAGGCCAGCACTGAACACCGAGGCAAGGCTGCGCTTCAATCACACTGATAATATCCCCAAGAACAGTCCCTTATTCTGAGATGCCAAGGGCAAAGGGATTCTGACAAAGCATGGAGAAAAACTACGGGCTAATGCCCTCCACTTTCCTCTCCAAAGACACTCAGACTCACACAGCTGTATATCTGCCATGAAAAGAACAGTGAAGGACACAGGTGGAAACAAAAGTAATGTGGGGGGATTGGGGTCAAAGAAGAGCAACTTCCTTAATTTCTCGAAGGAAATATATCAGAAGCCACCAGAAAATCTCCCCTCTTCATAATTTCCTTCTTCAAAAGTGAGGAAGCATTAATCTTACGCTAGGTATCCAGGGTACATAGCCAAGCCACAGCTCCATCTAGCTGAAAATGAAACCCTTTCCAACGAGCTTTGTCACACTTGCAGTTTTGAGCCTTCCAGAAAAGAGGCGGAAGCCTGAGTGGGAGGGGAGCGCATGCATTCCCCTGAGGGCTGCCAGGGGACGATGAGTTCCTTGCATCAGAAGTTCTCCTTAGAGACTTGCTTACGCAACTTTCCAGGTGTAGTTTGGTTCACCCAGCTCCAAGTTGTTCAAGTGGCACACACCTGGGAGAGCTCACCCCTGCCTTTTGGAAAGAAGTGTCAGAGAGATGGGGCTCCTGAATGAGGTGGATGTTTTCCTTCTTTGGCCGGAAGTCAAGCCCTCATCTACTGGAGAGTCAGTCACTCAAAGCTGCTAACAGCTAGCCCAGCCAGAGTCTCCTGTCACCTCACCTCTCCGAGGCCTGGGCTCAGCTCCCTTGCTTCTGGGCCACAGCTGCTACTCACAAAATTGATACACATGACAACTCTATTTTTCCCCCTTGCTGACTGAGGCCATGTCCCTAAAGACTCAACTTGATCACTGGCTTATGGTGGCTTTTGTAATGTGTATAAAACAGCATCAAGTAATGTGGCAAGACTGGGAGCCTGCGGTTTCTGCTTTAGTGGGGACAGTAGCAGTAAGGACTCTTAAGGGCAGGCTAGATCACAGAGCTGATATGGACTTGACATTCGTAATCAGAGACGTCATAACTTGCGTAGGGAGCACTGACAAACTTTCCAAAGTTCATCATGTGCAATTCTTACAATCACACAGGAAAGGCTCCAGTTTTCCAAGTGACAAGATAAGGTTCAGAGAGGTTTACTGACCCGCCTATGGTCACACAGTAATGAGAGATGAAGACAGGTGGCATATCTCCAATGCTGCTTTCTTAACAATGTTCTCTACCATTCCCCTGAAAACCAGGGATACTTCTTTCCTCCCAGGGTCTCCAAATACACTTCAATGTACTTATGGTCATACTGGATTATGAAGAGATAACGAATTTACACAAAATTCTTAAATGTTGAAGACATTTGAAAGAGCAAAGAGCAAAGAAACTGACACAGAAGGAAACAAATTTTAAGACATGACAAAGCCTCTATTTTTTTTTGATTTGTTTTTTGATCTCAAGCCTTAATTCTCACTATATGGCATTGAAAAGCTTCACTGAGTTAAAACAATGCCATGACCCAACTCCATCCAGCTGCACCACCAAAAGATCAGTGCTGGACCACAAAGACCCCCCCAAAAGTCTTGCTTTACCTGCTGTAGATGTGGCACCCTCGGTGATTGATCACTTTGTCGGACTTGTACCTCCGGAGGTCTTCCCAAGCATCCTTGACGGCCGTGACGGCCAGGATGATACAGAGTGGGATCGTATTCACCTCTGGCTGGAAGGCATTGACCACGGGGACAAAATTCAGAATCACAATCCCCAAGAAATAGAAATTGGCAAAGCGATGTAGCTGCTCAAGGAGATTCTTGGGTAGGAAGGACAGCACCGTGTACTTGCTGGTCTTGATTTGATTCCCACGATAATGTCTATTGGGATTCTCTTTGCGGGACAAGCCTTCAAAGGGCAGGTTGGAGACCACCACTCGTTTCTTGTCTTCCCTCTTCTGCTTTCTCCTGCCTTCTTTTCTCATTTCTTCCCAGTCCTGTCTCTTTGATCCTTAGAGTGTGGCACCTGAGGTCCTGGTAAAAGAACTTTCTCCCTTGATCAGCTCCATTGTTCAACTGCCTTGGAGTCTTGGACCTGACATCTTTTTCTTGCCATCTCTGCTGAAAGTTTCTCTCTCTTCTTTCAAAAGGAAAATGAAAAGCAAAAAACCAGTATACAAACACTAAGGAAGAAGAAGACTGAGGAGGAAAGAGTTGGCAGAGAACAGGTGTGCACCTGTCAGCCACTTCCTCCTGCTTGTTGAGACTCCGCCTGCTGGAATGTAGACGTCACCTACAAGTATCTTCCTTTCCCACCCTGGCAGCCAAGAACAGGTGCGCCAACTCTGGGTCCTAAAACCTACCTGCTTATGTTCTAAAAGCAAAGACTTTTAGCCAAGTGCCCCAGATGTTTCAAAAATGATAAACATTGCCTTCTTTGGGAGCCACTGCCTGTCACCCTTCAAAGAGCTGATTCTGAACTGGGTCTATTGAGATGATACAGTCAATTCCAGAATTTAATTCTCAAGCTTTCCACACTATTCTTAATAATGCAACACCCCTGTGCTTAATAACACAAGTGTTTACACAAGATAAATTAAGGTTTCTTAATCTCAGTACTATTGAAATTTTGGGCTAGATCATAATTCTTTGTTGTGGGGAATGCCTTGTATGTCACAAAATATTTAGCATCATTCTTGGCCTTTACCCACTTGATGCCAGGTATGTTCTCCTTTCTAGGATGGCAACCAAAAATGTCTCCAGTAGAGAATCACTGTTACATGAACTGAACAAAAATAATATGAGAAACAAAATGGACCCTTTGAAAATACTAGTGAGTTGGCATAACCAATTTTCAAGTGCAAAACTGTAACAGGGTAGTCCCCAGGAAAAGGGGAAGTTCTAGGATCCCTGACCCATGCAAGGGAGGGTAGAGCAAAGCAGGGAGGTAAAAAAGCTGGAGAGGAGACTGGAGAAGGAAGGAAGCAGGATGGAAAGCATGGAGACCTGGAGGAGGCAATGGAGCAGAGAGACATGTGAAGAAACTGTGCTTGCTTCTTGGTCCTGGACTGGTTGGAACAGATGTAGGCAAGAGACCCATGGGGAGGTTAACAATTGCAGCTTTTATCTTGATTTTGATTTTGCTTTTTTCCTCCCTGACTTGTCTGACCCTTTTTGACCCTTTTCTATGGGTCTCCACTAAAAGGTCCTTTAGACTTGTGGCAGGCTTTCAGGCCTTGCTTTGGGCCAGTCCTATTTGACTGGACTTTTACCTATGAGGGGATGGGTAATTTTGTGTGCCTGATTTAGTAACTATATTTGTCCTTTCTGTATTGTCCCTTAATTGTATTAAAGTTCTTTTCCAAAAGTCTTAAATATTTTGTCTTGATGCAGTGGATAGCAGAAACTTTAGAGTAGGCAGGTTTGGGGGTTCTGGGGTGCCCCTCTCCCCACCCTGTAACAAAACAAGCAATTTCCCTTACCTTTCATATATCTGGATGCTGGAGCAGTTTATCTCTCTATCAAAGCGGTGTTTCCTGAAGTCTTCCACGCCATCCTTTACCATGATGATAAACAGGACAACGGTCAAGGGCACCATCGTGATTTCCCTATGGAAGACTTCCATGGAGGGGACCCAATTCAGAATCACCAGGAACAGGAAATACAGGTTAGCCCACCTGCAAGAGACAAGCACAGGGAAGAAAATACCACAGAGAAGAAAAATATCCTCTCTATGGTCTTCCTTCCCATTGACCCTTACCAACTATAGTGACATACATTCTTTTTCAGTGGCCGTCCACCATGGCAGTAAAGGCTTTATAACCCATGCAGATTCAAACTTGGTTCCCATTGTTTACTAATGGTGTGGCCATTCTGAGCCTGTTGCACCTTGTGTGAAGTGGGGTTACTACAACCTACCTGAAAGGGTCCTCACAATAAATGGTAGTTTATGGCAACAAGTACAAAATTTAGGATACAATCTAAGTGAATATTTATTTCACTTTAAAATTAAAATATGGGAGCCTCCCTGGTGGCACAGTGGGTTAAGCAACGCACTATGAAGCAAACCACAGCCACTGCAGCACGAGTTCGATCCCTGCTGCTGGCCAGGGAGGGGACACACATAGCGTAGCAGACCTCTCCTGCCTTGCCCACTGCTCCCCTCAGCAGTGTTTTTCAGTCAGTCTGCCTGTTCTGTGCCCCACTCTGTCTCTGGTGAATGCTCTCACTTCCCTGGACTCTGGCCTGTACCCCAGCTCTTGCATGCATAAATAAATAAATCTTTAAAAAAATTAAAATATGATCTCACATATATTATTATGAAAAGTGAGGAGTGCATTTTTAAGTTTCCCAAGTACATCTTGCTCCCCCTTGTCACAGTGCATTTGCTTATAAAGATCCATCTGTGGGAACATTCCCTCACTCCCCTCCCTGACTTCTGCCTGCCCTTTTCACCCAGTTAACACATTCTCCTCTTTCAGGTTATACTTCAACTATCACTGCCTCAGGGAAGCCTTCCCTCTTTTTCCTTATTATTCACTCTAATAACAACACCATAATCTTCTCATTGGAAATGTCAGTCTGAGTTATAATTTTATATCAATTTACATGCTCTTAAAAATGAATATCTTTTTCACTATGTAATACACTCAGTCAGGACAGCGTGTCTGTCTGTGTCTCTTTTTTCTCTGATATTCTAGCACCAATACATGGCCTGATATAGGGGAGAATCTGACAATTATTCATTGAATAAACATGTGTATGACAAGGCTTCTGAAGGTCGATGCATTTGGATAATAAAGGCAAGGTGGCCCTAGGCCAGCATCTCTGAGTCAGTGGTAGACACCTGGTTAAAGTGCATATGGTCTGGACAGGAGGCTGCACACCTGTGAAACTGCTCAAAGAGGTTCTGGGGCAGGAAGGTGAGGAGGGTGTACTTGGTGGTGCAGATCCTGTTGCCAGCATATCTCCTATGCACCTCTTCCCGCTCTTGGTGGAAGATGCCATTTTGGGGAAAGATGACCCGCTGCTGTGTCAAGTTGTAGCTCTGCCCTGCTCTCTCTGGGGACAGCAGAGGTGTGACTTCAGATGGATTCTGGGGTTGACCAGCTCTGACCCGCCACTGCCACCGCTGCCAAGAAGAGTCCACGGAGACGGCCATGTCTGGGAGCCAGTTGAGGTCTGAAAACAGACACAGGAGTTTCTGTGGTCAGAACTGGTGATATATCCACTCATCCATGTGTCCACCTGTCCTTCCAGGTAGATGTGGGGATCCGGGCCAGAGAGTCATTTCAACCCTCTAATTTGTATGTCCCTAGGATAAAAGATAGTAAGCAAATTCTCTCATTAGTAGTAAGTAATTATTACTGTGATAAGTGCTGCCAAGCATTTGAAAGTATTTGAAGGAGGTCAATGACTGCTGGGTCTGTGAGCGAAAGGATAGCCTGTGGGTTCTGATCTTAGAGGACAGAATTCCAGCTCTTGTCCATCCCTGCCTCTGAGCTGTCTCTTTCCTGCGCTAGTTCAGTTTCCTTACCATGACCTGAGGAGATCTATTTTTATTCTACTTTTCCACAGGTTTTTATGAGGAACAAACTACACAGGATGTGAAAGCAGGTTGAGACCTGTTTTAAAGGGACAGGCAGATATTCATTACTTTTTCTCTAAAATGCTCTGATACTGATATTTGGAAAACTTCACAGATTTGACTTGATTTCGAGAACTTCATCTGTCAGAATCTTAAGAGTGGTGCAGAGGGGAAAGGGGTTTTTCTGGGAAGTCTGCGGTGGAAATCACTGGGTTCTGCTGGCCACTCTTCCACAAACAAAGCTGGGGGATAAGGGTAGGTGACCCCTTCCTCTCCACTCCATTTGGTGGCCTCTGAATCCTGAGCACAATTCTTCCTAGAAGGTGGAAGAATTCTGCCTTATTTGTTTAGGATATTCTAGCTTCTGCATTGCTCTCTTAATGGAACCTACTAGCAAACTCTCAAGACTCCCTGTAACTAAATCTTGCTTAAAGACCCAGACCCAGACCCAGACCAGAATATTATTCAAGGGTATCCTTTGTAAGATTAGAAGTTGTATAGAATGATGCTGGTCACCTAGTAGGTTCACAGAATAATTTCCTTTTGAATATATGAATGAGTGAAAGTTAGGCATTACTGCATGGTCAGGTATTACGAGCAACCCCATCTGTCTTTGCAAATAGGATTCACTTAAGGAGAGAAGTTCCATTTCTAGTTTAAATGGTAATATTGTACCTTTCTGATACCCATATGATTTGACCCTAAATCATAATTCTCCTCATGACTTTAATCAGTCCAAATGATTTTCAATCCCAGGCCCCAGAGAAGCAAGAAACTCCTCAGAGTTTTAAGTGAGTCTCCATAGCAAACATGAAAAAATAAATGCAGTTACTAATGCCTATCATAATATGACCAAATGTAATAATATTACATTTGGCAACTCAGAAATAATACTGTATATCTTCTTTCTCATTATAGAAAATATGCCTCTTTCCTGGAATCTTTTTTATTTTTATTGTTAAAGAAAAGGAAATGAAAAGGTAACTCATGAATAGAGTTAATGCAAATGGGAAATCTTTTCTTGGCTAATGTCATTCACATCAGACATCTCACCATTTTAGGTGCTAAGATCTTCATAAAGGAAAAAATTGCCTTGATGTGGGCGATGCGGGTATTTTAGGTGAGGTGGTTTAAGAAGTCCATTATCATAATCATATTCTTTATTTTTTTTATTAACAGTATAAAGTAAGCTTCCTTAAAAACAAAGCAGATATAAAATGGATGCCAAATCAGTGGGTGAAAGTTTGATGAGGAACTGAATAGTTCTATAGTTTCAAGGTCCAACCTCCTCCATACCCCCCAACCCCACCATTATCATGGTACATATAAGAATTACTGTATAGTAGACATTTCTGGCAGACACCATCTTACTGGAGAGATCAAAGCAAACACCACCTGTGTGTGGGACAAGTGACATCTGGTATCTTTCAACATGATGCACTGAGAAGGACATGCTGTCACTTTTGGGTCACAAGGAAGCACTGCAGATCTACAGAATGGGGAACCATTTGACCAAAACTGCCTTATGCTTTTCAAAGTTCAAAGAAAGCAGAGAAACTTTCATATGAAAGGAAACTAACAGGATATGACAACTAGTGTTAATGTGTGCTATCCTGGATTGGACTTTGGACTACGGCAGATAAAATGAGCATAAAGACATTATTTGAATATGAATTGCAGATTGGGTAATGGTACTTAATAGTGTCATATTTCCTGATTATGGTAAGTACATAGTGGTTATCTAAGAAAATATTCTTGTTCCTAGGAAATCTATCTAAAGTATACATAGATAAGGATGTCTCCATGGTTTGGAAAATAACATATTTTTCTATGTGTGGACATGTCACTATATAGGTAATCACAAACACACACACACACACACAAACAGGCAGAGTCAGAAAGAATTCTGGGAAAAGGAACATTTATTTCAACAATTAACTGAAGACATGCACTTGAGTTCGTGAGGATAAAAACTGCAAAAGCGTATTCCAGAACTGGCTCTAGAGGTGTCCTGAAGAGGACATGGAGGTGGGAACAATGAGTGACTAAGCAAGGCTAGAGATGAGAAAGGGGCTGATGGTCTGCTGAGGTCACTTATCATGCAGAGAGTAAGAGGAAGTAAGGACAGGACGAGTTTAAGGCAGGAAAGCAACAAGAGCAGAGCTGTGGATTCCAGACTGTTCTGGGAGAAGTCCATGAGAATGCAGTGGAGGGGCCATTTGGGGACAGGGAAGGATCGCCTTACTCTCACTCTGCCCCCACCTTCTCCAAATAACTGATTTCTTTCTCAAAGTAGAAGAGGAAACAAAGGGAGATTGTGTAATCCTTTAATCTGAGGCGTGGTTTGGTTAATTACCGCTTTCAGAAAGGGAGAGGCAAGGCGGAAGCAGTGCACTAAGGTCCTGCCAGATGTGAAGTCCTTCTATCTAATTTTTTGAAATAGCCCTTCTCATCAAATCCCAGCTGTGAGGATTACCTAGTTTTTCTAATTCATACTCAGACACATCTGGTTTGAAGTGATCATCTTTTTCCAGGACCAACATCATTTTCCCTGGGCCAACGTGTCCCCTAAATAGTAGGGGAACATTCTTGCCTGGTGGATCATTAGCTTAACCAGCAGGGCTATTCATTGTTTGCTGGAAAATCCTGTTCTCATTCCCAAATGTTTTGTCCCCCATTTTCAATGAAGCCCACTTTCTTTTTCATTTTAGTTAATTCAAGTAAACCCCATCTAAGCAAATTCCATTTTCACTCTTAGGGAGTTTATTCTACATTGGTTCAGCCATTCATTGAATTAACAAATGTCTGCTGAACAGATGTTTTGTGCCAGGTAAGGAAAACCAAGTCCATCCTTGTTCTGGAGTTTGTGCTCTAGTGAGACAAAGATTTCAACCTCACACTCATAGAAATAAATCTATTTACCAACCAGGACAAATGCCACAGAGGAGACTGAGGTAGGGCGGCTAGGAGGATATGAACACACTGCAGGGGATATGACCTGGTCCATGAGAGGGTGGGACTTGAGCGGAGAGATCAGGGTATGAGGAGAGGTGTCTGATGGAATTGAGTGTGCATTTATTGAGTGTACCTGCATGTGCTGTGCCGTGTGTCTACACCTTTGTTCTGTATTATATGCATATGTCTGTTTTATGTATGTCAGTGCTATGTTTGTATATCTGTACCTGTGTTTTGTAACCTGTGTGTTGCTTATAGATATTTGTGTTGTGTGTTATACATATCTGTGACTATTCTGTGTAGGTATTGTATGACTGTGTGCTGTAAATGTGTGTCTATATTTGTTTATGTGTGTATTGTGTATATGTCTGTGCTGTGTGTGTTTGTAGAAGTGAGTAAGCATCCTAGGAAATATCAGCCATATTTGTGAGTTTCCTGTGGTAACAGCAAACAAATTGAATTTAACAGTGCCAAAAGAGGTCCAAGAGGGACAGAAAGAAGGCAGAAGTGATTACTAGAGAATTCTTTCCCCTTCATGTACAGTTCTCTAAAAAGTATGTCAGTTGGTCAGGATGATAGAAGGAAAAAATAACCTGAAAAATTTAATTTAATCTGTATTTAGATTCTTAACACATAGTACACTATTCTGATTGATATTAGCTTTAATTAGACTCTAAGAAAATTTGGCTTTCAATTAGCCACAAGTTTTTTTTCATGCAACCCACCCTGAGGACAAATGTGTAAATCTCACAAAAACCAATTTCCTATTAGATGTCTACTTAACAAACAATAACCATTAAAAGAAATAGTCTGCAGTTAGCATGTCCTCAAGTCAAATATTTGCATCAGTTTTGCCCAAATTATAGTTGTCCTTTGAATCGCTTTTCCATTCTTGCAGCACCTACATATCCTGTTTTATTAAATGCAATGCATTTTAACTCAACTTCACTTTTTAAATGCTTTACCTTAATGCTAAAGCTATGATATCTGCAATTAAAGGGGCTGACACACTTGATATTGAAAAAAAATAGATACTAATGGGACTTATCTTTAATAATATAAATACTGTCGGTTCATAGGCATCACCAACCACATGAAAGCATCAGTATTTTTCAGTATTGGAGGTTTGTCTGTGAATGTAGGAAAGGCTGCTGAGATGATCTGCAGGGTTTTCTGTTGTTTGTGTTCCACAGGGTGTTAGAAGAACAAAGACAACAGGGCACTGACAGGTTTTTCTTCAACCCTGAATTATATAAAAAAATCCAGGGAACCAGATTCTGACCCATTCTCCAAAAATTCTGCTAGATGGCGGGAAGATTTACAGTCAACAGCTGTGAGAGACTGGGTCATTTCTGTCGAGCTGGGCAAGCCACACCAGAACAAATGTGTTACATGCATTGGGTCAAACGATTCTAAAACAAGAAGATCCTATTTGAAAAGAAGTGGATTCTTACTCCCTTTTACTTTGTACCTTCCACCTGACCACTGTACCTTGTCACTCCTTCACCTCATCCATTACCTCATCTTTCTTTTTCCTCCCTCTATAATAAACTCCTGACTTTTGTCCCTCTGACACAATTTAGGTTTCTGCCTAAACCTGTGCTTTCTGAATTGCAAATTTTGACCCTTTGCTTTTTTTACAGTCGCCTGAATTTTTAGGTGAGCACAATCTTATCTTTAATTTCTTCTACCTTTTGGTTTTCTATTTATTTTGGTTGCATTTGCTGGAGGATATGACTGTCACTTTTATGTTTCCCATACCTACGTTACAGGTGTGAACAGACTGTCAATGTTCTACCCCCCTCTCTCCTTGCCCCCTGCCCCCAGTCTAGTAGGCAAAGAAGATTTAAACAATGGGTAACAAACATTTGCATTTCCACAGCACATGCTTTAGTGTTGGAGGCCAAAGGGTTGCGTGGTAACACAACCTGGAGAAACAGGTGTGGGCAAAAGCAGCTGCTTGGGAGTTTCCAGATAGATTGAGACTGGTTGCTGACAGGGCTGGGACCCAAGAGGGCTGGCCAAGGGGCGGAGCCTGGGGGGTATAAAAACCCTGCTTGTGCACTAATAAAGAGCTACTGCTGCTGCGTCTGCATCTGCTTGTCTTGCCGAAAAAGGTGTGTGTGTGTGTGTATCATTTTCATCTCCAGCCTCCTACTCGGGCTTAGTATGACTGAAGGCCAACATCTGCCCTCCTCTGCACATAGTGTTGACATTTCTTTAGGTCAAGGTAACTTAGGGAATTGAAAGATATAAACCTACACATGAAAAGCAGAAGCTTCTAATTAAGAATAATTATACTTTTGCTCATCATCACTTATCATTAGAAAATCAAAAACCATAATAAAATACCACCTCATGCCTGTGAGGATGGCATATATCAAAAAACAAGTGTCAGTGAGAATATAGAGGAAAAGGAACCATTGATGGGAAAGTAGACAAATCTAGCCCCTGTGGAAAACGATATGGATCTTTATCAAAATATTAAAAATAGATTTACCATATGATCCAGAAATTCCACTTCCAGTATCTATTCAATGCAAAAACACTAATTCACAGGGATACATGCACTTCTATGGTCATTGTAGCACTACTTACAGTAGGCAAGTTATGGAAACAACTTAAGCACCCCATGAAGATGAATGAAATAAAAATGTGTATATATACACAATGGAATACTACTCATCTGTCAAAAAGATGAAAATTTTGTCTTTGCAACAACATGGATGAAAGTGGATGGAATTATGGTATGTGAAATAAATTAAAAGGGGAAATACAAATACCAAATGATCTTATTCATATGTGGAACATAAATAAAACAAACGAACAGATAAAACAAACCCTATAAATTTCACTAAAGAACTGAGACTAACAATAGGGGATGGGGAGGGCAGAAGAGTAAAAAGGGGAGGGGACCCAATAGATTAGAGGGCTATGGGTGCTTTGGTACTCGGTGTGTCGTGATAAAAAAAATCTGAAGAGGTGTGAACCTGTACACTTAAATCATACATAGTGTTGTAAATCAACATTACCACCTTACCTCAGTAAGAAGTACATTGTTTTTTAAAAAGGAGCAATTCCATTTTGACTAAGAGGACACTCTGTTCCCTCTCTTCCTGTACATGTGTGCTAGTGAGCTAGTCTGTAAGAAGGTCTATAACCTGAACTCCAACTTGTGATTCAGAGCACTTCTCACTGAGTAAAATCTGTTGGACTCTTTCCCAGGTTCGAATCCTTATTTGATTATCTAATAAACTGTCTAGCTATCATGGAGACTTATTTCCGGCTACAGAAAGAAACAAAAATAAGAGAAAATGAATAATCCATTGCTAGATCCTGTCATTTTGTCTTATTCCTTTTCAGGAAAGTCTGTATTTACTAGAATCCTAGATACATTTTTTTATATTTTTATGTTTTGAACTTAGGATATTTCACACAATTGATATGGTAACGCATCTTCTTTTTTACTCTCCTTATACGTTAAATTGGTGGTATTTTAGATTCAAGGAAATATATTTAGTTGCAGCCCAGGGAAAAAAAAGAAATCACAGTTTTAAAGACCCTCTTTGGGTTTTCCAGTTATGAAACTACACAGGAAACTTGAGTAATATCTTCTTGGCAAATGGTTACGAGAGAGAAGGCCTTATTCTGGACTGGACTATAGATAAGCTAGAAGCTTTGGGGATGCCCAACTTCAGACACCCATATACACTGTACTCAGGGGTCAACAGCGAACTGCTGTACAAAGTCCTCCCTAATGGGAAGAGCAAGAGCCTCATTCACATGCTTTAAAACCTGCCCAACTTCAGACACCATGGGCCTCCCTGGTGGCGCAGCTACACAGCACCACGAGTTCTATCCCAGGCTAGGGAGGGGACCCACATGGCGCAGCAGACCTCTCCTGCTTCACCCGCTGCTCCCCTCAGCAGGTGCTTCAGTCATTCTGCCTGTTCTGCTCCCCACTCTGTCTCTGGTGAATCCTCTCACTCCCCACCCCCCACACACCTCTAGCCTGTACCTCAGCTCTTGTGTGCATAAGTAAATAAATCTTTAAAAAAAAAACCTGTCCTATAATTAGGATGCCAGATGCTCCTTCCTCTGGAGAGGAAGCAAAATAGAGTAAGAAATGAGTTTGTAACAGGTCCTTACACAGGTTAGAGTGGGGACTGCTGCCATTGGAGGTTGGTGAGTGGGGACTAGTGTGAAAAGGGAGTAGAGAAAAAGACAGCAATCACCTTCAATAAAATTAGCCAATTAGCCAAAGAACGCAATTCTGTAGAAGATAATGAAATCACATGGCAAGCACAACCTTTGAATGGGCCTTTGTGTGAAAGGAGTGATTAAAGGGTTGACTATTACAAGCCTCCATGGACTGCCAGGCCACCCACAGCCTGGGCCTCTAGTCTTCTGGTTAAAGCTTTTTACCCAATTGAAGTTCTCTTAGCATCTCAGTCCATAAGCACCTCATTCCAGTAGATTTTTGGGGTAATTACTTTTTAAACAGACAAAAAGATATTTCCGTAGTTAGAAGCATCTAATTGCAACGATATGTATGTCATGCTGTATTTGATACCCTTCAAGGTGAATGGTGTTTAGGGCATCAATAATTACCCAGTAAAATGAAACCCCAGTTGGTGTATTTGGAGCCTAGTCCTCTCTTGAGCTCTGGACAAAGGTGTCCCAATTCTTCACTACTTTTTTAGGTATCTCACTTTTAACATTTCTAGAACTCTTGGGTTCTCTACAAAATTCATCTTGGATCCAGTAGTCTCTACTTCTACAAAGGCATTTCCATTTCCCCAAAGTTGCTAGTAACTATTTATTTTTTAAATTATGTTCATTTTTGCCTTCTAAATATTTTTTCAAATCCATCTACTTTTTAACATTTCTACTGCTTCTAACCTAATAAAAGTTACTTGTATTTATTGCCTGGACTATTGTAATAGACTTCAACACTGGTTTCTGCATCCTTGCTTGCTCCCTCTCCAATCTAATCTTCACATAGCAGCCAGAAGTATTTTCTAAAGAGCTAATATATCAGTCCTATTTTTAACTGATCTTAATGATTATGATTATTTTTGCATAATATTTGCCCTTCTCACTGTAGCCTACATTAATTCATATCATCCAGGCCCCATTTACCTTCTTCCTACTGGTTCAACATTCTCGAACATTCTAAGCATGCTCCTCCAACTCTTTCTCTACAAGGATATAGGGACTTAATCTCTAACCCTTGCAAACATTTTCTTCAGTATTTCTTTAGTATCTCAGTCAGGATAATATAGATTTTGCTGCTCAAAAAAGCCTCAAATCTCACAGGCTTGGCATAACTTATGAAAAGATTGCAGGTTCAAGTAACTCTCTTGCATTCTGTGACTCAGGAATCCAGGTTCCATCCATCTATAATCTCAACATGTGGTTTTAAATGTAGCCATAATAAGGACTTAGAAATGAACTGCATCAAATTTACAGTCACTGGCCAGAATCAGTCAGGTGGCCTCATCTCAACTACCTCAACTTCTCAACCAGGAAGACTGGCCAATATGGGAAGCACAAAGAATCTTTGATGAGAATGAAATGGCATTTATTTGGAGAGATGGGAGAGGATTAATTCGGTGAGGACTACTGGAGTGATGTGGTAGCATGGTCATAGGATCTGTCCAGACCTGTCACGATTGTCTTGTCAGCTGAAGAAAGAGGTTCGCCATTTGCCAAACACTCTGACATCCGTCCTTTGGGTGTTACTCCAAATTTAACAACAATAATGGTCCCTAAATTGCTGCCATGGTATAGGCTGCTTGTAACAAGATGTCAGAGGATTTCAATGTGCTTCTGGTAAAGTTAGCAGATAGAACACATTATACAGTGTGTACATATGTGAGCCACCATGTTTAAGGGTAGTAGATACTGTCAAGATGGATGTAACACAAATTTATTTAGAGATTTTACTGATTTAATGGTAGGATTTTGCTATTATGTATTTTCTCAATCTATGAATACTAAAATTACAACCCCTTTCAGGTGGAAGTTGTGAACGTCTTTTCACAACTTGGAAACAGTGATGCAGTAAAGGGACCCTAAAAGTGAATGCAGGAATTTTGGCTAGATGCAAAGGAGAAGGTTTATAATGCATAGTTCCTGACAAGTAAAATGGTGGAGGAGGTATATACACAGGAAGAGATAGCTAGATTGGTTATCAATGGGGAATTGAATAAATGCAGACCTAAAGCAGAAGCAGTCAAAGACTGCTTACTACATGGGTGACTGCGTAGGTCAACCCAAGTTCCCAGGGAAGCAGAAATGGCTGAGGAGTGAATGAGGGGCTTTGCCTAGGAGAAGGCATCAGTTCAGTAGGCACAAGAATAGGTGAATGAGCAGCTCCATCTCTTGCCTCCACCTCTCAGACCCACTGGAGATGGAGTGTAGGAAATCTCTACACTTAACCAGCTTCCAGATCATTCTAAAATTGGAGTTGCCAATATCTGGGAGATATTATGCTATGTGAAAAAATTCTAACAGAGAAAGATAAACACCATCATGATTTCACTTATATAGAAGGTGAAGAAGAAATAAAACAATCAAGCAAACAAAAACAAACTCAGACTCTAAGAACAACACAGTGATTGCCATAGAGGAAGGGGATGGGAGGGTGGACAATCAGGTAAAGGGATCAATTATGTGGTGGTGAACGGAAACTAGGCTTCTGGGTGGAATCATAATATACTGTACATAGATGTCAAACTGCAGTGTTATACACAGTGTTATAAACCAATGTTATTTCAATAAACATTAAAAAATAAGGTAATGGTTGCCAAAAAATAGAACCAGAGAAACAATGCTTTATGCACTCACAGAGAAAATCACTTTTTCTCATTTTCTTCTTTCTATTCCAAGCCTGATTTCCCAAGTATCCTCCTCATGAAAGGCAAAAGATCTTGGGAAATAAAAAGACAATGTGGGCAATCTTTTCTTTGTAAGAGGCAGATATAGTGAGATGCATAATTTCATCTTTTATATCCCTCCAGGCTGAAATGTGATTTCACTTAAAAGTTGTTTTACAGATTCCTTTGGTTTGTTTCACTGACAAAATAATTAAGTTGGGTCTGATTAAAAGTGCATAAATTGCTTACAGAGGATGAATAAATCAGTGCTGAACGGAAGAGTGGAAAAACTTGTTCAAAGTCTACAGGGTTAAAAGCAATTACAATTTGACAGTGGACATTGACCAGTATCTTCACCTCACTCAAAACATATGTGTGCTAATGTCAGTCACATGCCAACTAGCCTGCCCAGGGGGGCTGAGCTGGGCCAGGCAGCGACAGCACCCGGGGCACTCGGGAGGCACTTTCTCATGGTCAAATGGGCCAGATACTCATTTTGGTGCAAAGAGAGTGGGACCAGATTTGTGAAGTGGGGTGAGAAAAACCACAATTTTAGTAGCTGACCTCAGAGTCTCCTTGGGGAAGGAATATATGCAGAGCAGCACTTGGAAGAAGAGGGAAATAGACAAGGGTTAGGAGGAGGAAAGGGGACAAGAGCATGAGAAACTGAGACTAAGAGGGTAGCAGGTGGGTGCTTATGGTGTCAGAAATAGGCAAAGGGACTTAAATACAAATATTCACTTAAATATACATAATATTATGATACAGTGTCCTCCCAGGTTACTTTAAAATTGTTAGGAAAACTAGACATATGGGAACCACTGATTAGGATACAGGTCTGAAGAAGGGGCTGTCCCTGTATCTGGCTCAACACTAAGGGGAGAAGATAAAAGAAAAGTCACAGAAATAGAATGGGAATTTAGTACATTCTGGAAATGCTCTGGAAATCAGTACCAGAGATGAATGGGAGAAATATAAGTTCCATAAAGATTCACAAGTTGGAGGTGCTGGAGGGAAGGCGCTCTCCATAGGATGTGGGGTGGGGGGTTCAAGTTCATCTCACCTAGATCTTAAAGAGCAGGATAAGCCAAGCCAAGCTGACATCATACACCCCACCAACCTGCTGTGTGACCAGGAAGTCAGTTACTCTCTCTGGCCCTTATGTCCTAGCTCTATAAGTGAGCAAATCACCCAGGTAACCACCAAATCCCATGTGCATCTCTAATACTCTTACTTGGGATTCATTCTCACCTTGACTTTTCTGAAGTCAAGGGGATGAGTCACCCTAATGAGGGTCCTTTCCTTCCAGCTTATAACTAGCCATAAAAGAGAAGTGATCTTACAGCACATAATTGTTATGTGGGGCTGATTCTTTCTCTTCTCAGGATTGAAAACTTATTTACCCACCTATTTGGGCTGAGTTCCTATCTCAGTCATATTTTGGGTTGAACCTTCTTAAAAATCTAAAGAAATAATTGAACCCACTCATCTCCATTATTTCTCTTCTTTGTTTACATTAATATAGATAGAAACCAGGTTTTCAAAAGGCTCTATATGTGCCAAACTTCTTTTTGCAAAACAGGAAGGAATTTCAAGAAAGCAGTTAATTGGATATTACCACTTGAACTAAAAAATTCTAAGAGAACTTTTTTTTTGTTAGATGGGCATCTCCCAACAATGCCCATCTCCATATGCCACCAAATGGCTCATGATTAAGACCCCAGCCACTACAGACCCATTTCCTATCTTATGGAATGGCAGTGCTTCCCTTCCAGCTGCCAAAACTTCTGGTTCCTCTCTCACCTGAAGAATCTATTTCATTACCAAGTCCTACTGACTCTAACCTATAAATATCTGTCACTCTGTCTACTCTTCTCCAAGCCGCTGCCATCACACTGTCCAGGCCACTCTCGTCACTTGCCTCAGTTACTGGAACAGTCTTATAATTTGGCCCCTCCTTCCAATTGTCTGCTGTCCAGTCTGTGAGATCAGAAAAGCATTGTCAGGCTGCGAATGCATTCAAGGCATCGTCACCTTGCTTCCAATCCTTTCTTCTGGCTCTCAATTCCCCTCAGACGGGAGAAGGAACAAAATATTCACATACTTTATAAAACTCCTCCCCTCCATGAACTCACTCAGCCTCTCTACCATCCCCATCTGTTAATCTCTCACTCATGCTCTAATCTAGTCACAGGAAATTGTTTTACTTCATTTATGTCCCCCCGGTCTCTCCTTCATATCCATCATCAACAGCACTCTGACTTCTCACCCCCAACTCCCTACCTAATATCCACTCAGTTTTCAGGACTTATGTGTTATCTAAGTCTTCCCAGGACCTCCAGTATGATGGGGGGGGAGGGGTTATTGTGCATTTCCTAGTACCTGGTCCTAATCCCATTTTAGTTCCTATTCTGTGTATTACGCCTTTGCATTTGCCTTGATTGAGGACTTCTACAAGGAAGTGCACACTCCAGCCTACGGCCTCCTGGGAACAGGCACCATTCAACCCAGGGCCTCTTGGGAGAATCTGCCTCAGTACTTCAGTGGATCAGTCAGCACTCTATGCAGCTCCTTCCCCAAGGAAACGAGAGACACTAAGAAGCATTGATTTGTTTGATGAATAAAAAAGTATTGCACATCAAAACTATTTCTTAAAATTTCAAAGTATTTCAACACTTATCCACTTCACTTCTTTGTGGTAGCCTGGGCCTTAGTGATATAGTGATTCTCCTCAGTCAGAGGATTCAGGTTACAAAGGCACATTTAGAAGAATCTATGGTTTACTTCTGCAATCTTCTCGTTCACCAGAGAACTTCAGTTCTAGTATATGCAAATAAAATTTCTAAAAAAAACAACCCTGGGGAACTAAATGATTATGGGTAAATAAAAGATGGTATATTAGAAGTAAAAATTTGCATGAAATATTGAAAGTATTTGAGAACTTACAGTAAAATTCTCTTTTCTTGTGGCCAAGTTTTGAAAGCACAAGGAAAAGTACTTTGAATTATTAAGGTGGCATACTAATAATGTGAATATAAATGGTATTCGCTTAGAGACCCCCCCACAGCCACAGTGAATACCATTTATATATAACTAGAGGTGCTGGACAATTTCACTCAGGTCTGTTCCCCAGAACTTATTCATGCTGCCTCTCCTAAAAGAAGAAAACTGAAATTAATTTTGTTTGTAACTAGCAACTTCCATGAGACATGAAAACAAAATTGTTCTCATTTATCTCAGGGCTTTTGATTTCGGACTCCTCAAGCCTCCTAGTGATTGCATTTTTGAGATCGGCAAATTATTAGTAGAGTGTTTCTGAAACTCCCTGCACAGGAATCAGGACCATGTGTCCTTAGCTCTGTTCCAGAGACTTTCTGACCAGGATGTCCTTCATCTCTCGGCAAAGACCCTGGCAGTGGACCCAGGACGCAAACCACCAGTCATGTGAGTTCAAGAGATTCCTGACTTTTCAATAATATTTCATGCAAACTTTTACTTCTGAGATACTGTCTCTTACTTATTCCTAATCTTTCAGTTCCCTGTTTTCATAGAAATGATATTTGCATATACTGGAACAGAAGTTGTCTGGTAAATTAGAAGATTGCAGAAGTAAATTTGCTAATATTGAAGTTTCATGGTGAAAATATGGCTTGGTGGGCATGGCTGTGGGTAATTCTGAACTTTTCATATTTCATAGATTAATCTGATGGTCTATTTTCTCCAGAATCATAAATAAAATTAAGAGAGATCAGATGATTTGCTAAAGGTCACAAAGTTAACATCAACTTTCTGATGCTTGGTTTTTCATTTTTGTAGCTCAAGTGATGCTTTTATATTTACCGTTATAACTTTAGACATCTGTGATGGCCACAGCTGATTCATTTAAAAATAAATCTCTTATTTTGGAGTAATTTAAGGCTTCCAGAGAAGTTGCAAAGGTAGTATAGAAGCGCATAGAATTCCTTCACCTGAGAGTCTCCTACTCTTACAGAACTAGGATACACTTGCCAAAACTCAGATATTAACATTGGTACCACACGATCAGCTAAATTACAGTCTTTATTTAGGTCTCACCTGAGCATTTTCACTTGGAGACCTCCCCCACAGCCACAGTGACATTTGGTCTGAGGTCCTGAGAGACTCAATGGGGCAGACTTGCCTGTGGAATACTCATTTGTCTTGTCATCAGTGATTCTTATACTTAAAAGCAGTTTCTCCTTTATTTCATTTCCTTTATTCCTTATAATTTCCGCTATCATTCTCTGATTGATGTGGCCCACGCTGCCTGTAGTTCTCTCTTACACCCTGGGTTGCTAATGGCGGCAGGGGCCTGGGGTCTTGATGATAGTCAGTCACAGCCATCCTTCCTTTGTGGAAGCTGCTTTGAGTCAGATGGATGCCCACTAGTCTCTCACGGCTGCGTTGAGATTTTAGGTGACAATTAAAGAGACTGACTCAACTACTCAGTGAATTCAGGAAAAAAAAACCAAGAGATCATCTGTTGGTGACAACAGACTCTGTGTCAAGACTCTTAGAGACAGACAAATGGACTTGAGAGACCAATCCCACAAGTTTCATCACACATGACCTGAGCTTGGACATTTCCCTGCTTGATCCTTTGAAACTCGTGCCTTGTGCCTTGACCCTGATGGAACATACTTTGGGACTGTCATGGCCCCAGGTCACAATTCTTCTTCTCCAATAAGTATCTTTTTATTTATTATATGATGGTCTGATTAGTTATTGGTTGGCATCTCATTTGAAAGTCTCAAAGGGCTCTTCAGTTTTTACAATACACACTAAACTGAAACCAAAATTTCTGGACAGGCTCTACGATGGCACCCAGTCTTTCCTTTACAGCAATATACACATTTTATCTTTAGAGTGGGGCAAAAAGATCCACACACGGCTTTCTGAATCACAAGGGACCACTGTTGGCAATCTGTTTCCTATTAATACAGAAAATTTATTAATATCAGATGAGTGAGGGTGGTAAATAAAATTGCAAAGGAAGCTGTGACTGTGGTCCTCCTAAGACAAGACCACACACCACTAACCTAGAGATGGGACACGTGAGAAAAGAGCCAAAAAAGGAAGGAGGAGAAAGAAGAGAAGAAGCAGGTTTCACCACATAAATACTCCTCTGTCTTCAATGCCACAGTTCATGGAGATCTCGAGAGGAAGCACAGCGACAAGGAACATAAGGGAACCAAATAAAGATCAAGGAAAGGAATAAGAACAATAATAATAATAACAATAACAGCAATAAAGACACAGAAACCAAAAATGA